>WHYT01017486.1:263633-300425 GCA_009806455.1 Tetrax tetrax
ATAGCTGTGCTACATCATAGAGCAGTGGCTCAGAAGTGGACTCAGCCCAAAATTTTTTCAGTAGAATGAAATATGCCCCAGATCATTATTTCACAGCAGATAACATTCATCAGATAAGAGGTACGAGCCCTCGATGAGTTCAAAATATGTGCTGCGGCTGTCATTAGTAGCCAAAGAGCAAAAAAATTCAAAGTTTGGGATATTTCTTGTATGACTCAGCATATGAAAGCCATTCTATTTATCTGACTCTCCTGAGAAAGTAAATAAATCAAATATAAAACCTTACAGTAAGAGGGTTTCCTCGTTGTGATGCTATAACTTACAGAAACTTTTCAAGGTTGTGTATGTCATTGTGGTTTGATTTAGGAAGACCCATAACCTGTTGAAACCAGTGAAAAAACTCTGTATGAACTCAGCAACCTTAGGAATAACCCCTTCTAAACTGTTCAAAACCAAATGCTTCAATTCCCACACCACGGGAAACAAAACCCACAGAGCATTTTATTCTTCAGAGACTTTCTTATGGGATCAAAGAACATATATGTTATCTTGGACAACTAACCAAAAAAACCCACATTGCTGTAACCATGGAGTTGCTGCACATTCATTTATTACCAATGACACCTCATTAATACCATCATCAATATACCATAGGCTCGATGACTGCACAGGTCCAGGGCAGAAAAATAAAACCACTTTACAACTGACAAATGATTATTGGAATCCACTGTATTATAGCTTGTCCTACCTTAATAAGGGAAGGTATGCAATATTACTAGAAAAGTAACCCCAGCTAACCCCTAAGCATCACTTACTCCCCCAAACTAGCAAGGAGGTTGAGAAGTCTCTCTATGGCCCAGTAAAGAGCTATTTATTACTAGGTACTTACTCAAGTTTGCTATAGATCAGCAGTTCTTCCTTCCTGCTACCTTTGGAGAAGGAGAGGCCAACCCAGATGTGAAAACATCACACAAAGAAATGCTTTCGAAAGGCAAAAAAATCCATGCTTTGTTTTTTTCCTTTGAAAAATGAAGACTAACACAGTCAACTCAAAGCCAATAAAGAGAGCAGGTTTCTCCATTCAACTTGGCCTATTCTGCACCTGCAAAACAATAAATACATATCTTATTTAATGAACGTAGTAAATAGAGGAGGACCACATGGAGACAGGGATCTCTGTACTGGTCTGCAAAAAGCAGTCTCCGCTGACTGCGATGTTTGAGTGCAATCGTCTCTTGCTGTTAGACCATGGCTGAAAGGAAGCTCAGGCTTTGATGGGGAAGAAAAAAAAAAAAAAAAAAAAAAAAAAAAAAAAAAAAAAAAGCATCAGGACAAAGCCCAAACATTGCTCCAGAGAAGGAAATATCTTTTAATTACTCCGAGAGCGCTAAGCAAAGCTGGTGGCATTTTTGTTCTGTAAAGAGATAGCAAACTCTTCAGCTCTCACTTTCAGAAAACATGGAGGAAGTTTTGTATCTTCTTTTTGGAAAAAAAAAAAAAGTTCATGAGCACTTTTTCTGACATCTCCTTTTACGGTACTCAAAAACCCTCCATGAGCGCAGTGGAAGTCTCTTGCAGGGATCTGGAAGCACACCCAGGAGACAGGTACTGGTATAATTCCTCCTGTTATTATAAACTCTGACTCACTGGTGGAAGTTGCTTCTTAGAGAAGATAATAAAAGGTAAACAGCTAATAACTATACCATAGTGAAAATGTTTAGCAGTTAAATTAAAATGAAAGATTTTTAATATGTGCCACATTTGCATCCTCTTACCAGGCAACCGACAAATAGAAAACTAAAGAACAAACACAAAGTTTACTTTACAAAGTCACAGTACTGAGAAACATGAAGTCTTGGCTACATGGCTTTCTTTATGGAACAGGACAAACAGTGTATTTTTGGATAGGATTTTTTTAAAGTTTTGAAATTAGGTATTTAGACAAAGTGTTACAAAAGTCATACACCATGAGAAGCTTATCTACTTAATGAGGTTCAGAAAATAAAATGAATTAGAATTTAAAATTTAGGATGCATTAAACACTTATAACTTAACACGTTAAGTCAAACAGGAGTTCAAACTTAATACATGGAAAACAATCTAAAATGGACAAAGTTTAGAAGCACCTCGAACACCCGCCACATCTCCAGTTCACACTGCACAATCACAGAAGAGTTCTTTCAGCAACATACTCTCATTACAGTCATTAAAATTATTCTATAACTGTCAGAGAGAAAGTGTTAGGAGAAGATAATCTGTAATAGTCTTAAGAACTACATTAACTAATTAATCTCAACCAACTATTTCAATCTTAATTCATAAGAAATAAAGACTGGCAGGAAGCTGTTTTGGAATGAACTGATTTTTTGGATAAATGATGATACCTGCCTGACATTACCTTTCCTTACTACCACTCAGAAATACACAACTGCATGTGCTAGACATGCATGGGTTTTTTAGCATGTAAAGTCTCAAATGGAGTTCTAGTGCACAGCTGTCTTGGACTGCACAGCTGGAGGAGCGGAGGAGGTGAAATGTTATTAACAGAGAAGTCACTTACAGATAAATCAGAGCTGGGAAATGATTTATTTTGCCACACTGTTAGAGGCTCAGAGAGGAGATTTTTTTATTTACTTTTACAGACAGGCATGAAAGATGTTTTAAAATAGCATGATGTTGTATCGCTCCCATAGCCTCAAAGACCAATGTCCAGATTTCTTTCTTGTGGAGGTTCTTTATCTAGAAAACCAGGAAGCCTGAAGGCAGAGCTGTCCTCGCAGGCTCGTGCCTCAGCCCTCCAGCCTTCCCCAAGGAAGTGTCCTGGCAAGAACCAACACCTCTTGTGCAAAAATCAGCAGGCTCAGATATAACTATTGGCACAAGCAAGGCTTTGATATTCATAATTAATTGCATTTTACTGCTTCTTTTGAGCAGCAAGTGCCCAGAGATGCCGAGCGTCAGCAGGCACAGCCACCCTGCTCTGCCTTGCTGCATTGTGCAGGGCCTAAAACACCCGAGGCAGGTGGAGGAGATGCAGCCCTCGAAATTTGGGATTTCCGTGTCATCTGATGAATGGCAGCCAGAGGTAAATCAGCTATTTGCTTGACTGCCTGAGAATTTGCGGCACAACTACAGACGCTGTTACAAGAAGTAAGGATGCCATGCAGAAAAGTGAACAAAATTCATAACTTGGATTAGTTTTGCGGGTTTTTTTGTGGGTTTTTTTTTTTTTTTAGAAAAGTGACAGCTCTTCCTCTGTTATCTACGAGAGCTTGGCATCATTTGAAGGAGTCACATCACAATTTCAACACGTGATTTCACAGCGGAAGGCTAGACTCACACTTTTAAATCGTACAGACGTATTACAGAATTCTGACAGAGAACTGCAGATTTCTTTCATGTCCTGCAGAGGTTAAACAAACAAGGCCATGTCTTGCAAACACGCTGCTTCCGCGGTTTTTGAGCTTGTTTACTCAGAACACCTACGCCATGCGGCACACGGCAGAGGTTTCGGAGGGAAGGATTAGCAGCAACGAAGGACAAGGACAAAAGGTTTGGGCTGAGTCCTAGTGTAAATAAGGCTATTATAGGCCTCGGGGGGGGGGAGGGGGGAGGGAATAAAAATCATAAAATGATAAGCTCTGTATCTAAATATTGGCTTTGAAAACAAATATTCAGATTATCCGGGCACTGGCAAAGGGCAGTACTCCTGGAAACTTGGGCTGTCAATTGAAGGAAACACGGTTAAACCCTCAAAATGGGTTAAAATGTACAGTATGCACTTGGAAAGCTGCATAAAAGTTTTGTGAGATACAAAGGTTCAACAAGCTTTAAAAAAAGTTGGGGTCTTGGTTGGTCTTCAGGAGCCCTGAGGTTGGCACGGGCCCCAGGAACCCCTTTCCCTGCTCCAGCCCTCCAAGATGTGAATGTGCCGACCTTGGCTGAAGGCAAAACAATGATCTTCAAAACCATGCAAACTATCCTCCAAACGGACTTTCACATTCTGCCAGCGTTGAAGGGTAAATAGCACGCAGTGTCTGTTGGAGACATGTGCTGGCAGCCTATTATACACTAATGACTCCCTAATTGCACCCTATGGATAACTGAGCAAATAATTTTACTTAGCAGTGAACTACCTTACATCAATAATGAACTGCTTTTTTTGAAAACTTATTTCTGCAGATATAGGAAGACAGTGTTATATAAATAATATGCAATATTTATTAATGGTTGCTAATTGCAGTATTATTGTCAAGGATAATGAGACTTTCAAAATGTAATTATTTCTCTAGAAGACACGCATGCTGCTACCTCAAATATTCCCGGTTTTTACTAGAATTAATGTTTAATTTAGTGCATGCAAATAACAAACATGAAGACAGCAACAAACCGTTCACTCCTCTTTCTTACTTAAACACAGAAAAATCATCAACTTTTCTTTAACATCATTTCTGGTCCTGTAGACTATTTATTGAAATGTTTTCATTGTTTTTCCTTGGCTGGACAAATAGCATCCCAATCGTTCTTTTCCCAGGGTGGGATGAGTCACAGCAGCCTCAGGTACTTTGTGTTATGACTCAACTCCATCACAGAGACAACAAAGGGCTTCACGCAGCGCTCCCTGCTCAGCCCATATTTCAGTAAAGCTCCCGCTGAAATCAATAAGCGTTTTGCAAGAGTTATGAGGAAAGTAGCGTCGAGTAAGGTCCATTAGCAGTGAAAGAAAATCCTTCTCTTAGAAGTATATCATTTTAACTTTACCAAAAAATTGCATTAGGATTCCTAGAGCAATACCTATTATTTCATTCCTATCAGTAACCGCATAGAGAGCTCACCAGTTAAGAGCAACACCTACCATTTGATGTACACGTTCTTTGTGTCATCTTTGTCGAAACCAGCTGCTGCTGAAGTCTTTCTTGTTTTCTCGTCCCAAAACACACAGTGAGAGCACACGCTGGAGCAGGGCTAGGAACACCCTTCCCTGCTTGACACACACGTCCAGTATATACAGTCCCTTCCCTCACCGCTGCACGGGCATGCGGTGACATAATATTTCTATAAATCTACACATATATAGCTATATCACAAAAGTATTTCTCATAATATGGAAATTTCTGAGTGACTAACAGCAAGCCAGCTAGTAAATCAGGAAAGTAATCTCTTAGAATTTAACTTCACACGTCTGTGTGTTAGACACTTCATACATGAATCCTTTTCTCTATTCAGAAACTGCTTAAGACATTTTATTGATTACTTTTTTGCAATTATAGAGCACTATAAGCCAGAGCAATGACAAGCCTTTTGGAGGAGTATTTACTCAGGGAAATGCATCGAAACAGGATCATTGAACACCATTCTATAAGGCTTCAGCCCTTCAAATTACTATTTCATGCAATGCGCTGCTGAGGATTTTTTGATTTGTTCCTTGAAAATACGCTTTGACACAGTATCACTGCAGAAGCTTCCCAGTGAACTGTGAAAATCAGTCAGCATATTTTAAATAGAGAGGTCCAACAGTTTCGAAACGCATACGCAGGGTCAAACTGAATTTACAGCTACACATGCAACTACTACACTGGTAAGTGAAAGCAGAGTTTGCCTTTAGAGTTCTAAATGAAACATGCCTAATGCACAGACTATAGGTAAAATTTTAAAAACTGTTGCAATACTTACAGCTCTCTTTCAAAATCATTTGGGCATTGAGGAGAAAAAAATTCCATCCAATGTCACAGACATTTAGGCACTTCTGAGATGATGCTATGGTATCATGCTATTCTTCTGTCTTATACTGTGTCACAAAACCTGACTGTGGACATCGATAGCAAAGCAGAAGTTGGGTGAGTAGTACCCAGGGACTGACCTCAAAAAAACTCCTAACAGTTTTTGAAGACAGCTCATTGCAAACATAACGTCTTACAGTCATGAGCTACGCTTCCAGCTGATGACGTAAAGACATCATACCACAAAAGACATTCTTTCCTTTCTATGCACAGAGGCAGGCTACATCAAAGCCCTCTGCAGATGGAAATGGAATCACACTGGGATTTCAATAGCAAGATGAAAAGGTAAATGAGATGCAGTTCCTTCATCGAGAAAAACTGACAAAACTGTTTTTTGCAGTTAGCGTGTTGCACTGTGCTCTACAGCTTTTAAAGAAAAGACAATCTGGCCTAAAATTAACATATCCATCACTAACCTAAGCAAAAAACCTGTCCATATGCTCTGAACCATGTGCGTAACTGTAGTTAGGGATGTCATGAGAAGTAGGAAGTGGGGGGCGGGGTGGGAAGAGAAAAAGAAAAGAAAAAAAACAAGAGCATCACATTATTTTCTGTCCTTCATATTTAGAGTTTGCACCCCAACTCAGGAAACTCAAGCAGCAACCACCTGCCCAGCACCAGCATGTGCAGGGTGATGTGAACATCAGTGATGCTCCACACAATAACAGTGGAACAGGTCTGTGGAGGACACCAGGGGAGACATGAGCTGTACCCACAGGGCCAAGCTGAGGATCAGAGGCAGAGGAGCCACTTTCCGGTGCTGAAGTCACTGCCCTCTGTTCATGGCTCAGGAAATCCTTCTGGGCTGGAGCTTGCAGGTCCCCAGAGCTGAGTGGCATGGATCTGCTGATAAGACAGATGTCCCTGCAAGGTACTGATGTTACCCAAGCTGCACACATTACAAATCACTCATTTTCAATCATGAGTTCCTCAGGGGAAAGGCATCAAGTTCTGTAACTTGTGGAGTAACACACAAAATAGTTCCTTGAACAAACATACAAAATATTATTTAAAAGGAGCTGTTGTTATATTACCAGCGTTCATAACCTAACACATTTCTTTGCCATGATGAGTTCCAACTGAAAGTACATTTTCTCAGGCTCATTCTAACAGGGCTCCAAAGAAAATTATTATTTCCAGAAGTAAAAAATGCAGGAAGAAACCCTTTAGCAGTCTGAATTTCTCCACTCAAGGGTAGTTAATTCATATGCCAAGCAACAACAACTTATAAACCACCACTAGTGTGGCCTCGTCGTTAACAGTCATGTAAATATTGAAAGAGAAAACTGCAAATACGTAGAGTCTCCTGCGAGCAAGATCACAGCACGGGTTGCATCCCAAAACCACAGTGGGATCAGCCTCCACAAACCCACCAAAGCCCTGGAGGGGCCGCAGAGGGAAAGCAGGCGGAGACCTAGAAATCCCGTCCAGCCGCATCTCTGCGGTCTCCGGGAAGCGGCATCTCGTTGTGGCAGCTTGGGACGGAGCCGAGTCTTTGTCCCTGCCCTGCCACAGGCACGCGCTCTGATGTGCGCTCTCTCTTCTGCACATGGTTTAACTCAGAAACATCATTTTATAAGCAGGACAAATTTCTGGAAACGTTGGCTGACCTGCCGGCAAGATATTTGGGAATATGATAAACTTCTGGTTGGCGAAGAAATTCAGCAGTAGAGATGCATACCTCCTGCTGCACTGCTTCCTCTGTGCAAGCCACAACAGGCACTTTTTCTTGTTGTTTAGAGTTATTTCCTTGCAAGGAAATTACAACCGATTAATAGCAAACAACAAGTTATAAATATAGAAATGCCTCTTCATTTGACCACAGGCTACGTTTACAGCAGTACACAGTACCTCTCCATTTACACACAGCACATCTCCTTCCCTTTTCCCAGAGCATTAACCATTACGGGCACTTACGGATGATAAGAATGGAAAACTCTTGCACAACTTTGTTCAGGGTTGCTCAGCATCTGCTGCATCTTTTCCTGCCTGTGTCAGACTAATCACTGCACTTGGCTCATCACTACATCAGACTAATCACTACATCACATGCAGAATGCAGGCTCAGCCTTGTGACACTGGACTTCAGCAGAACAATTTAGGAAGTGTCCTGAAACACATGCTTTATTTTGGCATCCTAGCAAATGCCACGCCAGCAGCTTTGATGCCATCCCCTTCCACGGTCTGGGCACATCGTTGCCCGTTTGGACTGCTATCATCATCCAGGAAATCTTTGCCCTATCCCTCTTGCCTTTTCCCTCCTTTTGCTTTTTGTTTCAAAACTTCCCACACCTCTCCAGTCAGCGGGCAGATCCCTGCTCCACCTCCACCCTCTCCTTGATGGCTTCTCCACAGCCTATAACACTTTTAGGCACAGCAAACACCATGTGATCACAAGCCGTATTTCCCTACAAAGGCCAAACATGCTAACAACGAGAAATTAAAGCAGACCCGCAGTCAGGCTGTGATTAATACCAAGTCACAAGAGGTCAGACACTCCGCTTTCCTGCTGTCATTTCCAGTGACGCCCTGCGTTTGATCCTACATAATTACACTGTGCTTTTTCCCAGCTGGAGCTAAGTGACTTTTAAATTTAGTGTGTCTCTGCAGAGATTTATGGGTTGTTCACCCTTCGCAGGACTTACACCACCTCATAGGACCTCAGCACCGACAGCGGGGCTGTCAGCAAAGAAGCGACGATGACAAGATTTTTACAGGGGGAGGTTAATAGCTGACTCCTCCAAGCGACAGAAATTAGACATCTACGAGACCGGTCCATCTTCCTGCCACGCTGTTCCCTCCGCCCTGCCTCCCAAAGCACAAGGACATGATTTAGCACCTCCAGCCCCAGCGCCGTGGTCAGTCAAGAGAGGAGCGCGATGGGCAAGGCTCACTCCGTTTCTAATCGCCCTCACAGTGAGAAGAGTCTGAGCTTGATTTGTTCTTCCACTCCATTGCCTCTAATTACACCCTTTGCTCTTACCTACAGCACATTTAACATTGCCGTGAGCAAATTCTGTAAGGAACAAAAAACTTATTCAGTAACCAGAGGGGAAGAAAATAAAAAATAAATAAATGAAAGCAAAGCAAAACAAGCATGACTAAAAATATATTTGTAATAAATGCACAGGTGGAGTTTTCTAACAAGGTGAAATTTTGCACACTGTGATATATCCAAGGTCAGAGACAGAAGTTTATATCAGATCAAGGACACTTCGAATTTTGGGTTTTTTCTACTTGGAGATCATTGAAACTTGTGCAATTTAGATACACTACACAAAGATTTCTGTAAGTAAAGGCTTTACTGCCTTTATCTCAGATTTCTTTTTCCTTTGCCCTTTTGGATGCATTAAATAATTTTTAAATCATTAGCTGTAACAAATTCTTCTAGATGTTTACCGCATCCTTAGAGGGAGAAGGCTTGTGCATCCTTACATCAAGTGACAGAAATGCCTTCCTCCACAATTTTCATTTATTCAAGCTGAAATCTAAATCATAAAAATAATAACTGTGAACAGCATTAAAATCTCATTGTCTTCTCTGCAAAATCCATGGCATTTAACTTATTTCTCCATGCCTACCTGCTGTTGTACATTTTCCCTACAGAGAAATGACTACAAGTTACATTAGAAAGATTTTTGGTTTAGTAATAGCAGAAATGATTAGCAGATTAAAAGAGCTATAGAAGGAATTGTAGCCCTGACTCCAGTCCAGTCCCTGAAGCAGCTCAGCTGTAAGTTGTATCCTCATATCTGCCATGTTCAAGTGAGACATCTACCTTCGTCGTCCCAGAAACATGGGATGGAAATTGTCCCCAAGCAGACAATATGCCTATGGTGCCATGCCAGCTTTCAGCATGCCAAATCTGAGAGAAAAATAGCAGAGAGATTAATAGCTGCCTTTTATTAAAATGTGTTTTTAAAAGCCTATGAAGTTACTACAAGGAAGCAAAAGTTAAACTGGCTCTTCAGCTGTCACAGGCAGGAGAGTTTTGAGCCATTAACCTCCCATGATAAAACACAATACAAGGAACGTCAAAGAAAAACACAGAGGAATTATTTTGCAACTTTACAAAGCCAATTTGAGAAAGGCTAATGACCATTCAGACAGCATGCATGTAGTCACCAGCAACCACTTCTTCCAGCTCGGTGTCACAGGATCACAGAGTCCTCGATCACACCGGCGAGCACAGAGCCATTTACTCTCAGCATTTTTGCTTTTGCAACTCTCTGTGTTCCTTTATGCGATTGGAGAGTCATACAACAGAAGAGCTGCCTGACATTAAATAGCTTCATGATGCAGCTTTTTGGTGGGGCAAGCATTTGAGGTCAACAAGCATCAGTCACAGGAGCGGAAATCCAAAATATCCAGGTACATTCTTCGCCTGTCTCAAGCCTCCAAAGGAGTACACACATAAGGATTGTATGTAAGGAGTTATAACAAAAAGCAGGAGATATTTCCAATATATTAAAGAATATCTACAAAAAAACCCAGATATGATACCTCTCCGCTGCTATTATAATTCCTGTAAGGAATGACAACTGTCATTTAAATCGTGAGAGAAGTGCTGAAAACAGATATCACGAGCCCTAGTCCTCTACTGATCGTGGTATTTATTGGTTGCAATGCACACGACTGCAAGAAAACAAAACAATAACTTGGTGTGTAAAGGAAGGGGGACTATTTTTCAACATAAGTTTCTCATTTCATGCAGATTGTGTTCTCTTTTGCAGAATTATTCTCACAACCAGGAGGATGTACCACTTCTAAGAGCACGAATGTCAGTACGCAGTTGAATTAATTTTGAATACGGATGAAATCAGACTCTGCACTGCGAATTTCAGAGCCAAAGTTGATTCTGAGGCATATAATAGGCTGAGAAGATTTACTACAACAACACAGATAAAACGTTTATTGCAGATATATCGTAGGCCATTAAAATATCTGACTCTACAAGCTCCATTCGCACCTGCACTCCCTCTGACTCTTCACACCTTCTCATTTTGCTGCTGTTGGAGTAAAGTAATTCATTAATTTTAAATATACTTCTACTGTGCTGCAAGCCAACACTCTTCCAGATTTCTGTTTTCCTTGTGGTACACTGAATTTGAGACAATATCTCAAAACTGGCCTCCCCTGGATGCCGTCCAGTCGCCCAGCACATTTTTCTGTGCCAGCCCTCATCTGCCAGCACTACAGACGTTATCTGCCATGACAACGCGCTGCGCCAGCTCCTCTCATTGCGTGCAGCTGTTTTGTAGGTACTCACTGGTGACAAGAACCTGGACAAATCCAGAAGCAACATCTTGTGATAACCAATGAATGGCAATCTGCAAATTGCCAGCAAAGATGGCTAATGAAGTCGGCCAAGCACGGGTCAGAAGGCAGAAAGGCTTCATAGAATGAGGTCCTCAGTATTAGAAAGAATGGGGGGGAAAAAAAAAAAAAAAAAAAAGGGGGGGAAAAAAAAAAAAAAAAAAGAAAAAAAAGCAGATTGGGGGCCAAATCACAGTCCCTTTAACTGTCCAGAAAAGGCTGGTATCAGCAGCTGCCCTCCAGCTCCACAGCCTCAAGAAAGCATGTGATGGGAACCTTTAAGGGAAAGTTCTCAACTTAGAGTGAGACCAGCAAAGTTTTTCTCTAACCTTTTACAACAGGTTACGAGTGAAACTTACTGCAGCATTTGGGGTCTGCACTAAATTCCACCATGGGAGGCATGCAGCAAAATGGCTGCTGCACAGCTGAGCACCGCAGTACTCACTCGGTACAGGTGAGCACCACTCTCGGCAGGACTGATGATCAAACTCAAACTGCATCCCACCAAGTCATGTCTTTTGTCGTGATCTGTCCTGTGAAAAGCACGGAAGTCTGATAATTATAAGAGAAATTATACACCACCTTTCAGAGCACTCTGATGTTCTACTTCAGTTGTAGATGCTTCCATCCCTGAAAGTGGTGTGTGTCTACTTCATAAGAAATTTTTTATACTCAAGAAATCCCTTTCCATTCGCCTCACTAGGCTGTGTCAAAGAGTGGTTAAAGAGTCTTTGTGCAGCCTTGAGACAGCTGGTGCTTTGCCTTGCTCCATCCTCTCAAGTAGAGCAATTTTTAATCTGAATTATTTACAAGTTATAGAATCAGATATTGTTTTCCAGGACAAAGAAAAAGTTAAAAGTGAAGAGGGGAAAAAATAATTCCTAGTCTTGGTCATTACATACCAAATTTCTATTCTGAACAAAAATTTTCACAACGGATCATACTGAAAATGCCAACAGACTCTTAATTGGTATTTTGCAGAGTGTCACACACAGCTACACTGCAATAATTTGGAAATGTCTTGTTTAAAATACATTTAAGCTATTCAAAGCAGATATTGATATTCCCTTGTAGTATGAGCGCTCCAACAATGCTTGAAGGCATCTCTCAGCAATGGAATCTTTTTCAGCAGCAGGTGGGATGAAATGGTGACAAATGGAATGGAAGGCAGCACATATGAATAAGCTATATAATATTCTATTTGTTTCCCCAACTTGGCTGCTTGCTTTGTTATTTTTCATACACTGGCAGGGTGAAAGCAGCCAAAGCACAAACCCATTCCCACGTCTCGGTCCTACAGAAGATTGGAAGCAATTTCTGCTCGATATGCTATCCCCAGGAAAACGCAAAGGGTCTGTGGGGAGACAAAGAGAAAGCAGCGCTACCCTCCAGCAGTAAGGGCTGATGAATGAAATTCCAGCCTTTTTTGGGAGTAGGTTTGCAGGGAGGGTTTATTAACAATAACACAATTGCGAGATCAGGAGATGGAAAAATCCTGCAACCTGAGAGCTCCCTCCAAGCAATCTCACGGCTGCTCCCCAAGGGGTGCATCGTGTTTGTTCGCACATAAAAAGCAAACAGCCTCCTGTTGCGCCCAGACCCACAATGCTCTTGTGGGGGACAAAAATTACTCCTCCAAATATTGCTTCCAACTGTATCATGTGTACTCGCATGTGGTGACGATCCGAGATTTAACATTCTTTTTAAACCAGAAAGATGAAAAAGCAGCAAAGTAAGAAAATTAGGTTTCTGAAGCCTGTAATTTACAAAAATAATGGTTACTTTGTTATACAAATCTTGTTTGTGACATATGCAAAGAAGACTTAAAATGTCTAAACAATATCTAATTAGGAGAATAAGCTCTTTGCAGAGATCTGATTCTGGGCTTTTCAGACTCGGTGGGAGCTTTGCCAAGTTTCTTTGTTGGGCCTTACTCTTGGCCAGGCACCACAGAAGGTTTTGCTCATCATTTATCATCATGTTGCCTTGTCTGTGAAATGAGACAATAAATATTTCCCTCCCTCCCACAGATGAAGGAAGGTTTAGGTAGTTAACGCCCACTCACCGTTTGCAGGGCTGTGAGTACCCGTATTCCATCGGACTGTAGAGCAGCACCGTGGTCAATGTAGAGCTCTGTCTGGTAGTCAGGTCAGTTAAACTGTTCTCTTGAGGCAACCTTTGAAAGGATGCTTCATCCACGCTTGTTAAATCATGCAAAAGGGATTCAGTATCCCCCTCACCCAAAGAAAACAAAGATGAGTTCACTTCAATGCAAACACATAAAGAAGCCAAGCATATGTGTCGCATGTCCTTGAATGTAAGGCTAGTTCTATTTTTAGGATAGATTATTTTTCTTTTCACTTAGAAATAAGTTAAGCACCGTATGCTTCCATGCAGCCCATCTCCCTGCAATTCAAGGCACGGCTGCCATGGCACTTTTTGGGTCCATGAGGGCCCAGCAAAATCCAATTGTGCTCATGTCCAGCCTCACAAGCCATTCCTCTTGATGGAAATGCCACTCTCTGCAGAGAGATATAGTTACATCAGAATTCCTACAAATAACATTCTACCTTTTTTTTTTCCTCTAATTTAAGTCTTCTTGGTACACCACATCTGTGCTACTGGAGCACAGAGATCTGCAGCACTTTCCCATAAAGGTTATCAATGAAGAGAAACCTGTTGTGGATTTGCTTGATATGAGCTAACAAAAAGCATTTGGTACAGCTCCTAGGAAAAAATAAAATAAAATAAAATCTTTCTACTAGTTTTGGGGAGGGTTGGGGGGACAGGGCACAAGGGACACTGAGCATCCTAACTGAAAAAAAAAAATTAAGCTAAGAAAAGTAAGCATTTTTTTGTCAATTTCCATAAGGGGGCTTATAAATAATGCTCTTTGAATTCTAAGATGAAAAGCGACTGAGCACAAGAAGCGGGATTCTGTCAAACTGATTCTTTCAGGAAAGGAATCAGGGAGCACTCATCCTCTCTGCACTGGATGCACTAAACATTTAAGGACAACATGGATATATTTTCACCTTGCTAAAAAAAAAGGTAAGGTGAAAATACCCTCAATGCCTTCTAGATTCCTTATCAAAAAACCACGAGCTGATACAGAAAAGAAAATCCCACAGGAGCTGCACACCACCAGGTATCTATCTACTCCAGCCCCCCTGTAACCACTTAACATTAAAACGCATCACTATCGCTTTCGTTTCCAGAGTAATTAAATTGGAATTTATGACTCAAATATCCCAAAAAGCTATTTCACAGATGATATGAAATCATGTTTAAAACACAAACATTCATAACATTCACAGATCCTTGGTATTTAGCATGCCACAGTACAGCAGGCACAAAATCCAGAGTAATACATTAACATGCATATAATGTACCGTTACTGAGGTTCTCAGTTTGTAGATCAAAGGGTTAAAGTGTCTGCGACCGTTACATTACTTGTACACAGAATATTAATGCTGCCTAGGAGCAGACATCACTTAAGTTGTCTCTTGCTATTGTATTTTTAAGTGTCACTATAAGCATCTGATTACACTATTATACATGCATATAATGTTCTATACAACCTGAGGTTTTCTAAAATAAAACTATATTTTAGTTTAGTTGTTACATATATAAAGTGTTTTTTACTGTTGCTGCAGTAGAAACATCACTCACCAAAATGAACTTTGCCTTTGATGGGAGCCAGGACAGATTATTCCTGAATGACGGCATGCCTTTACCCAGCATTCAGCTAACCTATTGCCCGCATATTTATCGCCATCTTCAGAGAAGCATTTTGTACTTTCCAGGATAATAAAGTTCTTCGCAGCAACAACCATGGATCTAAGTGACAAATACAACTTAATCAGATGAAAATTTGTTTCAAACAAAAGATAAATTGCCTCGAGCCTTGGTAATTATCACTTTGGGATTAATAATGAACCCTAATTTAATAATTGGCTTAATATTACCTTTTTGAAATTTTCAATAATTACCTTACAGTCTCAAAAATAATATTCCCAGGCACTTTACAGAATCGTATTATTTAATAAAACAAAGTTAGATAAGCTGACACTGGAAAATAAAAATCAAAGCACAAATTATAATCCTTAGAAGGCTTTCATAACACAAAATAATCTTTGACAAGACAGGTATTAGGAGTGCTGTCATTTCATGTGAGTGATCCATCATGAAGAGCTTCAAAGAGCCCAAAGCATCTGTCAGTCAAGTACCAGCTGCCGGGCTCAGCCTTACCAAGGCTTGCTCTACGTGAGTAGGGTTTTAGAGACACGTGTCCAATAACAACGGGCATGGCTAATGTTGAGGATTAGACTTGCAAATCACTGAAACAAGGTTTTTTTTTTTTTTTTAAAAAAAAAAAACAAACATAAAATAAAATAAAATCTCTCTCATGGACAAATCTACAACTTTGAGGCAAGTCCGGAAGACACTACTTTTAGCACAAACTTAAAACACCAGAGCTGGGCATTTGAAAGCCAAACTGGAGCGCCTGAAGTCAGGCTTTAAAACAAAGACAGATTAGCTTCTAGAAGGGCCAAGAGTCTACAGGAACTCACGCTATGCCAAAGGTCAGAAAATCACCAGGCATTCACGTCCAAAAAGTGATGGCACTTCTGCATTTACATCTCGACATTTTAAATGAAATTGTGGCTGAACTACTTAAGGTTAAACGTATACCTCAGCCTTTTTGCTTTCTTATAAATGGGCATAAAGAGTGAAATCTGATAAAGCATTTAAAGATTCCTAGCTCAAGGCAAGACCTGGACAGAGGCAGCAAGGGCAAAGATCTACAGTGTTCAGGGGCTGACCTACTTCAGCCTACTGAAGGTGTTCCTTCTCCTGACATCTGCAGAGACTCATCTGAAGGGATTTTGTCCTACAGCTTTTTCATCTACTGATTTTTACTGGAAAATCAGTTTGCGTGGAAGCAAAGTACAATGGAGAACTTCACCTTGTCTTTTCTGGTGTCATGGATTAATTTTAATTCTGCTGAGAAATGAGTTTTCCCTTCATAAAATAACAATCCTCTCAACCAGCATGACGTAGAGTGCCTTGACTTCACATAGCAATGAAAATGTTTTTCATACCTATTGCACGGGAAGCCTCCATGCTGTTCTTAGAAGATTACAAGCTGAAGTTCAGCACTGTGCCAAAGCAATGCAAAGGGCGAGGTGGAGTGGAGTTGCAATAACTGTCTTTCTCATACTGTCAAAAAGTAATTGTAAATCTCCAAACCTGATGTGCAAAGAACATGTTGAAATATCACCGAAATCCCTGACCAAACGCACATGCAGGACTGAATTATTCCTTTCTTCACTTTTGCAAAATCAGACCAAGTGTATCACATCAGTTTTTTTGCCTGGCTTTTTTCAAGGAAGCTTTGTCTCTAAAGTCAGCCTAAATTTGGAAGTTTAGCATTACTTGCAAAATTAAGATGTGCTGGGTAGAGAAATCTGTCCATCTATTTTCTAACACCATTATGAAATCTCTTATTAATCCAGAAATTTTATAAATAGATTAAATAGATAAACAGAATCAGTCTTCTTGCCTTTTAGGATTTGTAAGTGTCTTTTAAACCTTATTCATAACCTTCATTCAACAAAATAGAGCCATTCTGCTCTGAAGGAAGCAGAGAGAAGAGCTGTTGTACTTTCTCACATCTCTACAACATGTGGAACCTTGCTCCCTTATTTTGCCTGTTGCCTGTTTTCTTACTCTCCTTGCTCAACATTTCCTACTTTATTATTGCCTGATTTAAAGAAGAGCTGACCCACAGCTGTGAAATCAGAGCCGGTTGATCTGGGGGCAGGCGCTCCAATTCTTTAAAAATCAGTCACAAAGCCAACGCATTATCCTGTCCTACAGAAAACCTCCAGCCAGCCTCCAGAACTGACTCATCACTTCCAGCAGTGAATACCACAGATGTGCTACTTCTAGTAATATTTCCTAGCCCAACATTATTTTTTTGCAGTAGATTCACTTTCTTGCAGTATTAAAGTTTCCCTTCTCAGGATGGAGAGCATGACTTATAACCTCTTGCTCAGCTGCTCTTCTTTTAACTTTCCAGCCCAAAACACCAATTCTGTTCTCATTTTCCTTGCTGTGACTCAGAAGCATCCTCATGTGTTTCATAGGTCATCTCCTGCTCTCATTTACAAGAGAAAAGCACAGAGAACAAATCTATTGCTCAAGTTAATAGAAGAGTCCTTGGGTGCAAAATGTCCTTGGGTTTTTCCGGGGAAAGGCAGCACAGGCGAGCAGGACCACAGACGGTGTGCTGCTTGGGCACCATGGAGGAGGCTCTCTGCTCCAATGGAGATCAGCACCCTTCTCCAGCATCGCCGACTCCAGTCCCCACAGGGGCACCACCAGGACAGACCTCGCTTTGCTCTTTAACAAGCCCACAGTTTCTCTGTAGCTGTAGGGCTGAAATCCTCAGTTCTATTCATCCTTATAGCACCCAGTGTCACCTCACAGAAACCAGCCCAGTTTTATCCAGCACATAAGAACCAGAGCGAACCAGGACTTCAAATCCAACCAATTAATTCCTGTGTGAATATTCGTCAGTCCTTACTGCCTCTAAAGCTAAGCTCTACTTTCCTGTTGAGGTCTTTATATTTCACAGTGCTCACTTTGACCAAACACATCTAATATTTCAGGATTCCTTACAGAACTACAGTTGCTCTTTCCTATTTTTTTTCTCTTTACAATAATTTTCCTCCTCATATGCATTCACACTCTCTGAAGGGAAAAGAGTGGAGAAGAAAGGTGAAAATATTTCTTTAGACCAGTATCAATCAATAAAAGCAATGCTATAGAAGCCAGAATGTTCCCTACTGCATTACCTCCCCTTGAAATATTGATACTGTTGTGGTAGATCTTTTTTCCTTCCTCCTGCTTTTTGAAAATACAGATAATATAAATGTTCCCATTAGCAAGAAATATGTCACATCAAAATTAATGGTATTCAGCCAATAACAATGCTACTCTCTGGCTGTCAAGTTAACTCAATTTCAGGTTAGCAAAGCAATTCTGCCATCCAAATCGTATCCAGAGAAAGAGATGAATTAAGGCGATTCTCACCGGCCATACACCCATGAAAAGCGTGCTCTGGATCTGAAGGATTACCTGGGAGCCTTTCACATGCACAATACTCTTTTGTTCCAGTGTTGGGCAGGATTCTCATCCCAGAAAGAGATCTGCTGTAGCTCACGACTGCAGGGCAAATCTGGAGAAATGGGAATAGAGTTACTTTATTGCACCTTTTCACTGGTTAGAATGGATCAGACTTCAGTCATGAAGTCTTACTTTAGTAATTTTATGTCTTAAAAGGAGACTAGTATCTTCAAAATAGTCTTTGTCCCCTGTACAAAAAAAAAAAAAAACCCTTTTTGTTGAAATATTTAACAGCAAGTAAAATACTTGTTAAGATAACTCAGATAAGAGTTTGGGTTTTTTTTTTTTTTGCTTGCCTGGCTTTTTTTTTTAAAAAGCACTACCAAAGGATAAAAATGTGTTAGCAGTTAACAATGAAGTGAACTAAGGCCAGAATGCAGGGGTCTGTTCCAACCTCCAAGAATGACATTAAATCTTAATTATAAAAGAAGTTATAAGCAGATCAATGCTCAAGGGTTAAGTGACTAAATCATTTCATACGAGCAGCGTATGTTTCACTGACCAGCAGTGGACAAAAGGAATATGAAATAAGGTTGCAAGCTGAAATGCCCGTAATAACCCAGAAATAAATCTACCTTAAATGCTCCAGGTACAACAAGAATACGACTGTGTTCATACGTGATTGTAGTCAAATTAGCGGTGCCAAAACCTCCCGTAACGCAAAGATCCAACATTAACGATCATAAAACACAGCTCTCCACACTCCAGTCACTTTGTATGTTTCATAAAGCTCCCAGTGGCATTTTGAAAAGTGCCAAGGCACTTACCTCCTGTTGATATAATTAAACAAACACTTCTGAAAATTATACTGGCTGCCTACACACCTTTAAAACCAGGCTTGCTGGTGTCGACTGTGGAGAACTTGATCAAGGCAGAAACTTTCAGATCAATCTAAATCTCTTCCCAGAATAAGTTTATCCATACCAGGCCATCTTGGTTTAAATATTACAGGTTCAATTCAGTCCAGAATTTATACCAGAAAAAAGCTTCCATGTTTAGGAAACGCGCTCTCTTCTAGCTTCCTCCTTGTTGGCATCCTAGCTTAATTGTGGTCAGAGTCTCCTCCAGGTCTCTGGTTGTACTGGGAATTCTTGACAATTTCAATTAGCAAATTTATCTATGCTTTTTAGAGTCATGTCAGGAAAAGACATTTTCTCAGCCCCACTCGTGTTGGCCAGCACTGGTTTCCATCATCCCACCAAGCAGAATTCATTGGTCAAGTACACCGATTAAAATCTCAGAAAGGAGGCAGACTGACAGAGTCAACATGTTTAATGACTACATTACATTTACTTTCTCTTGCGTATATCTGGCTGAAGATCATTAGAATTTTGGCTAGTTCAAAAGTATTACTGGTACAAAGAGACAAAAATATCTACTTTTTACCCTGAATTGTTTTGTATTGCACCTATTTATTTTCCTCTGAGGGAAAGAACTTCATTACCTTTTCACTTGCATTGGAACTTCAAAACAATTCCAGTTTCACAGAGGTGAAACTCCGCAGTAACTCCCTGAGGATCAGTAGTGTTACTCCAGATTTAGAGAGCATAACCAAAACCAGCACCGAAGCATACAGTAATTAGCTTACAGCCACAGCTAAGCCTGGAAAACCATGCAACTTTTCCACTCGGTTTCCTGTAAATGTGGTCTTTAACAATCTTCAGCACTGTAAAGACCAAGAATTATTTTTACAAGAAGGTTGTAATGAGAAAGTTTAGTATGATGTATTTGAAACTGAATAGAAAATAAAACACTGAACATATAGTGAGGATAGGTTTCACAGGAATGCATACAGAGAGGACACGGTTTATTAATCACTGTATATCATGGCTTTATGGGAGAAAAAGCAATATTCCACTGTGACAAACCAAATTTTCCTACCATATACTTAGTGTAGAGAAAGTAATGTGCAGCATATTCAGACCTAAATTCAGAAAATTGCTTATTTTGGAGTCTCACTGCCTACATGCAAATGCACAAAAGGGAATTACAAGTCTACTAATGAGCAAGCAAAGAGAACGCAGTGAATCTTGCTTGTTACTTGCTAAGTTATTGAGCAGTGAACAAAATTGGACAAAATCTGACTTTCCTTTCTCAAATATCTCCTATTAAGCCTCCCATGAATAAAACAACAGGACAGACTTTGGGAAGCAGATCTCTGTGCAGATAGAAAAGCAAAATCACAGAAACTGATATGAATTGTGTCAGACAACAGAGCAAATACACACACTTAGAACTCACTCTTTTTTTTTTTTTTACATTAACTAAGTGATAGCACATGGGCAAGAAGAGGGGAAAGCAAGGAAAAATAAGATGCATCTTTGGACTGCTGGCTCCTGGGATACCCACGGTACAACAGAACCCACTTTTCTCCCTACTACAGTGCTCACCTTACTCGTCTCTCATTAATTAACAAAAACTTCCAAAACCAGGGAAGAGACTCTGCAGACCTCCCACCCAACTTATTTTTTTTCCCCTCAAGACTAAGTGTAGAAAGAGAGAGAAGAAGAAAAAAAAAAAAAAAAAAGAAAGAAAATCCCAAAGCAGAGGAAAGTCCAGTGTCTTCACATAAAGAGAAAAGCCATGTTAGACAAGTAGACATTGATAGATAGTACAGTGCACAGTACTGGAATTGGGGCAGAGGAAAGAATGGCTTCAGCAGTGAATTGCTTTTTTATATATTTTCCCAGGGAGGTAGAGGGCAGAAGTCACACTGCCACTAGACAGCTGTAGGAATTCCTCTCTGTCAGCAGATCTGGCAGCTCCTCAGACTTGTGCTATAGAAAATAAAAGTCTATAGGTTATAGCTGCACAGATGTGGAGTGCCCATGCATCTAGTCACAACCCCATCATTGTCTTATGCTCTCTACCCCCAAAGGAAAGCAGAACAGTCCCCAGTTTCTCAGCGGTTTATTGCAGTTGTCATTTTATACAGAGATCGATGGTTCCAGATCTGGAAATTGTCTATGGAAGCCCATTGAGAAGTCTGAGAGATGGTTAAGCAGTAACTGTAAAACAATTCAAGATGTATTAAGTCCACCTCTTTATAGACACTGGTTGAAGTCTCCTGACAATGTACATGAACTGAAATCAAACAATGAGGATGAAGACTTCAATCACCGTAGCTAAGCTATATAAGGATATTCTGGATACTTCTCAGTGAAATCTCACTGTTGCATCTCCATTGCTTGGGAGAGGATGAAGTATGACTCCCAAGATTTTGCAGAAAACACAATTGGTTATCAGAAGAGCCAATTCTGCAAAAAGATTCACAACCACATAAGAAGCATCTTCCATTCCTCTTCCAATGGAAAATCACATTATTAATAATTCATATAATGAAATAACAGAATGGAATCCAAGAGCAATGGGTCCAAAGTAAAGGCTCAAAGCATCACCTCTTGATGCTGCCCAACCCTGTTCATTTTCAGAAAACTCCGTACCTGAAATCTCAGAATACTTTATGAGCCATGTATTTTCTACAGAAGAGGTATGTGCCAGGAGGCAATCCCAGTGAGTGAAGCTAACTCTCAAGATCAAAACTTTCCCTAAAGCTTTCATTTTTCTCTGACATACACCATATCATAGACAATCCCAATACTGGTTAAGAGAAAAATTACTCCACCAAGCCTCGCAAGCAGGGGTAAAAATATAGCAGAAAATAAACCAGTAAATTGTGACGAAGAAAAAGACAAAATTAGATACAGAATTGTTGTGGGCTCACTATACATACTTTTAAGACTTAGAAGATCACTCTCTAGTGGTGGTTGTTGAAGACAAAGGAAAAATTGGAACATGCAAAGTTCCTGTTTCATTGTATTTCTGCAAAAAGAAAATTACTCCTGATCGAAACGCTCTGTGGGAATCTTTTTTAAATCTATTTTCTTCTTTCTCCCCTTCTCCTCTTTTTTTTTTTTCAGTTCAAAGGTACTCCATTGAAGGATCGACAGAAAGATCAGGAATTGATTGGAACAGTTTTGAATAACACGCTCCAGTAAAATAATCCCAGAAGCCAACAGATAATGTGAGTGGCACAAACGTAAACTAAATAGGCTCCTAGTTTAACGCCTATATATAAAGTCTAGGAGAAACTGAATTATAATTTCATTCTTGTAAAGCTAGTGAAGAACATTTGTTTTTATACAAAGTGGAAAAATAAAAAGGGCATTTGTTTTATGAGCCACAGAACAAAAAACTGTTTTCTACTGTAGACTGAGGTTAAAATGGCCGGTTATAGACAGATTATTGTAACGTGATTTTATTATTTAACCATAACTATTTCTTGAGTAATTGCTCACTAATTGTGATCTATTTGATTGCCTATCCTGGAGTCCACACACTTCAGTATAAACTTAACTCCGTACATAGATGTCAGTGGGACTGTTCTTGGAACTGAGCTAAGCAATCAGGTCAATGCTTTGGAAGATCTGTGCTCTGTGTGTCAAAGCACCAGTAAATATCAAACACTTGATCAGTCCTGCCAGCTGAACATAGGACAGCAGAACCTTTGATAACATAGCATGAGCAAAAATTCAAAAAGAATAACACATACTCAGGTGCTGAGTCATGTACTACAGCACCAGGAGCAAAACCAAGCTGATCAAATCTAGTAGCATCCTGTATCTTGCGCAAGATCTGACAAGGTTATCACAATAGCTCCTTGTGGTTTTAAAAACATGCGAAGGGATGATAAAGTGGTACTCAGAGAAGACACACTGACATTTTGGGAAGGGCCATAAAATTTGTTTGATGTTGTCAGGTGTCATTGTATTATTCTGCAAGTGGATACAATAAGTATAAAACAATATCAAAGTTGTAATATGCAAGAACTACTTACTGATGTTCTATCATTGATATTTTCTGCTAAGCTTATAATCAGCAAGGTGCAGAGCACGTCTTCCTAGGACCAGCTCTTCTCAGATGCCAAGATGATCAAGATTCATTAAAAACACCACAACAGCCATTAAGATTGAAATATCACCCTCTGTAAAGAAAGTAGTAATTTCACCAATGATTTATTTTCATTCAGAATTATACCGAATTATTAAAAAAAAAAAAATTTATGTGGTACATTAAATTTTTACTTGTGAAAACTTTGCCAGCATAAGAATGTGGACTTTTAATTTTTATCAACAATACAAGTGGAGTTAAGATGCCACAACAAAACTTTATATAATTTAAAAAACTTTTTCTTGTCATATTAAAACTTCAAATGAACTAGTAAAGCAGGTCTACTTACTCATAAGCGTGGTAGCCAAAACCCCCACAACAGCCAGTGAGCAGGAACTCTTCCCAGTAGTGTTTAGGACACCACTTGCTATGCTGCCACTTTTAAAAATCAGCACCATGCGTTTTCATATGAAATATTCACAAGCACACAATTAATACTTGCTTTGCCTAAAATTGCATGGCCTTGTGGATGTCCTCTAATTTCAAAGCAAAAATCACAGTTAGATTTACAGGAAAAAAACACTATCTTAAACACATTTTTTCAAAGCTCTAGCTTCAAAAGAGAAGCAGAAGGTTGTCAGATGGATCTGAGCTACACACGTTTCTGAAGGAATCCATTTCTCTAGTTAAATATTAGGATAAGAGACTGAAATTTCCCTGAGTTTAACACATCTTTCATTTCAATTAAAGCCAGAGTACATTCTATTACTATGGTGACCATATCAAGCCTTCTCCATTTTGCGCAGTTCCAGGGTATTATTGTAACACTCATTATGTTTGGATACAGCTCCCGGCCGATGGCAGGAATACTGGGATTAATTTCCAAGCTGAATACAAACATTAACAACTTACTGCTTTCACATGAGCTGATGAAATATCAGAATTCTATGTTTCATTTTGTCTTTTCAGAAGGCAGTAGCTGGTGACATCAGCCCAAAAAGTTGCTAAATGTTTTAAACTTCACTGCATACAAAAGTGGAATAATTGGATACGGTATTTCTTTATCCCTGATTTACCTATTTACTGCCAAAAAACCCACCCCCTCTTTATCATGCCTTTATTGTAACAGTTATAATTGCTTTCTTGCTGACCTGATCAGAAATATAGAGAAGATAAAGTTTCCCATCCTGGAGAATTGCTAAGAAGCAGATTTCTTTAGGTTTATATACATTAATTGAAAAAACTCGTTACATAGGCACACCTGTGTATTCTACCTGCTGCTACCACATTCACAATATTTCAATAAGCGTGCCTCCTCATATATTGCACTTTAAAGATAAAC
This sequence comes from Tetrax tetrax, assembly GCA_009806455.1. Lineage (NCBI taxonomy): Eukaryota > Metazoa > Chordata > Aves > Otidiformes > Otididae > Tetrax > Tetrax tetrax. Next base: position 288,156 of record WHYT01017486.1, read on the forward strand.
CCATGCAAAGTCTAACTTATCTACCTGAAATTACAGGAAAAACTAGTGATTGAGTTGGAAGAGGCCTGACGTAGGTTTCTTACAGGAAGGACAAACATTCACCTGAGCCGATTTATTTCTCTTCACATCCATACAGCTCAGGTACCCAGAGTTAATTTGTTTAAAAATACCTCAAGTACCACTGAAAATTATACGTCATGTTTTAGTGGACAAACTCTGCTCGTGGATTGACAATTGTAAGCACGACACAGTGCTCTCCACTCATTTTTCCTTCGATATTTGTTAAATACAGACACCATATCTACAATACTCATAACACCGTGCTGAAATGTTTCCTTTTCTGCAAGTACTCTTCCCTTGCAGGATCGCTCTCAGCCCACATAAAAACATAAGCCGGTTTGACAGTGCACGCCTGGCTGTGCATTTTGATCCTCTTTGAGCAGTTGGGGTGAACAGCGGAGCTCCACCGCAGCTAATGAACCAAAGATAACAACTGGTGCTATTATAATTTAGTATGTACAAAAAAAAAAAAAAATAACCAAAACAAAACCCTCCACTGCGGTTAGTGGAACGTATAAGAAATGATGGTTTTGCCTAAACGTGAAGCAGCAGCAACAATTCTGCTGCTGCAGAAAACCCCGCACCCTTTCAGATGCACGTCAGGGTGAAGGACAGGCGCCCCATGGAAGTCCAAGGGCTTCCTTTAGCGCAAAGCTGTGCACTCCAAATCAAGCCTACAACTTTCAGATAGCTGCCCCGGGAAGTGTTTCAAGTTCCTATAAGAGCAAGTTCATCATCACTGCGTTTTTATGAAGCACTGAAACAAAAACAGACCCAAGTGATGGGTGGGTGGGTGGGTCCAGCCTATTTGGCAAACTCATTAGGGGTGATGCTGGAACACACCAGAATTTTGTCACTTTTTCCACTCCAAATGGGAAAAAAAAAAAAAAAAATCCCATGTCTCTTGCTGAGCTCTGTGAGTACCAGTTAATGCTTTTATGTATCACTGCTCTCAGGTTCACGTTAAGCTCATCTTTTATCCTGAAGCTATTCAGCAGTAGGCAGAGCTTAGAGAGAAAGACAGAAGGCAAACAGCAATTCCACTCCCATCGTGAAGGATTCCTTTTTTAAGGATAAGCAGCTTACCCTGACTTTTCTGTGGCGAATCCTCTCCAGCGCAGCTCTCCAAAGAGCGTAACAAACCACAGCTCCTGGGACGACTTGTGTGCACACCTCCGCGTGCACACTTGAGCGTGGGACGTTCACTCCGTGGAGGCACTCAGCCAGTCTGCCCCATGAACACTCTTCCAGCCTACGGTTACTCACTGAAAAATAAAGTGAAATGAAGTGTCCTTGCTGTATTGCCTTTTTTTTTTTTTTTCAATGCCACAAATCCATCCATTTCCATTGGGATTACACTTTCTTATGCTTTATTCTTTTTGTTCTTTTGTTGAATTGTGAGGTAGAAAAAGCAAAGGCCATTCATAATTCAGAGCTGCAGAGAAGACAGCATCCTAAGGGCTGCAAAGTCTAGACAAATAACAAATTTTGGGCAAACCATTCTTCTCTCATGCCTGTGTTTAAGAATCCAAACATTTTCAACTCCTACTTGTTCTCCAGAATCCCTTTGACCTCAGTTTTGTACATCCTACTTCTGGAAGATTTTCTGTAACAGATCCTGTCTCAGGAGCTAGACAAGTCTCAGTTATGCTGGTGTGATACTGGAAAAAATTGGAATGCAAAAATTCAAGGAAAGAAACACGGCCAATCTAACAAGCATCAAGGTTGAGCGTCCCCAACAGCCTTGGGTGCTTCACTCCACCACAGACCCATCAATATCAGACCCTGTCCAGATAGGAAATTCAGCCAATTATCCCCATCGCTCAGAAATACACTAGCTAAATACTAACTAAAAAGTAATATAACCTTCACCTGCAGGCATTCAGAACTTCATGTAACTGCAGGGTTTGATTCTTAGTTATCTTAAGATGCTTTTAAAAAAATCTAAGCTAAATTAAAAAAACATTTTTACTCCAGACTGAGAAAGTTTATAGAGAAGGTTATGCTTCTGTAACTATAACAGTTGCAATTTAAGACTATACCAAAAATATTTTCTGAACAAAAAGGGTTTTAGGGCAGCACATAAATGGTTGAAATACAGTAGCTATTACAGAAATGGAAAGAGAACTACAAACGCCTGCATAAATTGATAAGTCCATTTCTGCGAGATGCACCAGCTGGTGAAATAAAGCGTGTATTACAGTAATGGGGGCACGTACGAGCGCCTGGATACATCCCTCCGTACCCAGGGAACGTGTATGAACTCGTCTCTCCCATTTCCCAAACCACAGCTCATGATTTACTGTTGTGTTTCAACAGACACATCCTCGCAAATAGGAACCGTCAGGGAAGGCTCTACTGCTAATTCATCAGCAGTATTTTCGTCTGTACCAAGCAGCAAGGTAACGCTTCGGAAGAGCTCCGCTACTCCTTCCAAGTATCAGAGCTGGACGGCATGCAGGAAACGTTGGGGGGAAAGGAACAGGTTCTGTCTGAATCTTTCAACCCGTGTAATAGGCATCATTATGGTGAGCTACAAAATAAGAATGTTCACTTCTAATGTGCTGGATTATACATCAAATTTCTATTTCTTGGGATTTTTTTCCCATACAGGACTATTTTTCTGAATCACATTAGCTGCACAAAGATAAAAATGCCATAATTAACATGTGACCTAGGACTTTCTCAAAAACGCGTTAAGTGTGATGACAGTAGAAGTAATACTGTTGCACTGACACGCCTCTAACACACATACTGTTAATTCGTGTCCTAATGACTACGAATTCACTTGCAGACCTCTGTATTTGGGAACTGGCGATGTTCCTCACTCACTGATAGGCAAACGCTACCAGCCTATCTAATAATAAAGATGAAGAACTCTCTGCTCTTGCACTGCTACTTAATTTTACCATAGCACTGCTTAGAAACTTGAACTGAGATCAGGGTCCTGCTTACGCTTCCATTTTTAAATTGAAAAAAAAAAAATTGGTTTTTCTGTGTAACAGGCCCTTGCTTGCATACAATTTCCAGCACATGGCACGGGCCCGTGTGCCGCTGCTGGGGTCAGCCTTCTCCAGCAGCCAAGGACCCAACCCACACGCTGCCCAGCTGGGACACCAGCAGCCAGGGAACGGCGCGAGGAGCCAGGGAGCGGGGCGTTACCAGCATCTCACAGCAGTACTGGCATTTGCAAAGGGAACATGGGAAAAAAACATGAGGAACGCGTGCGAGAACACAAAGGTCCGTTCCCAAATTGGACCTGAATCGCATCAGGGTCAAAATTTGACTTACCTTGGCCTGGGCTGTACAGCAGGACCCCACAAATAAAGCTTTGCCTCTAAACTCTTCACATATAGCAGGTTTGGTTTAATTGCTGTCAGGTCCTCCAGGTGTTGGCAGGAATGAGGCTGGTTCTTGTTTCATCCAAGCTGATTTACCCTGCAAAAGTGTGGGGAGTACTGCAAATAAACAAAGTACAATGCATCCTGATTTGCTGAAATAGCCAGAAAGGTGAATGTCCTTTTTTTTCCTTTGTCTGTTAGAAAAGAATGTGAAAACTATGAACTGTTTGAATAAAAGGGTTATTTTTATTATTTTAAATGCTGTTTTCTCTCCACCCCCAAATGTCTGCTGTTCTACACAAAGGATATTGTTATGCCTAAATACTATTTATCTAAAAATTGTCTGCATTTCTTGGCAGTAAGGAACAGAGTTACATAGAATAGAAAGGCGGTCGTGAAGAGGATTTGGCTTGTTCTGGCAGATCAAGCAGCAGTCATTTACAGAGCTGCTAACATCTGCTTAATTGTGTCCCCACATGAGACTGTCACAGTGCTCAGAGCAGGCACGTCCCGCAGCGCAGGTTTCGCTCCACGTTTGCCCGTTCTGCCTGCTCCCACTCCATCCCAGGTGCCAGCAGAAGGGACCTGGCTTGGGCTGAAGGAAAGCAAGAAAAGTTCAAGTTCTTCAGCATCCCATGAACAGACTGCTGCCATCGGGGGGAAAACAACCACAGTTTTGTTTGTGGGGTTTTTTTTTTGTTTTGTTTTGTTTTTTCTTTTTTTAATCAGTTTTGCTGCTATTTAGGATGTTTCAGTGACCCAGACCTGGCTGAAAGCACAGGAAAATTAGGCTGGAGCCTGCCATGGAGAGCAGACTGCCAAATCTCTTCCTGTCAGGAGAAAGTGAGAAAGTGGAGGGCTGGAAGCCATCCCTACCTCAGGCTTCACTAGCCCCAGCGCATCTAGAGATGCCATCAGTGGACTTATCACCAGGGAGAAGATTCCACTCTTCCCTTCCCTTTCTCCCTAGGGAGGATGGAAAGAGGATGCATCAGGCCCTGGAGCACTTGTCCCAAACCTGCCTTTCTCTCATTTGAGCCCATTTCCTTCTGATGGGCAAAAAAAAAAAAAAAAAAAAAAATATATATATATATATAATTTTAGTTACAATGGAATATCTATATATTGTTTTATCTATATTTAAAGTTGTTGTACCTATTTTTACAACTTTTTTGTTATTAATGCAAATTTACCAAACAAAACATTGTTTCAAAACAAAACTTCCCCAATTCACCTAGCACTAGCAAAACTTAAAAAAAACCTGACAAAAATGATCATGAAAGTGATTGGAAAAATTTTTATTTTAGAAAAGTGTCATTTTCATGCCCAGAAAGTTTTCTTACAAATTTTTGACCTTCTAAACATTTTGTGTAGGAATGGCTATTAGAAGTACTTTACAGAAGTTCCTGAGTGACTGATTTCCATATTACAAACTCAACGTTGTTTATCTCCGTTCAGAATCGAATCATAAAAGACTCAAAAATCTCAGAAATGCCAACCCTTTTCTTTCCAAACCTGGGGAAATTCAGTGACAGTAGTTTAAGACATTACCCAGAGAACCCAGCGATAATCCATTATGGGCACCACCCAAGGAGACAATTACAGCAGGAAAGATATTTTACCAGAGTGCTGGCCAATAACAAGTTGCAAAGCACAGGGGCACAGTATTTCTCCTTCGCTATATCTTCAGTCAGTGTTCTATTGATTTTTTTTCTACAATATCTTTTATTTATCATTTTTAATCATGTTATAGTGACCTCCAACGGTTCGTAATTGAAGACCTAGCACAAACATGATTCAAGAACAAAAAAAAAAGCTATAAATAAAAACAGGAGAAAAATCTATATTCAGAAATATGAGTGTGTGGAAGTATACCGAATATTTTTGGAGTGTGTTTTCTCACAGGACTCCAGGACTACGTGGGGGGATATTTTTATATTATGAAGACACCATAGGATACACATTAATATCAGGGCTGAGATGTTCCATACCTTCCCTCCGTGCCATGCTGTCTCTGCGATCGCTGCAGTTACACGGGGAAGGCAAGCTCCAGCCCCGGCGTGCCTGCAGAGCACCCACAAAACCCTACACCGTTTCCTAGACTAGATGCTCCCAAACGCTTCTGCCAGACGCCCTGAAGGCTCACGTTCAATTGACAGCTGAGGAATAAGGTAGCCTGCTGCAGCTCAGGACAGGCGAGTGTTTGTATCTTTACTTCTGCCTAATGCTTCTAAAAAAGGCAGAATTGCAGTCATCTTCCCAAGAGTGCTCAAGTAATCCCATCTTCTGACGGCAACCCGCACCTGAAATGTGCACGCCATCTCACATGTCCAACCACCCCACCAAGAAATGCCACGGCATATCCATGGATTTGATGCAACCTTTCACCACTGCCCATTTGGCGTTAAGAAGTATTAAATAACTGCTCATAAATCCAAGGTATAACTCCCCGTTGCTTTTATTGTGTCCATGAAGCAAGTGGAACTGATTTGTTCCTCCACCAAAAGAGAACTATTCCCAGTGGTACCAGACCTCTCACACCTGACCTCAAGAACTCAGTTATGAAGTGCAGGTAGCAAAGGATGACCACTGTTCTGCCATGGGATATTAAAATGGACAGGAAAAAGAGAAAAATAAAGTGAACTGAGAGGGCACTTCAGACAGATACAAGGCAGACCAAGTTCTATAATCATTTGTTTCCAAGACAAAAACTGAAGTAGGTGAGGAAAAAAGCAGCAAATGGACTTCTTAAGTGATATACTTCTTAAAATAAAAAATAATCCTGTCAACTGTTATCTTTCTGTGAGCCCAAATGCAACGCTAGAGCTGCAAGGTGTATTAAGAGTTGCAGAAACCATAAACTCTAACATAACTCTCCTTAATTTATAGCTGCCTGACAGTTTTGTTCTACCAAGCTATTTACTTGATGTATATCTGACGTCACTTCAAATGAACTGTTCAAAATAGAAATACAATGTAGATAGGAGAAATTATTTTGTTTAGAAGACTTACTAAAGTTGGCCTGTAAAATACGTATTTGCAAAAGTTGCTTACTCCCCACCTGCATACCCTGCTGTTCTCAGTCATCACCTGCTTCACCATCCAAAAGGGTCCTTTCATGTAAATAAAGGCTTTGCTTTGCGAAAACGCAAAATTACATCCACTCCCTGGTAATTCATTACACCTTTGGAATGAAGAAAAGCACCTCAAATAAGGCTCTTAAATGAACAACCCAAAAACAGTCTCAAACTCTGGATAAGTATCTGTTTGTGCTAGCCAGGGACGATTCAAGAGATTTTCACCGGGATTCCCTTTGGAAGCTGATAAAAACAATATAAAAGGTGCTGGAAAAATGGAGACTTGTACCTGTCAAGGTCACACTGGCCTCAGCCTAGCAGAGCACTTAAGCACACGTATAATTTTCAGCACAGAAATAATTTCACTGTAAACAGTATTAAAGCGGCTTATAAGATCAAGGCTAGAATACCTACACCTTCTCTTATGAAGCCTTAAAAGTACAAGAAAGTCTATAAAAGTAGATTATTAATGTAACATCTCCCTGAAGAGCTGACCTTGACCTTTCTCATTCTGAAGAGTAAATATGTTTATCAAAATATTCAACAATTAGTCACTGCAAGAACAAAAGCTTAAGTCACATCGCATTACAAAGAAAAAAGTCCTTGTGGTAATCAACTGTTACTCAGCACTCTTGCCACGTTATTGCTTGCAATCACTCCACTCAAGGCTCCACGTCCTCAAACTTTAGTCTAAGCATGGAAGTTCAATTTATTTAACCACATTCCTGCTCCTCCTGCTCCGCAACACCACCTATGAAGGATCTGTGTGAAAGTCAGCCCACATCCAGCCAGCAGCAATGACAACGGCAATACCTAACCACTGCAAAATGGTTGTCACCAAGAGCACAGTAGCCCATTATAAGATTGTCAGGAATCTTTGATTTAAAGGCCATAAACGCTATATTTTATCCTGGATTTTGCTATACGGAGGGTTTTCTAGCCTGTAGGATTAAATCGCTTTGGAACTAAGAACTCTCCAATCTTAATTGCATTTTTTATTTGTTTACACTGTTGGCACATGACTCCAGATTCTGCACACAGTCACTGAATAAGAAAAAAAAAAGCGTACAGCGCTCGCTTAATTCAAGCAATTCAGAACGAGCATTGTTTGATAGCCATGGATTCATTGACAAAGCAAAGGTACAAGAATGAGATACGGTCACACACACAAGACAACAGCAAGACTTGCTGCTTTACTGAGTGCAGCGTTCACACCATGTCTGGTTCAAAACTTGCAGATACACAGAAAAAGTGACCCCACCTGAAATCAGGACAGTATTTTACACTCTCTTATAGAGAACTACTGATGGAGGGAGAACTGGAAGAGACTTCCACCCTGGGAAACCTCTCTCAGAAGACAACAACCTATTAAGAGTCCAGTGGCAGAGACCCAAATGGAAGCCGAACTCCTTCATTTCAAATGACCTCTCACAGCAAGCTCAGTCCTCTCCTCCTCCCTCACCCTCCATGACTGCTGCATGAGTTGATGTATTCTGAGAAGCCAATAAAGGCAGAAAACTCATCTTCTATAAATTATAAAAACAAGATTAAAAGTGTCACAGTCCATTGTCATGGGCATTTTTTCTGAACGTGCCTTTTGTAGCTAATTTTGCAATGCTGTTTTCTCATGTCATGTAGGTGTATGCACCCTATTATAGTTTTAAAATCCAGTACTAAAACTCTCATCTTCCGTAGAGAATGACTGCCCAGCTTATCTTCCAGGAGGGAGGAAAAGTCTAGGAGTGGGAGAATCACACCAATTTGCACTGTTACCATCGGCAGAGAAAAAAAAGGTTATTTCCCTTCTGTCAAAACGACATGCCCTGGGTAGTACTTTAATTTTCCCACAAAATGGACCATGAAGGAATAAAAAAAAATCAGAAAGACTGCAGAAAAGAGAAAATACTCTCCACAGAAAAATGTTAATCTAAGGCAGAACTATGGAAAACTGATCCAGAAAATTTTTGAAGAGGTGAGGCTATGAAAAGGCAATGCCTTGGCAGATGTACAACATTGTACAACCCCTTTTGTCATCTCCTCCAGCAACCAGCCCTTGCATAGACCTTGCTCCACTCCTCAGGGCAGCCCTCGCAGGACAGGACAGAGACCAGAGTGGCTGCTCCCTCCCCAGTGGCAGAGGTTGTCCTCTTTGCTTGGATGCACTCATCAGTACAGGTAGGATAAAAGTCTGCACTTTATCGGGAGCCTTTTTAGAATCTCCAGGTGCCACAGACACAGGATTTATGGATTTTTACTTTTCTGGCTTTTTTAACATAACATGAAGACCTTTTGAACAGACACTACTCCTTTGAACTCATGCTTCCTTGTAGGAAGCCACCAAAATAGCTATTTCAAAGATTTGCTAACGGGAGGGAATGCTTCTTGCTCCCGTTGTGTGGCACTGTCGGGTGCCGTCAGGCTGGTTCAGATGGATGCTTAGGGATGACAGTTCAGTTGAGATGTCAGAGGGACACCTCAGCAGACCCCCAGCAAATCCCAGCTTTACTGTCAAGTATTGAGTGTTCCACACAAGTCTTCATATCAGCAAGGTCAAAGTCAGCAGTCTCCCGCTTCTGTGGCAGCTGTGAACGACCAAGCCCAAGGACAAGTACGAGGGATTTATGTGTGCACCAAGTTAAGTATGCCAGCTTTGCAGCAGAAGCTATGACCACAAAGATCTCATAGTACAGTCATAAAAGGTCCTTCTGGGTAGAAACATATTTTGTTTGGGTTTGTTTTGGTTTGTTTGGGGTTTTTTGTTTTTGTTTGTTTGGTTGGTTTTTTTTTTAATTCATGAAGTCTTCAACACTACAAAGATACAGAGAGTGTTATGAGTAGAGCTACTTAAAAAAAAAACAAAACAAAACATAGAAAGCTCCAAAAATATTTTTTTTTTTCCTCCCTATCAAAAATGTAATACAGTAGAACTAAAAATCTCGGAGTAGATGTGTGGCCTTGCAGAAGCTTCATGCAGAGCATGAACCACCTACGCTCTTGTCAGCCTCTGCAGGCTGGGCTTTTGCAGTGCCAATGGACCTTGACCTGCCTTTGGGCTGGCATGCCATGAGGAGACACAGTTTGCCCAGGGGAGCAGACACGCAGACTAGAATGAGACACCGAGATAAACAGATTAAAAACCCCATTAAGCTATGAGTCAGTAGTGATGAATCAAACTATTTAAGCAAATATTTCTGGTAAAAAAAAAAGTGATGGGAGAGGAGGGGGTACCAACCCCTGAATATCTGTTCAGATAGAGACTGGAAAGTTTGGGCAAATACTTTTAGTTACCAAGCAAATTTCTTGTGGAAACTGAATTAGCAGGAAATTTCTCTAAATCTAAAGAGAAGCTAGCCACATTTGGAATACCATTCAATTTGCCAATTTGCAATAAGCCCTGGTGCTGGCAGCAGAAGCTGAGCAGTGCCCCCCAGCAGCCCCCCACGCTCCCTGCTGTCCCCCTTGTCCCCAGCATCAGCTGCACGGGGCAGCCCGTCCCTGCTCCACTCCTCTGTCTCCCCAGCTTAGCACAGCCGTAAGGCACTACAAGAGACATATCCCACAGGTGAAATGAAAGACTCTTTTGTCTGAGATAGCAGAAGCTTTTGCTAATCACATCTCAGCTGGAGATTATGCTTTGCATATCTTACGGAAAGGACAGTCCTCCTGTTCTTTATATGCTTGGTAATGATTTCCCTGAAAGCAATCCATTAAAAAAATTAACAGCTATGCGCAGAAGAAAACAGGAAAGGCAAGTTTAGCTCAAGAAAAAGCAAACAGCACTGTTGCAATGCACCCTGCTGGAAGAACAGAAGAAATCCTGGGAAGAAAGGAATAAATCCTCCTGAGAGCCGCTGGAACAGCCACGGAAGATGGTCCCAGTGTAGGACAGGAGCCACTCTACAATTCGAGCAACATGCGACATCTGATGAGCCCTCCTCTTTCATTCTTTCAACTTGGAGTGAGAAATTCATAAAGTGTTCATATAAAAATTCTTATAAGCACACGCATACCTTAAAAAATATATAGTAAAATACAGAATCTGATCAAATGTTTGATCAGTGATGAAAAACAGGAGACATGTAAATGTACAAAGTAGCTTCATACCTAGTACGCAGATCTCTGTCAACGTTGATACAGCGAGGTTTATCTTACTGTTGGCTTCCAGTCTTGTAGGATCAAGGAAAATGAAGAGAAGCTAAAAAATAATAAATCATTTTATAGTTATAGCCTCACAAACAAGAAGGTCAATCAATGTTTTCAGCAAAATGTAAAAAAAAAAATAAAATCTAAGCTTAATATAAAAAGAAAAATCTGAATTACCAACTGATCAAAAAGAAAATTATGCACACATATTCATTACAAATATCAGGTAGCATGTTGCTGTTCATAGTTTACAGCCACATACTGGTCTTCACAGGGTTTGAATGCAGCAAAAAAGAAGAGAAATTTATAACAGTAGAATATAATAGAACAAGCAAGTGACTAGAACTGCATTTTTTTATATTCTCAAGGTCTAAAGGGGCCTTAAACTACGCTGATCATCTGATCACTATTTTAATCGGTGCATTTTTAAGACGCAGTATCTGTATGAAAACATAAATACGAACATTTTCTAGGTCTTTGTCATTGAGAGTGCCGTGCCATAATTCACTGTGAATCAAGGGCCAATGGCAAAGCCAAATGTTCTGATGACCAAACACTGCATGTAAAGCAGGCAGTTCACAAAAGAGTTCACTGTGATGTGTCCAGTGTTCAGAGAGCATTCAGATTATGTTCATATTATCATTATGTGAGCTAGCTGATTAAGTTGGCAGGCTGCAAGTCTACCTGCCACATACATGGTTCTCCATGTTACTTTTCCTTAATTTACTGGTTTTACCGCACATTCAAAGATTTTTGAAGTCTGCTTTCTGAGTTTAAATCAACTTGCCCACCTGGAGGTTTTGGGTTTTTTTTTCCTGGGTTTCCATGTCTGCCAGCAAGACATCACTTATTCCTTCAAGCAGAGACTCCTACAAAAGACGACACAGGAGCCACTTGCACTCAAGAGTAGCTGGAACTCAGGATAGACCATTTAATCACAACGAGCTCTGTCATTGGCTTCAAGTTTCCCAGTGCTGGTGCTCCAAGACATTTGTGATACGTTCTTAACAGCAACCTTTGAAAAGCCTCACTAATACAGCGTTCAAACAGGACCAGACAAAGCTCTGGAATATCAAAAGGTGGTTCTGTGGGATTCTGAGGATTCAAGAGCTTTCTGGGTTTTTAAGAGCAACTACAACTTTCCAGCAGTAGATCAAATCATACCTCCCATGAAACAACACTCGCCAGAAGTTATTAGTATCAAAGTCAGTGTTTCGTGCTCATTTGCAGCAAAGTAACCTCCAGATGTCTTTGACCCGGAAGGCTGCGCGCCAGACAGTCATGCTGACAATGAGGAAACGCGGGACACCGAACATACTGATGTTGCCAACGTAAAACTGGATGATGAGCATGACCGAAGCAATGGAACAGTCATTAAGAAATAATAGTTATGATAATAGGGGAATAATAAGTTATTATCAACATGAAATAAAGAAAATTTCCATGGTCTAAGGTGCTACCCAATATTATGAGTCACTCCAGACATCATCTCATTAACAAATTGTCCCATTTGCTCCCTGAAATAATTTGGAGGACATATTCATGTTTAAAACTCTGTACTGTATATTATTACTATTGCAAATCTTAGTTATATTTCCAGGAGAAATTAACAAGTTTGGGTTTTGTTTTTTTTTTTTTTTTAAAAAAAA
>WHYT01017486.1:300445-313451 GCA_009806455.1 Tetrax tetrax
TTTGTTTTTTTTTTTTTTTTTTTTTTTTAAAAAAAAAAAAAAAAAAAGAGAAAACAACATTCAAATGTTATCACATCAATAAATTAATTCAATACAGGTCATCTCCTGAGGTATTCACCACTGCTTATCTCATTGTCATAACATCCATTCATTCCATAGAATAAACAGTTCTGAAGGGATATCTGCATAAATCATAAATAAATGAACTGTAGCATATAAGTGCAAGAAATGTCTCAAAGCTCCATAAATAATTAAAAGCTGTATTTCTTGTATACATAACTTACCTGAAATATCCATGAAACCAGATATCTGGTACTATTTTTATCAGATTTGTACTCTTTCCACTTACTATAAATCGCAACTCTCCTGATGACTGGACATGCTTATTTGCAATTTAACAAATAGCATTTATATGTCATTATTTTTCTTGTAATTACTACATCATAGACTGCTTTTGAGAAATATCTAGTTTGATGAAAAATTATATGCAATACTTAATCAGAACAAAATAGTTAGCACTAGCATCTACATGATATATAAACATTCTCTTATTTTATTTTCCAGTTAGCTTTAGCTCTATTTATGTCTGCCTAGTAAATACCAGTGAAATGAGACACTATTTATAATTTCAGATTATAGCTGTGCATATTTAGTATGATAATATTTGTGTTTGCTGATGGGAATGAGTGAAATTTTGTAAGGACAAGGTCTGCTTTGCTTTTCTTTCTCAGCATAGCAACTCTGTAACCCCCAGTACTCAGGGATATTACACTCCAGAGGAAAAGGAAACAAAATTCTATAAAGCCTCCAAGTACCCAGGCTCCCATACAGTAACCTTTTCTCCAAACAATGGGTCAAGTTGCTATAAAACCCATCACTGGAGTTATTTCAAGCTAGAAATAAGCTTTAGGAAGGCTTTTTAAGCAACTCTTTCCCAAAGTAATCCTCTATTGGCACTAGAAAAGATTGAAAGAACTAATATGTCTCTACCACTCTGTAACTCAAAATGTGTATCTGTTAAGAGGACATAATAAATCACAGAAGTCTGTCAAAACTGGAGACAAAGTAATGAGTTGGAAAGGAAGGATTAAATAAAGTTTAATAAAAAAAATATTATGAAACAGTGACAAATGTGAATCAATACTCGTTCTGTAATTCTACCATATTTCTTTGACGTGAAATATCCCAAAATGTCTACACTGCTTTCAGTATTATCTGTTTTTCAGCTCAGAAAGTTTCAAATCAGAAACTCTTTGGGATACGGGTAAATGTTACTTATTAAATAAACAAGGAAGTGACATGTCACTCATCTTGTCTAGAAACAACCAAAAAACCTCTAGAGAAATTACATTTATAGCAATCAAGACAGTCCACAAAGCAAAGAGTGGATGGGATCTCTGGAGATAAAGCAGCCAAGAAAGGGGGTGCTGACCCTGAGGTGAAGGTACCTGGTGGGGAAAATTGGACAATCTCCACTCGCAGGTGTTGTCACAGGTCTGCATCACTCTGATGGGCGCTCCTAGGGCTCATCCTTGGCGTCTGTCACCCACTCCTTTCCTGAGGCTGTGTTTGCATGGAAAGCAGAAGGATGCCAGTCGTAAATAAGGAAGTAGACATAGTTTACACTCTTAATTTGCCATAACCTCCCAACCTGCACTAGCGAGTGACAACACAGTACGTTCAAATTTGAACAAAAATTATTATTTTAGGCAATATCTATTCAAGTACTGCCATGAGGTCCCACACACTGATCTCACTAATAAAACAGTACTTCTTAATTTGGACAAGATAAACAAGAATCTTGCCAGGGTAGAGGAAGCCTTTTAAAATACCCAGTATCATCTGATTGTTTTACAGTTCCAAACTTGTTCCCCGCATATTGACAGGGCAGTTTTGCAATAGTCAGGGTAAAAGTGGTATTGAGAAACGCTGTCTTTTGGGGAGTGTTTTGTTGGAATGGATGGTTCCTCTTTAAAGCTTAATAGAGCTCAATTTCACCTTACTGCCCATCTGGATGAGGAAGATCTCATAAATAGATGAACCTCAAGACAAAATGAGACTTTCTCCTACACAGGCTGGAGATTGCTGTACTTCAAATGCCAGCGATGTGGATATTTCCTGTTTATAAGGAGCTATTCCCAGTGATCGCTGCTACATTCCGTAGAAAAATGTCTCAAATTTTCACATACAGAATGTACCCAGTGATTTTGCCAACTCATGTTCTTTGTCAAGCATTTATCCCTCACTTGGCAGAAGGCATGAGAGTCTTGTTGCTGAAATGGTGACCTCTTTGTTTTCAGACAGGGTTGAGATTTCTCTTTTTGGGAAAGACACGGCTGTGATTGCTGATTGCACAGCCTCGCCACACATCCCCACTGTGTCTGTTCGGTGCTGCTATCTCAAGCACAAGAGAGAAACCAATCTGCCAACCAGGCAGAGATCAGCGGGGCTGCAGAGCATCGCCCGCTCTGGGTACCAGCAACCCTGCTGCACCCCACTCCCCAGCTCCAGCACTGCTTTACAACTTTCCTTCAGCAGAGCAATTAAAGCTTCCAGAAAGTGCCTAATGTTGCTTTAAGGGTTGGTTAGTCAGCCTGAATGTATATTTAGTATAATTCAGGATTTCTCTGCTCCTGACAGATTAGATAACGTGGTCAGTGAATTTGAAAAGAATAAATGCAGAACTCATTTGCATCAGTGCTTTCAATTTGCTCAGAATGTTTTCTCATTTAATTATTAGCCCACAGTAAACTAGTTATCAATTAATTGCTAGAAAATGGAAGTGAGTGTGTGTTATTGCTTAGATCTCTAATTGGCTATACTGTTGCTTTCTTGTTAAATGCTAATTAAAGTTTTGAAACAGCCAAACATTAGTTAACTTTAAATGGTTTAACACGATGCACTAAGGTATAAACACACTTATATTACACATTATTTTTATGCCAAGTTATGGGAAACCCAAAGCAAAGACATGGGTTTTTTTCACTAATGTATGCCAATATTTATATGGTTCTTAATTAAGTGAGCAAGGTCTTTTTCTTAATTTCATCTGTCAAATATCTATTCAATATTGCATATAACACATACAAGTCAAGACAAAACTGACTGCAAAGTCTTTTCTACTGCTAGTAATTCTAGTTTGTAGTTCACCCAAGGTCTCATCCTAGGGGAAAAACACTCTCAGATTAATAACAATCATTATAACCCAGAAACTCTGCCTGCTAACACAACACAGCTTGGTCTTCCTCTTCCGCAATTCTGATTCATCTCCAAGAAATAAAACTCTGTGTCCCAGCCTCACTCTTTACTCTCAGCTATTCTCAGGGGCTGAGCGGTGCCTCCCTACTTGACTGTGCGGGATGCATAGCATGAACCTCCAGCACACGCATTTTTTTAGCAGCTAAAAGTCATTGTCAGCCATACCCCCTTCTTTGTAACATACCCTTGTATTTCTGAACTACCATAATATCCTGTTCCCCTTATCATTAGCACTATTTCTTAAAGCACAGGACAACTTGCCTTGCCCATTGGATCACTGAGTGATCTCATTGCCATGAAGATAACTAGTGATCATTCACTTCATCATTTCTCCATATTCATCTCTGCAACTTTTTTGAGATAGCATCATCATTTATGGCCTCCATGTGCTTTGTAAACCTAAAGAACAATTGAAAAATATTCCTGAAAGGAAAAAAAAAAAAAAAAAAAAATCAAACTAGATGCAAATGTTAAAATCGAGTTTATGGAATTCATCCAAAATTAACACTATAGGCAAGAAAACAGCTGTAGCAACCTCAAGTGTTATTTTTAGTATGGCATTTCAAGCCTCAGATTGAGATCAGCTACTGGAACAAGAAGTGTGGTAGATGAAAGCTCAGCATCTCCCTTAGGCATTGCACTCAGTTAAAAACACGTAGTCAAAGGAGGAAAAAAAAATACCAGGGCAACATCATCTCAAAGGAGTTTTCTACAAAGGATGGAAGGTGTTTCTATAAAAAAAAAAATGAGATGCAAATATAAGCAGTTTGTAGCAATCACAAGTACAAACACCAACTTTTTCTAATGCTTCTAATTTGGAAGTAATAAATCATTTCATTACAAATCCCGATCTCAAGGAAAATATATCAAGGATTCATTTTCCAGTTTGAGTACATCTGTAATCTTCATATTTAATTAGGCATTGGGTAAGACAGGCAAACATGCTGATTCATTTAGATCTTGTAGATCAAGTAGGGAATAGAAAACTTGACAAAGAGGGATGCAGGAATAACACAAGGCTTCACATCTACGCTGTATTTTTTCAGCAAGCGTTCTAAAATTTTAACTCAGAATCTATAAATGTGTGCCGCCCTAGCTCCAGGTATCCTAAGCATACCTCCCACAACTCATCATCATCATCAAGAGAGAAGATTTAGAGAGGCCCAAGTGGTAGTTAGCAGCAGTAAAACCCAAAGCTGCTGAGTACTTCTGAAAATAAAGCAGTAATTTAGAGTCCTAAGGATGGGATTTCTGAAGGCTTTTCAGTCATTAGAATTGTAAAAGTTCCATTGATTTTCCATGGAACTTTATCTCCCCAGACAGCTGAAAATCCCATTCCAAGTGTCAATTAAAGAAACCAAAGAGTTAGAACTTTTGGCTGAGATTCGACTGCCACTGCATTACACCCAAATGTGGCCCTTTAGCACCTTCAGAGCCTTCCAAACATTCCACCTCCTGACTGATTTAAAAATGCCTTTTTGAAATAGAAGCATACGCTAGTAGATTTATTAATCTACCTTCAAGAGGCTAAACAGATGCTTTAGACCTTGCAGCTGCTGCCCCAGATTCCCATTCTCCAGCTCTGAGCAGCC
The DNA here is from genome assembly GCA_009806455.1 of Tetrax tetrax. Lineage (NCBI taxonomy): Eukaryota > Metazoa > Chordata > Aves > Otidiformes > Otididae > Tetrax > Tetrax tetrax. Next base: position 305,296 of record WHYT01017486.1, read on the forward strand.
TGAGCCTGGAGACAGCGCGAGCAGCGAAGGGAGTGGGGAGCGAGGGCTGGAATACAAAACAGATCCGCAGCCAGAGAGCCGCATCCCGCCGCAGCAGCATCTGTCTCCCAGACCAGGAAGAGCAGGCAGGGGCTGCAAGGTGGATAAAACCCAGCCCGGGCTCCATGCGCTCCACACACCGCATCCAGACAGTTAATAAAACAAACACTGCCTACTTACAGCCCACTACCATCACCACAGACTGTATTCTCTACTATTTAAAATCAGCAGAAATTGAAACTTCCTTTTTACCCAGAATTGTTCTCCAGACTGACCGGCTGTGCCATTAACAGGACACAAACACCCTTTTCCCTCCCTGACTATGAGCTTTTTCCAGATTCCTTTGAAGAGTCATCCCTCAAGGATGACTTTTTCTAAGAGTTCAGACATACAAGTGATTGTGCAAAGGCAACTTCTCAGAAAGCAGCTGGATTTCTATGTTCATGCGTACACTCAGTCTGTAGCTAATGCAAGATAATTCAGGTTCATTTAGAACTTTTCATTAAGCTGATATAGGGTAACAAATTAAAACTTGAACTACCTGCATGCCTGAGACTTAAAAGCCATAGAGAACGAAGAGAAGCAGAGAAGCAGTTAGTTTCCTGAAGTGATAACACTTTTTTCAGCTTTACTTGACTTCCTAATTTCAACCCGTTCCCATGGCAGCTAGGCACTTCGCTTGTCCATCTCCTCATCTGCCTGTCCCTCCAGTTGTGTGAGGCCCTTTGAACACCTGGCTCACAAGGACCAGTTTGATCAAACACCACAGCAGTAGAAAAATATCACTTGAGAGACTGGGCACTTGAACTGAATGCGACACAGCAGCGTAAGTACCAGGCACAGCTTTTGGTGGCATCTCTGGGAGTGGAGGATGGAGATGGACAGGCCTTGCATCTCCAGAACATCTAGCCAGCGCATGCAGGTTTTCTGCCTCACCACGAGGCAGTGGAGACAGAGCTGCTGCGGGCTGGGCTCCAGGACAGACCGAACAGCCTCAGAATCACAGAATTATCAAGATTGGAAAAGACCAAAAGATCATCCAGTCCAACCATCACCAATACTTCTCAGCTAAATCATATCCGTCAATACAACATCCAAACGTTTCTTGAACACCCCCCTCGTCTGGCACCACCACTTCTTCGGCTCCCCAGTTAAGAGAGAGCATCGAAATAACTGCCTTGGAACCGCTCCGTGTCTGAGCTTCTGTAGGGAGAAAGGGAAGGCAGAAAATTGATGAGAGAACTGCCTGATAAAATAAGAAGAGTATTAAAAAAAAAGTGAAAAGAAAAAGCTACCACCTAGGAATATTAGATTGAGTTTGAGAAAAGATTGTATCCCGTCAAAAGCTTGTAACAGCAAAGCCTGCACTGGAAATTTAATAAGAGTTAAAGGCTTCCCTGACTATTTTGCATACACACTCGCATACCTTTCATGGGAACAGATGAATTGGTGGTCTGCATACACATCATCTGAGAGAAAGAAAAATCTCTTGGTATACAGAGATTTACTGATGTTATTTAACAGTAAACAACTGTCGCATGAAATAAAATTCACTTCATTGTACAGCTTAAGTGGAATTAAAGTACCTTTGGAAGGCTCTTTTCATGTACACTTTCCTAATACGAGGTAGCAATGAAAATACCTCTTTGAGGACAGTACCTAATTTCTCAGAGGAGATGTCCTGCTGAAGACAACGTTGGCAACACTGATATTTAAAGATATATTTAAGAGTTCAGTCCCAGCTCCTCCATCGTCCTCAGGTGAAGCTCATTTATCATCTCCGTGCAACTAGACAAAGAGGAAGACCTGGAAGAACTGTTTGGAGATATTTCAGAGGAGGACAACTTTGAGACAGGAGAATCATCACAAGCATGCTATGAATGATTTTTGTCTGCTGAAGTTGGAAGTGAGCACTTGTCGCTGCAATTGATACCCGTGGGGCCGGAGGCCAGGCAAACAAGAATTTCTCAGAGTTCAGCTGGTTAAGAGGCAACTCAGGGATGATAGTCTTTTAAAATACATAATGATAAATAAAGCATATAAACAATTTCTTTTTAATGATAAAAGCTCGTCAGCACATTAAGAGACAAGTCCCCAAACTTTCTCTGATTTCCCTCTTGAACATATTGCCAAAGGCAAGAAAGAGCCAGTTATGAAGCTGACAATGGATCTTTGTTTGTATTGCCGTGTTAGCATAAAAACTTTCCAGGAAATAAGTCCTTGACAGCAAAAATTATTTTCTCCTCATAGTGGAATGAAATGCAGAGACAAAGTGTACCACACAGCTGTGTTTTATATAAAATAGAACACAAATAGGTCTGGTCACACCTTAAAAATGTTGCAGGAGTGCTGACTAAGAAAACAATTCTCCACAGCCAAATTATTCTGTTAATGAGACTGAGTAAAATTGTTTGAATATAAAAAATAGTTTGAATTTCACTTGAAATTATTATTTTTAAATTTATCTGGAACAATCTTTTGAACATCTTAACTGTCCTAAAATTAGAAAATGTAACAAAATCATTTATACTTCCTGCAATGCGTTCCTGCAGAAAGATTCAAAGTGAGGAAATTACACTCTTCACTGCAAACACACTTTTTTTTTTCCCCTCAATTGCCATATGCTCTGACCTGGTAGCCTGATGTTCTGCCAAAGATGCTGGGCTCCAGGAAAGCAATTTCCTCTGTGTGCACTAGCCCTCTCACTTAACTGCATCACTGGATGATATAGCTGTCGAGCAGTCATCAATTATTAAGTTATTTGCATCTCAAGTCATGCTCCGTGACTTCCTTATGCTATAAACTTCCCAACCTCAGAATTAAAATATACTTCCTGTCCTAAAAAACATAAAACAAGAAGGCACTGATGATGGCCAAGAAAAGGGAAAGCATCAGAAAATATTAGGTGGCATTGCACAGCACCTGCAGAAAGGGTGCAGAAGGGGTGCAGTGTAGCCCCACCCAACCCCATCTGAGTGGCTATACAAGCTTCTGTATTGATTTACATACATCACAGGGGAAGTAAGACTGTATACCTGCTAAAAACCAGGAGCCCATGTGACAGCGCTTATTCCAGCAAAATACGTTTTAAGCAAATTTAATTTTACTGAGATGCCGATTGTTAGGCAAAGAATGCTTCCAGCCTGCGTTCCCTCTTACGAGAAATGTTGATTCAATTGGCCTGCTCTTCCCTCTCAACTTTCAATTTTTCTAACTAAACTGATTTCAAAAGAAATATTTCTGCTATATGCCAGCATAAGAGCTCGAGTACAAATGTCAACATACAAAACACGTGCCCGGTTCCTGGGTATGCTCCGTAACGCGTTCATGGCCCCACAGCGATTGCAGTATAATTGTCTTCATTCCCCACATATATTTTCGTAATGACAATATAATTGTTAGTGGTTATAAGACATAATCTCTTTACAGCCAACCCTGTTAGTGTGCTTTATCTTCAACCTATATGCGCGCATTCTCTTTCAGCTCTCATTGAAACACTTGAACATTTCTGTTCTGTACCAAGACAAGGCTAACTCCTGCCTCTCTGACAGTTGTCACGGCTCACCAGGGAGACACAATGACTGAATTGCTTTTAATACATTTGTTTTACCACTTCTGAAACACAGTCAGAAAGTGAGAGGTTTAATAACACGCTGCCCTTATCCCATTGCATTTCCGACACTCAAAGAATAAGGATGCAAGAGAAGGTACCCAACAATCCATCGCTGTCTAGAGACAAGAGAAATGAACCAGAAACGAAGGTTGACTCTGAGCCAAGCCTGCAGATGTGGGTTACACTGTTTGACCCTGGAGCCAAAAGCTGGCACTGGCCATCACCAGTCAGCTTGCCTGCACACTTCTCCCTGTTTGTTACACCACTCCCCATCATTTCCAGAAGCTTTTACCATTGAACCCATCAGACATACCAGATAAAGGTTACAAAGTCTGAAACAATATATCCCTAATTCCGTGTAAGAACATCAATAAAAATGTAATACACAATTGTGGACAGACATACACACAAACATATACATATCTGAATTGAGGTAAAACTGTCAACATCCAAACTGGCAAGCGCAGCACTAAAGCCACAGAGAACTTCAGGACATCTAAACCTACAACTTCAGCATTTTAGCTTTTTCAAATTTACAGCTCTAATACCAAGGTGAAGGAAGTGATGCACTGTAGAGGGAGGTTCTCAAACTCCTGTGAAGTTACAGCCATTCAAATATTCAGGAACGTGAGCTAAAGTCTTAGCTTAAGTCAGGGAATAGGGGACTAAGTCCCCAAACCTCAGTACAGCTTTGAAAAACCGAAATTACCTTGCCCACAAGTCAACCTGGTCAATAATTTCGCTAGTCAATGCTCAAAATACTCACAGGTAAAAAGAGGACAGTCAGAAATCAGTTGCCAAGTTTACTGATGTGCCCTTCATGTTTCACATGTAAATATTGGACTGTACCTTCTGGGGAAAGGGGATACTGCAGCAAGCCCATGCTCCATGTCGTTATCTCCCGCAGCAAGGAACCCACAGGTTCAGAGCTTCCCACCAGCACTTCTTGCAAGTATGATGCTTGCCACTCTGCTGATTGAAAAAATAAATTAATTAGTCCAGCCCCAGTCACATACATACAATGCCATAAATAAAACTGTGGCATCTTGTTAAGGGTCCAAAGGCAGCAACACGGGCAGCTGTTCACTGAGGAACAGCTTAGATGTGACAGTGATGGAATCCGTCAGATTCTTTAAAAGACACGTGGCACCAGGGTAATCCCACACCAACCTGGAAAGTCTAGAAGGGACAGTGGTTTGTTACAACAAAAATATATGTACATGCAAAAAGCCAGCTGATTATTCCTGACCTTTTGATATATGCAATTTCTCTAAACATTAATATATTGTCATTTTTTAAAAGGCACGATTTTATTAATTTGATAAATTGGAAAGGTTTTTGGAAGAAGCTGTTATGGTGCAATGAATAAATCTGTTTTTAATACAAAGATCATTTATGTTCTAGCCCAGAATGATTCAATCATTTTAATCCCACTGCCCCACTTGAATCTTTAATTTTTGTTTGAAAAAAATAAAACAAAACAACACTTTAGGAAACGTTCATTGAAAATACCAGTGCACATTTGAATATTGTTAACAGCTCAGTGACTAACTAATCACCTTACCTTCCCTACAGACATTCATAGATTGAAATAGTTTGGTGTAAATTATTATACTTCATTGTTACAAATAAAGCAATCTTTGAGAATTTTTAAGTGAAGACAAGCCATAAATAAAGTAGTATTTTAATGAATCATTAAAACAAAATTACAAATCCTTCTAAAATCAAAACTTGATGTGTGAAACACATCAAGCCAAGAAAACTTGTTACTCTTCCATTCAAGTAACAAACCTGAGAAAATACTAGAATTAAAAGCAATTCAAACCGATACAACGTAATTCCCCACCTGTCTGAACAGGTAAACAGTGTCCCTGTATTGGCTATCCTTGTTCACATGATTCCTGATATAGATGCACGGTGAAAAGCCGCCCTGTGGCTACAGAAATGGGAAAGTAATTAAATAATTATTTTTATATTTAGATTAAGTGCATACAATGTAATAGTATTCACCTTACAACTCTACTTATGATGTATTTACATAACATGTTCTGGCTGAAGTAAAAAAAAAATTAAAGTTATAAGATTTTTAATTAAAAACTCATTTCATGTCCATTTTTATACATTGTGAACAGAGTTAACCTTAGGTGGTTAGAGTTAGGCTCTTCAACACAAGGTAGTCTCATCTTCTCCACTGCACGCTCCCTGACAGAGATAACAGAACATCAAGGAGTCCCAGATACAAACGTCTGCAGTGAACACAAAGACAGGCCATCAACTGCCTGCCCTCCTGCTCCTCCTGTGGAGGGGCACGTCACCAGAACATCTGTGTGATCTGCAGTTTCATTTCACTCTTAAAACTAAACATTTTAGATAGAAAAAAACTTTTAGAAGTGCCTCCTCGGTACAAAAAATATTTCATAAGCTTCAGAAGATTAACTTTCCTACAAGTTATTTCAATGCATATTACTACAATCAAAAGACAATTTTGCTTTATGACAGTTATGATATTTCTAAGTTGAAATAAAAGAAAAATCAGCATGGTATATCACTTCAATTTCCTCTTGTTCATAAATCAGATTGTTTTGTTGTGCAATATTACTTCCAAAGTATTTTCACATACTTTGCATCTACCCTGACTTACCCTTCTGGAAGTCTTTCAGTGCTCCTGGCATCGTCAGGTTGCCTAGAATGGTGTGGTGGGAATCCTTTATCCCATTGTGTTCAAAGGTCTATATTTTTAAGGATATTTGTCATTTCAGCCTGCATTTTCCACCAATATATTGCACTGGTATACCACAAACACTCTACAGTCTTCCAAAACTGTGGAACCAAGCCGTGGGACAGAACAACCCTTGGCCTGACGCAGTGCAGGTATCTCCGCGATTTTAACAAGCGATACCAGTCATTCTTCATTTCTCACCTCTCGCCGCAGTCTCGCCTCATTTACTGCCAGACCATCATGGCTACTGCAAAATACCAATATTAAGCGGTAGGAGTAATTGAGGCCCCTATCTCAGGAGACATTGCCAAGTACAATCTAGTTTTATTAAGAGCACCGATGGTGATTTATTTGTGCCTGGGAGAGATTACGGTTCCATCCTCACAGTGTTATATGACCGCTATATATACTGATTTTTCAGAAATGATTGATTATATCTTCAGAAGTGATTCATTAAGGGATCCTTTCATACAAAAATATCAGAAAACGTGCTTTGAGTCCTTTAACAAAATACAAAGAAAATGTTTCAGCAGCTTATATCAGTATTACAGCAATAAAGTGTAAATTCACTCCCATCTTTTTATTGTTCAGATGAACATGAACCAGAGCAAGAAATACAGTACTTTGTCTCGTTATTGCACAATTCGACAGGATCCATGAACTGGTTCCATTAGAGTAATGGACTCCTTTGCAATTTGTATTCATTTTGCCCTGCTGTATGTCAGTCACTGTAACCGGCCCGGGTGCATTTACCGAAGATCAGTGCTTCTCACGCGTTGCTGAGGAGCGTACAGTTGAACCTTCCCAGTAGCTCTCTGGTAAACGTACTATGCTTCTCCAACCATAATTTCCACACCGCTGCCGAATGCGTTTACAAAACTAATCTTTTAAGGATGGGGAGCCACTGAATTGAATACCAAAAAGATTTATTCATATAGCTGCATGCTATGTATTATTGATGCTGAAGTGGTTATATCCTTGAGCAGTGCAGTCAGCTTCATTCTGCCACACTTGACCCAAAATGCAATTATTTGTTCCATTTTACTCTTTCAATTCATCTCAAAGAAACCAATCAAGTGTTAAGGAGCTTGCAAGTGTGTTCTGCAGCTTAAATGATGAGATACGCTCTAAATTATATTATGTACACAGTATAAATCCAGAACAGAAAAAAAATAATGCTGAATTTTCTATTTGCCTCTTCAGTAGTGTTACTGTTATTGCTATCCGCATCTAGAACTAGGACTGCAATTTAGAATAAAGCTGTTGGCTCACAGCAACGTGTAGGGTTTAGTATCAGTAATGCTGAAGAAAAAGCCTTGATAAAAGGGTTTGAATCAGCTTCATCCAAGCTTTTAATTTTATGAAAATATGGAGATAGAATAGACAATTTTCTGTCGGTTAACTAATGACTTAAAAATACAACAGAAATAGTAACAGCCTGAAGTAATCAGAAACCAGTTTCCAATGTCAGAACAAAAGCATTTGTCTAGAGATACGTTTAAAGCACTATGTCTGCTTCCCTCCAAATATTTAAATCTTTTGCTTGAAACAGCATTCCTTAGGAAAGCTGAATTATTCTGCTTGTGGCTTTACTACTGTTTTATCTTATACAATCACATCAAAATACTTGGAGTTCAAACAAAATTGATATAAAATTAAGAACATCTCTTGACTGTTCCCTCTGAATTAGTGCTGAAAAACAATAGTGAACTATAGTACAGAAAAATAAAAATGTTTCTTGTTACTTATTGCATTAAAAAAAAACATTATACATATAGTGGATCA
>WHYT01017486.1:313471-365628 GCA_009806455.1 Tetrax tetrax
AAAAAAAAAAAAAAAAAAAAAAAAAAAAAAAAAAAAAAAAAAGAATAATTCAATACACTCTGATGTTACACAAGAACTTCAAAAGCACCGAGCAGTTTTGCCCAGGTATTTTCAGTCAGGCACCTTGGGACAAACTGTGTGCACTGCATGAACCCGCCCAAAACAAAGCGCTACCTGTGCCTCACTCAATGAAAGAGTGCCGAAGGATTTAATGAGCTGTGACTCCAAAGCCCCGACAGGGAATAACTCCACTTTATTGTTTATCCACAGCACTGCCTAAGCCTCCCCGCGAATGCGCTACACAAACACCATCGCTCAGGTGGAAGAGCCGCACATGGCTGAGCAGCTCGCCGAGCCTCCTTCGCAAAATCACAGGCTTTTGGCCAAATGTAATTATTCAAATATTTGCCCTGTCTTAGGCCTTGTGTAAGCAAATTATCAGCTTTATATATACACTTGACTTTACACAATTAAGCTCCCTTTGAATACCCAATTTTTGTGAAAGATAATTACCATACTTATTGCTACTTGAAATTAGAAAGGGAATATATAGAAACGTTTAATGTTGCTGTACGCCTATAACTAAAATATCTTCCAGAGATAAATTAGCAGAACACATTTTCAAACATAATCATCTTATTTCATGCCCAGAAATGTGTATTATTCATTTTGAAGCATCTCACAGTTGGTTTTGTATCTACACCATGATAGTGAGTCAATCATGGACCGGGACCACACTAAGCCATGCACTGAGAGAACACAAAACAAACACAACGTAAGCTTGACAGCATTATAGTTTGTCTTCACTTAAAAGATGTATTATTGGGCACCCTGGTAAATCCTCAGTGGTTTGCATACACCATTATTTTGCTGGCACAAGTTGTATTAATTCAAATGAACAGTACCAGCATCATTTGCTACCCACACGCTGCCGCTTGTTACCCTAAATACACAGTCATTTCTTAACTCCCAGCACTTTACACGGGGAGAATTTTTAAGCCTAGATCAAATTTAAGTATTTTTCTATTTATCAGTAATTATGTCCACAACACATTAATACCAAACCATTTCAGAAACATGGACATTTTTACACTCACAGATTGGTTCTGAGCAACAAGCTATTACTAGCCCCACTTTCCACCTGGGAAAAAGACCCAGAGAAAATGAAATGTTTTCCCCCTCTGCAACAGAGGAGTAAGCAGGAGGAAGTATAAGAAGCAGTAAGTGTAAATGTTGGAGTAGCAAAGTCCAGTGCTTGAATTTCGTGATCAGTGGTTGCCCACAAATGCAACCATAAAAGGCTCCATTGCAGTGACAGCACCACAGTGACAGAGTCTTCCAAAAAAACACCGCTGCCTCCACAGAGAGCTCCTGCTGTGGCCCACCACAGGCATCCCAAAGGCAAGATCTTATCCCACAGCTCCAGGGGCCTGGTCCTTCTGACTTACATGCTTTTTAATTGATTTTTTAAATGTCAGCTTGGTAAGGATAAGAAATTCAGCATCTCAGCACCACAGTGCTTGCAGCCCTCAAGCAGGGCAATGTCTAATAACAGCATGAAGGACCTGGTGAAGGGACACATCGCAAATTCTTGGGTGGACCCCACTCCCACACCACATCAATTCTACATGCACATCCCACTCACCCACGCATCACCTCTCCTATCGTATCCCCTGCCAGCAGACAGCATCCCATCTCTACCCAGAAGGGTCTGTTCCTGTTCTGGCACCGGTTTAGGTTCTCTATAAACACTTCTGCATAGATCGATGGCCCAGCACATCCTCCTCTCCACTACCCTCCATTCAATCAGCCTTTCTGGCTGGGAGATATCTGGGTCCCTTTTGTAATGCAAGTAGTGCAGTTTGACTTACTAACAACTTCTTTGATTAAAAAAAATAGGTTTTAGAAATTATTTTGAGGCATCTCTAACTAGTTATAGCAGGGATCTTCTCTTAACATGCAGATTTTTCAGGAAAATGTATTTCAAATAAAACCACAAGAGAAAATTTCTGATTTCCTTGAAGAAAGAGCAGGTGCTAATCTAACAGTAGGTACCATACTGAGCCAGGAGTATTCATACCCATTCACGAATTTGCATAGGATAACGGAGTACTGGTGAATAATAATGAGAAAATTTGTTTCTAAAAAGTACAATTAAGAGGGCTCAAATATTGTCTCAGTAGGCAAGAGTCCCCTATCCTGCTGCACAGTTAATTTGAAACAACATGACTAACATTGAACCATATTTTGTAATTGTGGACAGATGGAATTCATCATCACATTTAGTTGCTGGCAATATGCCCAACTCCCCGCATATTAGTCCAAGACTAAATAATGCAAAATTTTTGTTGATGATATTTTTGTGCAATGTAACTTCTCATTCTTCTAGACATCAAGTATCCACCTATTTGAGCTACATCTTTGGTTCAGTTCTGTCTTTGGAAGAGCTTGACTCCAGATTGACATCTCCATCAAAAGGCAACTGCCTGCAGGCAAACAAGAAACCACGGTGACGCTGGTCTATAGCAAAGGAATTACAGAATAAAAAAAGTTCCAGAACAACCTGAGTTACATTCTTTAGACTTGCACAACACATCACAAATTTTATAGACATGCGTCTCAATCTGATATAGGATATCCATAAAGATGGCAAGTTCAGTTTCACCGACACATCACATCAGGTACAGAGGAGAATTAAAAAGTCAGAGTAAGCTCCTTTACGATACCTATAGAATCTTCCCTTTCTTTTCAATTACTTCTCAAATAAAATCTCTTATAAGAAATATAACTAGTTTTTTGGGGTGGTTTTTTTTTTTTATAATTTTCCATTCTTTAACTTATTTATAATTAAAAGGTATGTGAAATGCCAAGAGATAGTATTTTATGTCACAAGGGATGTAGAGAACAATCACAATAAATCAATGAAAGAGCCAGCACATACACAGGGACAGAAGGGGATGCTGTCTACATGAAACCGCAGTGAACCATAAAAATCAGAATTAGAGTGCTGAGCTGTTTGTTAAGCACGTGAGAGCGACAGCAGGTCAAGCAAGAAATTCTGTATGTGCACAGCAATTCAAACAGAGCCTTGCAGCAGGCTTCATCATGCAAGGGAAGTTACAGAAAATACATCCCCTACCCCTTTAAAGCCAGAATTCTTGGGTCACTCCAGCAATAGTTCCCAAGCAGAAAAAATATGTAGTAGCCAATACCCATGTTTTTCCTCTAAGTTCCCCGTTCAAACTTATGACGTGGGTTCACGTGTAAGAAATCTACTGCATGCTACAAACACGGCTTTTTACACTGTGGCAGAAAGACTGTAAACATACCTAGTAAGCTGACTGTACATGTTAGAAGACTTTTGGGAAAAAAATATCCATTTCCCTACCACAATCTGTGCAGGAATTAATTTCTTGTCCAATTTCCTAATGTCAGAAGAACTGCAGGGTGGCAAACCCTGCACAAATTGGAACCTCATGGCACATGGGGTAACCATCTTCCAAGGCATAACGGGGGTGTATCCACATGTAGTGTTATTATAATCTGCACTGCAGTACCACTAAGAGACCACAATTAAAATCAAAGATCCATTTTTGGAGACTAAATAGGTATCTATGTAGCCATATTGCAAGGGGAAAAAAAACCCTGTTTCAAAGAGTTTACAACCAAATGTACAAAGAAAGAAAATAGCATCCATTTCACAAAGTCTAAATAAAAAAAAAGTACAGGGAGACTAAGATTAAGCATGCGGTTTTCTAGATTTTGCCTTAAATTCTCTGACCAGTTCACAGTGAAAGACTGACACAGCTGGGAATAAAACCTCACTCTTCCCAATCTGGTACTAGAGATGTAGAGAAACAGATGATGCTTTGCTAGAGGATATGGAAAGCCCAAAAGAATTACGAGCAAGAAGAGTTTCAATTCTTTTCTTAACCTGCAATCCACAATATTTGACTGAGTAGGAATTACCCAAAACACCTTCTCCCATCCCTCTTTCAGTGTAATTTTCCACTATAGCCATAAAAAGCAATTTATTCCGATCTCCAGGGAGCTACATAAACCGCACCTTCTCCACTGGCTCTATACTTCTCCAGGCCACACAACCATTTTATTACCTGCTCTGTTTCTATTTTCTCCATCTTTTAAGACTTGCAGCAAGTCAATTAACAAAAGCGGTCAGTTCAAAGAAGTAGGGGATGACTTGTGCCAGTCCTGACATAAGCCCCTGCTTCAAGACAGTTCCCCATGACGGTTACTCAAAATGGCCGTCAAAACAGGAAACCCACTGGCTCACAGGCCTACTCAGGAAAGGGCTGAGAGAATTGAGGTATTCAGACTGTGATGAAATGCAGTGAATGCATCTGCTGCTTTTGGACTCGTTGCAAGATCTTGCCTAACAATACTCTATTTTGAGAGAGTTACTCAGCCCAGACCCTCGACGCGCTGCCACCTCACAGACAGCAGCTAGCTACAGCTCTCAACATCCCTGTAAGACCACTCTCTTTTCACAGACAAATTCATCAAGAACCAGTTAAGTGGTTTGCCCAGGCACTTCCCGAGGCAGAGGTGTGCAGGTCTTTGTCAGGAGTTTCCCTCACGTGTTTCCACGAGCATCCTCATGCAGCCGCAGCAAGGTCTCAATGTCAGGCCAGTGGATGCCAGAAAACACCCTGGCCTCACCCGAGTTGGGTAGAAACATGCAGCAAGGCTGGGTATAACGAGTGTTTCAACTAGATAAACTGTGCCTTCAATTCATATCTATCCACTGAGTTTTGTCACAGATGGGTAACTTCCATAAAATGACTCATTTTGGCAACTGAGCACTTCTGAGCAGACCAGAGTCGGGTGTGCAGGCACACCCCTGTTCTGAGGGGTTTGTCAGGTTCAGGTCTCCATGCATGGTTTCACAGAACAGTGATGCCAACACCAGACACCCGAGGGAAGGACAGGCTGCAGGAAACCACTCCTCTCCATTACAATCACATCCTGCATACCACGTGTTTCCTAGGGTGATATTTCCACCAAAGCATGTGCTCACCAGCTTAGACTTAGTCCATGTTCACAAATCACATTTAAATAACAGATCTTACTGATCACAAGATCTAAAGAAAATTCATTCAATACACATGAGGAGCATTCACCATTTGCTAACAACATTTCACATCACTTAGGATGGAACCACAATTAACTACTTCGTTAGTCCCTCCTAAACTATTTTTCTCATCATTTCAATAAAAGTTATGATTTTCTCCTCTGCATCAATCCAGAGGTTAATACACTAGTTCATTTTGATCTGCTTGCAAACACAGAAAGCCAGTGAAACTAGAAGCATTGTAAGAATTTATGACTTTCAAAAACTATGTAAATGAGCACACTTACATGCGTATATACAGCATTTAAGTTATGCTCTCTGCCATCTGTGGCAACGACTTCATGAAGGCACATTTTGAACAGGTACAGATTTATACAGACTAGCTGTTTAACATTTCAAATCTATTCTGTAAACTGATTTTCCCTTCTCCCACAGCAGCAGCACCACATCGCTATCACATGGAGGTTTGCTTTTAGCATTTATCACTTTTCACGTCCATTGATGCAAATGAGAAAGAAGTGGCAGGAACGATGGAGGGTTCCCAAGCATTTGCTACTGTCAAAAAAAAGGCTTATTTTATTGCCGCAGAACCCTCCACCCCAGATGCTAGAGATCATAGGGGATGTCAGATTGCTTTACTTTGTACCACATATCACGTCAAACCAGCCTGCGCTCAGAATAAAGGATTATGCCAGGCAAGAGTACCAGGGAGCCTCCCGGAAAGGATTGCTCTCAAGAGGTACGAGGAGACTCACAGCCACGCACAAAGCGTACGGACACTTCAAGAAAGTCACAGCTCTTAACAGGCAATAACAGAGAGATGCCTTTACAAATTAAGAAAACTTGCATTTGTTTTTAAGCAACTGAAAAAGATATAATTGGCTTAGAATACAGGAGATTTGCTTGTATATGCATAAAGAAATTTGAATAAAATGTCTTACTGCAAAAGCATTTTGTCTTTTCTGAAAATCAAAAGTCAGATCTAAGTCATTCCAGAAAAATTCATTCCTTTCTGCCATGGCTTACAAATTATCCCATACTATTTCTTTTCAAAGTTCTTGAGGAAAGTACCACGTACTATTTAAACATGCATAATTCAACAATAGCTCTAGATGTTTAACAGAATCTTTTCTCTCCTCCTTTACTCACAGTTAGACTTCATACTTATTCCTGCAGCCCTCAATTAAGAACATGGTTTGACTACAACACCTGAAAGAATTTCAGAGACATTTTATCTCCTAACGCAGACCCTGGAAGAGTCCATAATTGCTTGTCACTCAAAGAAAATTAAAAATCATTTTGGGAAAGATATGAATTGAATTGCAATTAATCTCAATAATTGTAACACTGCAAGGAGAAACCCTGTGTATGTGTATATCAAGGGGCCTTTGGCAGATGGATGAAGGACAGGAGCCGTTCTGGGTATCGCTGGTGTCTCAGTGTTCGCTAACAGGCAGAGATTGAACTCGCCCCGCTCTTTGTCAGGAGGGGTTTGACTTCCCTGCATCCCAAACCATCTCAGAATCTTACGACATCATGGGTTGGTTCTGTGACTTCAGAAGATAATTTTACCCTCATATGGACCTCATGACCTGTACCTAATCATACTGCAATTCCATCCCTCCCTTTTGTTTTTCTTTTTTTTTCCTCCTTTCTTTTTCCTCCTTTTTTTTCTTTAAGTTATTCTCACATAGCAGGAGCAGCAGCTCTGAGCCCTGGCAGCTCAGCATTACACAAATGCTCGGACAAAGCTGCTCTTTGCATGCAGCTCCTGCAAAAGCATGAGAGACATCAGTAGATCACAAATGACAGGAATTATTTTGGGAAAAAAAAAAAAAAAGACACCACACTGGACAACACTGACAAGGCAGCAGGAACCTTCATGCTGTGTATAATGAAGCTGTTACTATCGTACATAAAAACTGATATTTTAATTCACCCCAGACAGTGAAGATTTCCACAGCAAAGGGAAGATTATCATAATGTGGGCTCAAAGGAAGTCAAACATTCAGCCAGGAGAAAGTCAAAGCACAAGTTACTTGTTTTTTTTTTAATTCTAAGAAAAATGTTAGCTTGTTTCTCGGTGGAGGGTATAAGATGATGAAGAGCACCAATGTGTTGAGACACATGGAATGTGGAAGATCACATATGCAAGACGACTGTGCTGGTGGAAGATGGAGTGGGGAAAATACATTTGAAAGGATTTTGTAGAAGTGGAACAGACACATCAAAGCCGTGACGGCCCCTTCATCCCTCAGCCTCTGAGCTTAACAGCTACCGAAGGAAATACAAATGCCACAGCAGCTCTCCAAAGGACAAATAGTTATGGTCTGTGTATTACTGTTCAAAAGTCTTCCATAATACACCACTAAATTTTGTAGTCTCTTGAAGTGGTGAAGATTTCACTATGCTGACATTTTGGCTGCCTTCAGACTATATATCAATATAACTATTATCTCAATTGCAAGTTGTAAGCTTTCTAATCCAGTTCACTCCAGTTTATTGCTTAGGAAATCGCCCATTAACTAACTCCCTGCTCTCACGAAGCGTGCGGTCAGTTTGGGTGAACAGAGAGCTGCTGCTTTCTGTGCCGACTGAAACCTGACACAACAGAGTGCTGGGGCAGGGCCACGGTAAATATTTAAGATTTGTTCTGCATTTCCTCTAAAACACAAAGAAACTCAAGCACACACTAGTTACCTTTTCTGATATGAGCTTCACTTCAAACTTCCTCTCAGCCTACCAATATGTGAGATTTCCTGCAATAAAATCTAAATGAATTTGTTATCTGCTTCTGGGTGCTCAAGCAGCCAATAAAAGTAATGAATTAATATGTGTGGTAGCCACACATGCCATCACCTCCTGACTGTCAAAATCCTCCAGAAACCCTAGAGAACCAAATATCATTTCCCTAATGTCACCAACACAAAGCTGTATGCATGGCAAAACTAATTCATCCTGAGGCACGCAGCTTTTCTGTGTGTGAGGGGAATCTTCTTGTATTAATCAAAGAAACTCAACCAAAAATCCCAATTTTAATGTCTATCTACATTTCTTTTTTTCTTGAAAGGTTAAATCCAGAAGAAACTAGGTATTTTTTTCCTCATAGGATATCTGGCCCTGTAATCCATCATGTATTTTCCTATCAGAAGTTACTCAGAAGTAATAAGAAAATATATTGATTTTCACAGGGAAATATTCTTATAATTGAAGTTGAAGGTCAATGGTTTTAATAAAAGTGCCTCTGTTTTAAACTCATTTTAATACATTTACTGTTTTCAGAAAAAAAAAACAAACCAGCAGGAACATCTATTTTAAGGTACCCGAAGATTCCAGAAATGCGTGACATAACATAGTCCCCACAATTTCAGCTCCACCATCTTGTGCATCGTCTTTATTTACATGTCTTTAATTACATCAGCATTTCCCCATGTACTTCTGCCTCCCTGTGCACATGGGATGAATCCTTTTTTCTAAATGAGCACGTATTTAATAATTTGGGTTTGCCTCATTTTTCAGTGTGTGTCTGAGGCCTTATCTCCTGCCTACTGTCCAAACATTGCTCTGAATAAAGAATTTTTCATTTCCTTTGGGCTTTTCTCTGCTGTTTGTCACTATCTGAATGTCTCACAACATTAATTAAACTGACAAGGTAAGGCAGCAGTATTATCTCCATTTCACACGTGGGGTACTGAGGCACGGAGAAGTTGAAGTTGAAAGTAAAGCTAGCCATAAACTTCACAAAAAATATTGTCATTTAAATACAAACCACAAAAGAAAGCACTGTCTTTAAATGAAAGCGTTTAACGAAGACCTAAACAAGAACCACAGGTTCTGGGTGAGTGAAGCCACTCATTTCAGCCTGAAAACAGAAAGTGGCATTTCCATTTAGCAAACACCTTCCAAAGCTTGAATTTACAGTACCAGCTTGAAAACTTAGAGTTATGAACTTGTAAGTTTTTTTGGTTCAATTGTAGTTTTAAAATAGCCACTCATGGATGTTCAATGTAGGCCTCAGCTACGCATACACATTACAGGAATTTGAAGGGAACCAGCCCACAGGCAGTGTTAAGGGATCTAAACTACAGGTTTCCAAACCCAAGTGGTGGTAAAGGAGCAAGCTTCACTTTCTATAAGTTTAGTTAACTAGGGATTGATTTAGCATGGTATTTCTCTACATGCCCCTGGAGCGGAGCAAACCGCTCCATTTCACAGCACCGATGCTTTGACGGGATCTCCACTCTTCACTCCATTGTGCAGCTTTTCAACATTTTTCATTACCAGAATAAAAAGTCCAGTTTAACCTTCATAGCCCTGGGGCAATTGATAGCGGCAGTTGTACCATCTGCCAGGTCTGCGACAGAGCCCAGCCCCACTGGCAAAGCAAAGGCAATCTTATATGGAAGTTGCAAATTTGCAGCAGCTGTCATCTTCACCTGACACAGGCAAGAACTACTCAGAATAACCTGTAGGACCTAGAAAAACCAAGCCAAATACAACTAAGGGGGGGGTTGCATTTTTTTTTTCAGCTATGAACAGCCACAGAGTATTCTACAAATTACCCGAGCCTGTTACCAAACGAGATTTTGTTCCTTCTTGATGGGGTGTCTACTCCCATAAAAACTGAAACAAATTAAACTAATAACCAAATGAGGGGTAAATACAGTGTCTGATTGTGTTTATGCATGCAGAAGAGGTATTTCTGAACGCTCCGATAACTTTGATCTTTTCCTGACAAGAGAGTTACGTGACTTTGTCCAGGTACATGTCTAGGTCTGATCTTTTGAAAATACCGTTTCCAAGGTAATTTGTAGACTTCAAAAGCCAACATTTTCAAAAATATATTACAAAACATAAAGGCAAAATCCTTAAAATGTTTGCAGAAAGTGGCGCTTTAAGGACAAATAAAAGTCATTACAATTTCTCTGAAAATATTTTCACCTTATTATGCATAATAGTCTAATCAGCTCCAGAATCCTCTGCTTTCCCTCACCACAAACTGCTGTTAAGAAGCAGCGAGTTACTGGTTACAAGAATACACCTCAACTAAATCCCTTAGCAGCATGTCAAGTGCACAAACATTTTAAGAGCTAATGGCAAATTCCACCCCGATATATATTTATTAACTTCAACCATTCAGGCCAGGGAGGTACAAATAAGGGCACTGTTATTTGGGGCTGTAATTACTCATCCTGGACACCTCATTGTCAGTGAACATAAATCAAGCAGCAAGTGTCTC
Organism: Tetrax tetrax; assembly: GCA_009806455.1. Classification (NCBI taxonomy): domain Eukaryota; kingdom Metazoa; phylum Chordata; class Aves; order Otidiformes; family Otididae; genus Tetrax; species Tetrax tetrax. The sequence continues at coordinate 323,803 of WHYT01017486.1, forward strand.
TCCTGAGTGATATGGAACCAGCATTAATGCAGTGACAACATCTAATGCTTGTCGGTAACTGATATATATTTTATCTACCTCTGACACCTAAGATGCAGTGCTGTTACACAGGAGTGTCCTCCACCTCTGAATTTAAAGGATGTGCTCTACATCCAGAAAATAAATACATTAACAGAGGATAACAACAAGCCTGAAGAAAGAAGTTGCCAAATGCCAAGATACATGGTTTCTGAAGTAAACGAAAAAATCTTACACATCAACACAAGGCATAACAAATGTGTTAAAGCTAAGATGGGACAAATGGCAATTTGCAGGGTAGTGTAAAGCAATCCCTAAATTGTGAAACAGTTGTAAGCCAGCCACTGGTTTAACTCCATCGTTAAATATTCACTGGGACGTTAAGAGAAACACGCAAGTACAAACTAGGCTTAAAGCACCGCTAAAAAAAAAAAAAAAAAAAGGAAGAAAGAACTAAAGCTAGTTTTCAAATAATTTCTCTGAATCCATAGAGCATGCCCATGGCCAGGATATTCCATGTACCAGTATAACTGGGGACGTGAATTTGGAAGAATAGAAGGCAAAGTGTTTTTAACTCCTTTTCACAGAATCATAGAATCTTAAGATTGGAAGAGACCTCCAAGATCATCAAGTCCAACTGTCAGCCCAACACCACCATGCCTACTAAACCATGTCCTGCAGTGCCACATCTCCACGTTCTCTGAACGCCTCCAGGGATGGCATCTCCACCACTTCCTTGGGCAGCCTGCTCCAGTGCCTCATTGCTCTTTCAGTAAAGTAGTGTTTCCTAATATATTTTCTACGTGGTCAAGTTTTTCCAGCCTTTGTGATTCTTAAAGGTATTATCCCTTTTTCAAAATTAGATTCCATGGAGACAATCACCCCAGAGAAAGCCAGAAAGCCGAGTTCAGGCCAACACTACTTTCCATCCACAGCATTCACTGCAGGTAGACCTGGATCAGTAGGTGACCACCTCCAGCACAGCTACCACTGCGATGACAGTCACTCACTAACTTCTGCAGTAAAGACTGTAACCTCTTCAGCCAACACAGCTGTATCCACCTGGCACTGGGGAGTGAGAGCCCTAAATCTTTCCAGGACAGGCATTGGGATGAAGCATCTTAACACCACACCAGAGCCATCCCACACAAATTTTACCAAAATGATAAACTGAGTTCCATTTACCAGCTGCAGAGAGACTTAAAGTTGTTGAAATATAATGAAGCGTTTAGTTAAATAAAGTTGAGAAGAATACAATTACCATATAATGTCTTTTTTTTTTTAAAAAAAAACAAAAAACAAAAAACCAAGGCCTGGCTCCAAGCTGGAGGCTCAGATAGCTCCTCTGGTTCATGGCAGAGGGACCCATCATTCTCCTGGTGTGACATTGCCTACATGCCACTCTCAGTCACATGAGAAACACAAAATATGAAATACTAAAACTTCAAACCTCCACTCTTTTGAAAGAGTATGTATTATCTTTAGTGTTTGCTTGGAGCTACCACAAACACCCTAGAAAACACTTACCCAGAACATCCATGCACAACCAGGCTTGTGAGATCTGTATTTGAAGATATGCAAGCCTCCTACAAACAACTTATCTGAAACTCATTCAAAAGCAACCACTCAACTTGTAACTTATTTCTTAGCCTGCTTATTCTCAGGCTACAAGTTTTACATCCAAAAAATCAAACCTATAATATATTTATTGCAATCTACCATAGAAAAAAATACAGTAACATTTCTTATTTAATCACTCAATTCTATCAACACTATGTAGAGTAGACAAATATATGTACAACTGTAATACTGCCTTTACTCTAAGTGCTAAGGGGGAAATTTGCCCACAGGCAACAACTATAAACCCAGGCCTGAGATAATATGTTTGTAAAAAAACCAAAACACTAAGCACGCAACACATGCTTTCAGCCTTTGATGGAAGCATTCTTCTCCAAAGCACAATTTACATTTAAATTCACACTGCAGGGAATAAAATACTGAAAATAAGTGTCAAGGTTTTTGTCTTCACTGAATTGTTTCTTAATTAGATTCAAGTGTTTTGTCTAACCATTTCATACTTTTATTCCTTTCTGAAAATTACAAAAATTCGTTTAATTATTTATGATCTCTAACTACTGGGAAGTGCCACAAATTGCTTTTGTTAAGAAAACAAGAACAGACTGTTTAAATTTAGCTGCTGGGACACCGGGTAAAAGGAAATAAATTCCTACTGATGCTGTAAGTACAAGATACTTCTGATGAAACTCAGCAAAAACACACGCATCCCACATGATATAGCGCTCTCCCGGACTTCTCCCCGCTCCAGAGGGAAGGGGCGCTCAGGACCCTCCTCCTGGACCTGGGACCACAGGAACGTGGTGCCAGAGGCAGTGACCCACCCGCCTTTGGCTAGTCACGTTTCTGTTAACATCAACCCTACTCATTTACTTGACTTACAAACCCAGACACTCTGGGCTCCTTACAGAGGATACTACACTACTCATGAAATTTCTGGCCACCTAAAAGAAAAAAAGCTTCTTCAGCAATAAAGCAGTGTTTCCCAAAACTGAATACCTTCTAACTAAACTACACAACTGAGGAGACTGAAGAACATCAATAACCTGGATAAATCTGGCAGCCAGAAAGAGCAGTATGCAGAGCTTGTGACCTTGAACTCCTGCATGGACCAAGCCAGCAAGTTTCAAAGCATTTCTGCCAAGGTAGGTAGGGAACAGGTATCTCTTTTATTCTTTCCTTTGATGGCTGCTAGAACGAAGGATAGGTATTGTCACGGATTGTTATACACACACACACTGAACAAATGAACACTTTAAGTGGGACAGAAAACTCTTCTGCAATATTTTGTTTTGTTCTGGCAAACAGCACAGTAAGAACAAAGTTAACCGATGAACTTCTTCACAGTTAATGTAGAAAAACAATTAAGTAATAAGGTTTCATGCAGGAGCCACCAAAGTCCCCGATGGCTGCACTTGAAAATTGCTCAAGTTAACAAAGCACTTCAAAATTACTCAAGTTAAATAAGCACTTCATACCACAGCCCAAATTCCTTCATTACTGTCCCAAGTACCGCAACTGAAAAGGAATCAAAAACCCTTTGTGCTCACCAAGCTCAGCTGCAGCTCCAAGCTATTTCAAAGCCAAATGTGTTAAGATCTCCCAGACTGATCAGATTCATTTTTAATTCAGAAAAATCTATTTCTGCACCTGGGTTTTATATCCTATGATACTTCTAAAAGAACTTAAGACTGCATAGTTTCAGCCAACTTACTCTGCCAAGTGCATGCTGGTAAAATTCTGTTCCAGCTGATAGCACAACACAGAGAAATTTGACTCATTGTGTCTTGTTAGAGTTAAGTGTGCTGCTAATTTGTGAAATATTTTGCCTGACCTGTCAAATCAACTGAATACTTTCTTGTTCTTTCTTCCTTTTAGCATGATAACTAATTCAAAGTCATTTATTCCACTTCATTAAAACTGAACGTTGATCTGAAAAACAATAGGTGTTAGAGCTCCTCAGTGAAGCAGGCAAACAACAGCAAAAGTCAGAATGTCATTTATTTCTAAATTATCTTCACCTTCATATTGATTTATTTTTCAGATATTTTACACACATCTTTTTCTAGTTTTATGTTTGATCTAAAGTGTCTCGCTCAGCGGCCCACTGCAATGGTCCCAGTTCACCCATTCTAGTCCAAAAGCACAAATTATCTTCCCAAAACCTCCAACTCTCAAGAAAGAAAAGAACAATAACATAACGATGACAGATTTCAAGAAAACTCAGACTCAGCAAGCTGCTAAATACAATTCCAAAGTTAAGCATTGCAAAGGTGAAAGGAATAGACATTGGCTTTTCTTGGCATAAGCAAAAACTTTCTCCTTAACAAAAAAAGACAATGACCAGGTGAAGTATTTCAGTTTTTCCTTTACTTTCACTAGTAGAGCTTTAATTTGGGAGACAACTGTGTTTTCAACCCAAATTCCCACCTATCGAATTTTTATCATCTTCTTTAAAACCTGGTCTGTAGATAACAATACCAAGAAAGAACAAAAGAACGTCTTAGCCTTCTCTTCACTAAAGAGTGAACTACAACCCTGCAGCTGTTTGCAGGTGACAAAACCAGTTAAACCCCAGCTGTAATAAAGGAAAATTTAAAGGGTAGCTAAGTTAAATATTCTCATTCAATTTGGAGCAGATAAAATTCATCTCTGGTACCTGAGTAGCTGGTGATGCAATCTCAGAGCCCCTAGCACTTACCTTTGGAAACTCACAAAGATGAAGACTGGTCAAGATCCTTGGTTACAGGGAAAGGGCAAACAAGGTCTCTAGTCAGAAAAGAAGACAGCAGCAGGTAAGAAGCTATATATTGGCCAGCTCTGCCTCCAACCCTGGAAACAGCTGAGAACAATCAGCCAGTGAGCAAAACGAAGGAGATGTGTAACAGCTGACATTGTTTTGCCAAGAGCAAATCACACCAAGCCCATGTTGTTTCCTTCTGCAGCAAGGTAACAGGATCAGTGGACAGAGCAGCCCTAAGTATGACAAGAATTTTGGCCCTGTCCCACATGGTGTTGTCACGTGCCAGCGGTATAAACCGCGTCTTCAGGGTATAACCCTCCGGGAAACACGAAAAGCAATTACGGACGGCTCACTGCTAAACCACGCACACGTAGCAAGGGAAGCCCACGGGTATTTGCACCACATCCAGTACGACTCAAAACTTTCACTAATGATTTGGGTGATGAACTAGAGAGTGTCCTGGCTAAATCTCCCAGGTCAGTTAGCTCAGAGTGACAGCAAATACACAGGAAGACAAGAGGAAAATTTGAAATGACCTTGCCAAACTTGGAAAACAGCCTGGAGGGGGAAAAAAAAAACCACCTAAAAGAACTGGATTCAATCAAACCAAGTGCAAAATTGCACACTTCGGGGCTCGCATGGGGCAGTCCCGCCATGCTTGCCAGTGCCACCCCAACAAGCTGACCACGCATCTCCTGACTTCTACAACCTTGAGGCTATCATTAGCAGTCCTTGTCTTTCCAGATGGACTTGTTTCCCATACGATATATCAGAAGTCTTGCGAAAGCCTGAAACAGCTGAAATTTTCCCAGTTCCGACCTCCATCACAAAGGCTGTTGGTTAGAATAACTTCTACCTCAGAGGAAATAAGCTGTGCAGCCACCGTCATTAGCGTTAATGCAATCTCGATTACCCAGCCCTGCCCTATGGGATGCCTGCTGTTGCTCAATATTTCTGTCTTGTAATGCCATCCCAGGCGAAGTTTGCCTTAATAAACCCTTACCAGGACAGTTAAGAATAAGAAATCATACATCTCATCTCCCTCAGCCTCACACATGCATTGATTACAACCTAATGAAGTTTATAAAAATCAAGTGATGTGGTTAGAAATACCGACTAGGAAAACTCTGGAGTAATGATAAATTATGCCTCTAATGTCCTCATTCGTTTGCAAAAAATAAATGATGCCATTAGTTGGGTAGTTCAGTCTTGATCAGTCGAAGCTTCAGTAACAAAATCCAAAACTTTTAAAGGCAATGAAATTCTCTACTTTCTAACAGTTATGCTGGTAAAACTGAGCTTAGTCTTAGGAGAGAAATGATTAATTAAAAAGTGATGTTCTCTATTTTTTCCACAGATATTTAGCAAATTATTTCTCCAACCTTTAATCTCTATGTCACAAAGCTAAGAAATAGAATCGCTGTTTAATTAAAGGTATGCTAGGAAGGGAAAACCTGCTTTTAAATTAAAACTAGTGTATGCACCGGTAACTAAGGTACGTAACCTGCAGCAGATGTACAGCTGGATCATGGTTTGCTTGAAGAAGCTCATAGATTTACGTTGGCAACGTGAATCTTTTCAATTTCAGGCGGTGTCACAATAAAAAGAGCTAAGGGTGAGGAGAACATCATCATTGCATCAAGCCTTGCTAGAGCACGGGGAACACTGACCTCGTAACAGCCACTGTGTTGATTTGTTTTCTCTCCGAGCCTTGCGCGCACTCCACGCGTCACTCGGAGAGCCGTAGCCACAGGATCCGTACGTACGTCATCTGGAGCCTCTGCTGGAAGGTGCTGCTCCGCAGCAGAGCTGCAAAATAAAAATCTGAGAAACACCACCAAGTGCTGCTGAGAAGGACTGGAAACTAAGGAAGATTTGCAAAGGATAAACAGTTATTTCTCAAGTACTAGAAAAGGAGATATTGGAAGCCATATACTAATTGAGTATTTTACCTAGAAAAATACAAGAATAAATAACAAAATAGTGATAGAGGCATGCCCAGAGATAAAAACCTCCTCATTTGAAAGGTTTAAAATTAAATTAGAAAGCATAATAGAAAATGTATTTTAAGTTAAGAATGGAAAACACATGGATTATTGAGGACCATATAACTAATTATGTGTTTGTATAACATGTGATTTTCTAATACTAGTTTTATAAAATATTTTGGTTAGGAACATTCGTACTGCATCAGTCTATGTCTAACACTGATAATAGTCAAGAAAGGACGTTCTGAGGGGAGAAAAAAATACTTTTTTTTTAAAAAAAGCCAAACATAATGTGGGTTGGTACCAGTTTAATCTTTGGTACTAAGCCAAAAAGGAATCGCAAGGGTGATAATCCGGAAGTATGAGTGGAAATGACTGACTCTCCTCTCTCTCTTCTGTTTCTTAGCTGAGCTGGTCTTGCTCAGGAGCCAGGATGCACTCCCAACATCCTTCCCTGTGGCTAAGGATACCCCATGCCCACAGAGAGATGGAGCCTTCTGTAGTCCCTCCTCCCTCCACTGGTTCCCATTTTGGTAGATAACCCATGTACACCTGCTTTTGGCATTTGGCTGGGGAGGAAAAAGGGCAAGAGCATCCCCCACCCCCCTCCAAGGTCACTAAAGAGAAAAAGACACCCCAAGACTATGGGGGTTTTTCCGCCTCTAGGTGAGACAAAGACACCCCATGACTGTGGTAGTATTTTCCTTCCCACTTTGGAGTTACAGAGCTGTCATCAGTGTGGGGAATTTTCATTGGCATCTACTTGGACAACCTCACAGCAGAAAGATCTCGGGAGCTTTCTCCAGTGCTTTTTCTGAAATTGTCTCCTGCTGTACTCATCATGACCAATTGTATATCACTTCCCCGTGAGTAATAAAAGCAATTCACTTCAGCCAGCCTTCCAAATTATATGGGAATCATGTTTGTAACAAGTTTCTATTATTTGCATGCTTTTATTAGAACGAGAATATCACCAACGAAGAACACAGTGTTCCTTTAAAATGCTGCTTTCAGAGCAGCAAACTTTGAAGGCAATCTCTGAAATATGTAATTTACAAAATTACAGTAATTGATGTAACTGTTATATTGAGAGGTGTATAGGTTCAGAAGCTTCCTATATAATGCATTTCTGTTTTAAAAATGCTGTCTTCTCTTGAATAATGGAGCATAGCTAATCACCTGGCTCTCACCAACAACCCAAGCCAAGCGAGAGGCAGGGCCCAGTTGCTGAACTTGCCATTTTCTCATTTGACAAGCAGATGAAATAATTCAAATTAAATAAAAATTAGACCAAACCTTTATGCAGTCACTTACCTTTGTGGAGGCGTGAAATTTCACTTGCCTTGGAGTAAAATGTTATGTTTCAGCTACCTGAAAGACCAAATAAGTGCTACAAATGTATGGAGACCTTCTGCGGTCAGGTGATAAAAATTTAATTCTTTTAAGGAGGAAGCTTGGTGATGCATCTTTCCGTGATGCAAATGGGAAGTGTGAAGACCAATGAGACAGTTGCTACTCTTAAATGGTTAAGATTTGGCAAACATTAGTATGTGTCAGTAAAGAAGTGGCCACCACTATAACAAAAATTGTACCAGGCAAATAGCACACACACATATCAAATATTTTTATTCAATTTTATTGAAAACCAGTGATACCTTTAAAACGTTTAGTGAGGTAGCATATTTCTACTGTCAGCACTGTCTTAAAGATTGTTCAGAAACCTCTGGTGTTTGAAGTGGCTGTTGTTCACCGACTTCCGTAAAATAATTGGCACTATAATTTTATACCTGTCAAAAATCCAATATACAGCATTGACTAATTGCTATTTTGTGTGCTCAGAAAGGTATAAAATCAATTTAACCACTCTGGAAACCAACAAATTCTTTTGTGAAGCTGCAGAACAGCAAACATAATTATGTTTACTACTGCCAGTCTTCGTTTTTAGTCTTTGGGGGGAGGCAGATTTGCTTATATCATATATAATCTTATAATAATTCTGAGACCGATCTTGTAAAGCGCTTAATCATTCTTCCATTGCCAAGAGCCCTCAAAGCCTATTAGCTTCTACATGACTTGATGGTTTGTGTGACTTCTGAAATGATGCAGCCTCTCACCCCGCTGAGTCCCCAGTGATTTGCATTTTCCTCTCCTGGTTTCCACATCCTATGTCTAAACCAAACAATTTCAAAAAACTGGATGTTTTTAGGGCTTGTACGTGTGAATATGTGGTAAGACACATACAAATTTTGTGATTTGACAGGTTATTGGAAGAGATGTAAAAAATACTGGGAAATACTCTGTGTTTCTGGTGCCTCACACTCAACAGCCTCATTCAGTCTCATCAGATGTCATGTACAGAGCATGAAAAAATGTTATTTTCTTCTTCCTGTGCCTCTTGTTACCACGCTCTAATATTGCTCCCACTGAAACAAGCAACAAAACTTCTCTTCTGAAAATATTTTCCATTAATGCCACTTTATCGGAGCCTGGAAAGAAATGAATGAGCCTTGAAATGCTACCATCAAATTTCATGTCTGTGTATTTCAAAAAACAATGTGTCTGTCCTAATTTTACAACATGTTTGGGCAGAATATTTTCTTCTGTGAAAATAATGTCTCCAGCATTACTGACTGGGGTGTTTATTGGCAATTGAAGTGGATTCTTGTAGATGCAAGAAATAAAGGTGAAGAAAAAATAGTTACAAGCTGAAATAAAAATGCCATTATCAACAGGTAGAGAGAGGAAGGATGCCATTCACTGCAGAAAATGGTTGCACCGAGCAACTGTGCAAGAACAGATTTCCACAGCTTGCAATAATAGTTTTGCCATAAAAGAAACAAGCAAGGGCACTAACAACCTAATAGCTGAAGAAAATAAATATTATGTATGTTGTTAAATAAAATTGTGTTTCTGACATACCAGCAAGCTATCACACGTCCAGCAAAAGTCTAAGTCAGTGCCAGTCGTAAAAGGAAGCAACGGCAGCATTTGCAGTGTATCCAACTAGAATTGTGCAAACAAGTTTTACCTTTAGCGGGGCCGTTAGATTTCATACGACCTAAAGCCCTCGCCACTTCACTACCCCGTGCTATATATATTTTTGAATATAAAGAAGGCATTTTACTGCAATGGAGTTGAATTGCACGGGCAAAACACTCCTTAATAATGGAGGAGAAGTGATGCAGCACATAATGGCTTTTGCCTAGGTGTAGCACCCAGCTCCATCAGCGGTCCCGCTTTCTAAGAGACACTACCTGTTCCAGAGAGACTGGTCTTTGAGTGGAAAACCACATCCTTTTCTGCTCTTTCATAAAACACAAAGTAATCTGCTCTTTGTATTTGCTGTCTTAATACATTTAAGCAGTTAATCCGTAACATGACAGAGGCAGCATGAAAACAGACTTAGAGCTTAGCTTTAATAAGCATTAATACATTTGTGCTGGTTTTGGCAGACCAGCCTTCTACTAACATTTGGCTTCCTAGATTACATCCATGAAAATTAATGATCTGTCACCAGACTTGCCTATATTCTAATGAAGTAGTTAGTCAAGTACAAGTAAAGTCAGGTGTAAGAAGCTGCCTCTTCCCATTTCCAATAAAGCCTTTCTCCCTGTTTTACTAACAAATTAAATTAGTTGAGAGTAAAAATCTAATTACTGTCATACACCATCTTTGTATTTGTGATCAAATAAGCGTGTCTCTGTGAGCTTTGTAGTCCCTTGCTCTACCAAAACGGAAGAGAAGTAAGATAAACCTGGCTGAGTATCAGAATAGATTTGTAATTATTGTTTTCTCCAAGCAAAAAATTAATAAGAAAAAAAAAGTCTCTTTCTTTCATTTAAATAAAATATTCTTTTAGTAGTCTGAGAACAACATTGTCTAAATCAGGAACACAGTTATATCTGCCTGATGCACTGTCCTTGAGCCAAACAGAGAGAAAACGATTTAATAGGAGAGGGCACCTTTCTGCGGAGGTCCACGCTTCTAAGGATGCACTGCAGGAAAGCGTGGAGAACGGCGAGGGTGGTAACCCACTGCTCAGTGCAGGCATTGTGCAACACCTACAGCAACCAGACATCAAGGACACAGGGTGAAAACACTTCATTGGGTTTTTTTCCATTCACAAAACAGCGCAAACATGAAAAAAAACAGGTGAAAACAATGCAATCTTCAAAAAATGTCTTCTCAGCTGTGTCACCACAAATTTGTCTTATCTACTGCTAATCAATTTTAATGTCAAAGCCAAAAAAAAAAGATCCCTGAGGATCAAGAATAGCATCATGGAAGAGAAAATAATGTTCAGTCCTGTGCTGGAAAGAGAAAATAGAAAAATAGGTCTGAAAAGTGTCTGAAGAAGCCATCCTGCCCATGGAGGGCTTGCTTGGTTCATGTCAACTGGCAAGAAGCTCCAGCAGTGAAGAGCTTGGCTTCCCCAGGACGCACAGTGCACCCCTCTCCTACTAAATGACATCAGCTGCATCACATCCCGTCACTGTTGAGTTCATCCTGCCAGCTGCCAAGGGAACGCAATCAAAAAGACTGGGAACTAAAATGGAAATGAAGTATTTACAGCCTAAACACAGTACTCTAGAGAAAGCTTCTAAAAATATATTCTCCTTTGATCAAGAAACAGAAATGCTCTGAACTTCTCAATAGCTGTAATACAATCAGGCATAATACTAAAATATTGGCACTCCAGTGTAACACGCATTGTGTCAGAAAGTCAGAATAACCTGAATACACTCTGCTCGCTGTACTTTAAAGTACACTATACTCTTCTTCGGAATGAAGGGAGCATTTTGTGCTTTTTTGTACCATTTTCCTAGCAACCTTATTTCAAAAAAAAGTCCCAGTAAATCTAAAACCTCCAATTTCTTGCTCTATAATCCTGTGAAAATATTTTCCTTAAATCTGTTTTTCAGTCATGTCTCCTAAACATTCCCTGAAACCCCAGGCAAGACTTGTTTCCTGCACTGAGGATATACACGTAACATAAATACATCCACGCCTTGAAGACCCCGAGGTTTAAGCAGACATGACAATCTGTTATTAACTTCCCCACAATTGAAACCAGAACCGTGTTGAACTGCGCTAGAGCCAGTAACAGTGCTCTGCTGACAGCCGGCACCCACAAATCCGCTAATCACGTAAATACTTAGCTTCCTAATTTTTTACGGGTGATAACAGTTCCGCGCACACATCAAAATTGTCGCATTTAACCCTGATCCAAGATGTTTTGTACAAATGTTAGGAATAAGTCTAAGGGCAATGCCAAGCTAAATTAACTTGTTACCTCAGCGCAAAGAGCTTCAGAGATGGGCTATGCCCGGTCCCTGCAGAAAGGGAGATGGCCACGGGTCACTGCAGGTTTGCATCCCCTCCCACTGCTCCCGGTGAGAATGGGATGTGCTGGGGACCTTCTCCCCAGCTGGGTGCCACCCTGGTGCGAAAGCATGGCACCCCTCAAGCCCGTCATGGGCGTGCTAATACTACACCAGGTATGGTGATAAACTCTACCCATTCAACTTGTATTTTCAGCATCAATTTTTCAACTTTCAATATGCAGAAAATCTTCATGGTCCATGCGCAGCTTTCAGGAAAAGCAGGGCAAACAAAAGGAATATGGTGTTGCAGTCCTCATAATTGATACGTCCATTAACGCAGAGTTCCTGCCTCCTCCTGCCATTGGCGGGAGCTCGTTTGTGCACGGGTCCCCTTCTGTGGTGTCACCACAGGTTGACCATGAGATGCTGGCCAGGGATGGTGACCATGCTCGGGGAGAAGGGCTGTGTGCCAGCAAGCGAAGGCACCGGGGGAAGGCAGGGGAGTGTCCTGCAGACCACACCCCTCTTCCAGTAGCAGGAGGGAAGACGGCTCGAAGTGCAGCACAGGTACTCTCCATGGCTTGAAAGCAAAACATGCAGGACCCACAGATATCCCACCAAATCCTGCCTGTGAAACTTCCCAGCTCCCATTACAGATAAACTTCTCTTGAATTACTGGGCTATGGTCCACTGTGCTCAAAATCTAAAGCCTTTCTCTTACCTGACTGCTCCCAGTCAGATCATACATCAAATAAATCCCCGGGGACACTCCAAACCCCATCAGCCTCCAAGAAGCCTTTCTTTCATCCGTAACAGCAAGACATTTCTGAAAGCTGGAAAAACAGTTATGCACTTCTCTGCACTTTTCCTCACTCTGGTGTGATGGCTATCATTATGCTAACGATTTCTTTTTCTTTTTCTTTTTTTTTTCCCCCAGTACCGATATGTTTAGCATTTCTCAAACCCTCTCTGCAGGAATAGGTGCTATTTCAGATGGCAGAACTGAACTAACACACAATGGAGGAGACTTGGCGTGTTTTCTTCTGGAGCCTGTAACTTTATTGCCTGGCTTTCTTCATTATTTGTACTGGAAATGAAAAGTCTGGGCTGAGATTTGTGGGTTCTTCACACAAACAATAACCCAGATATCACCATTCATGCATCTTGATAATTAAAATAAGTAGCGAAGAGGGGCTTTTCCCCTGCTAGGCCATTGGAGGTTAGATGCAAAAGAGTCTTAGGCAGCTAGGGAAGTTTATTTTTCCTTAAATCCTGGATATTTTCAATACTTTGATAAAACATGTTAACAAAGGGCATTTTTGTTCCTCATCTCACACGTCTACCTACCTCTTGATAACTCCAAGCACCTCATGACTTCAGCAGGCAGCTGGATGCACATGAGCAACAGAGTGCCAAAGCTTTTCCTCTGAGCTCTGTCGTGAGGCAAACACTACACTTTAATGCTCTGAAATTCAAAACGTGCTCTTTACTCACTGGCTGATGGCACCGATCATGGCGTTATGGGAGTGTTTCATTTGCCAATACTGTTTTTATTTCCGCAACCGCTCTGTGTGGTAAAGTAATATTATTCTCCCTACCAAAGCTGAGAACAAAAGGACAAAAATACCCCCAAAGTTGGGCGATGAGTCTAAAGCTTTAACACATGATTTTTCAGAGTACGCCACAAGCAGGGTGCAGCCTAAAGGTGTTTTAACTGAGGCTGTGGTGCGGTGGTGACGACCGACGTGAACGAGTACCTGTTGCGCAGACTCACAGCATCGGGGTATTTTTCATCAGAGCCAGCAGCAAAAATTACAGAGACCAATTTGAAATCAGCTTCCATTCCACCAGTTCTTAGGGGAAAAAAACAGTCCAAACCCATCTGTTTTCTAAAAACACCTCTCCCACCTTGAACAAACACCAGTAAATCCCGCCAGGACAGCAAACACTCGGTATTTACACAGCAGCAGAAGTGAAGCAGTAGGAAAAATGGGATTTTTAATATTCTCGTCTACCTCCAGCAGCAAAAGCACAGCAGTGTGTTTTTCAAATGGCTTCTTTGTGAATATGCATGAAACACATAGCAGTGTGGAACACACTCTTCTTTCAACGGGTAGCTCATTTTTCACACAGAAAATAAAGAAAAACAGCATTATTTTTTTTTTCAAATAGCCATAGTGCATGCCATTGTCTTTTAAATTCAGGCAGAGTATATTGGCAAACACTCAACTTTGAAATCCTTAAATCCAAATAACCCTTTCAAAGGTCATGTTTTCCGCAAAGCCAAAGAGCAATCCAGTAAACCAAAAAGTAATCCAGATCTAGAAGTTAGGGCTAGATAATAGTATAAAATATACAACTTCAGAAATGGAAATTTTTTTTTTCACAGAATCTTCATCTCCATGTCTGGTGTGTTTGCATCCCTCTCAGTCCCCTAGCCCTTGTCTCTCGCCCAGTCAGGATGAATGGTAGCCCGAACCAAAGCAATGGGAGAGAGAAGAACCAGCTCAGGTCATCACACTGCAAATCAGAAGTTCACAGGTTAGATGACATAATTTTTTTGTGAGATGTCATATGTTTCCTTCATCTTTTTGCTGTTTCTAGACACATGACTACAGCTGCTCAAGGAAGACGTCCTAACTGCCGCCCTGCCTAAGCCGCAGTCGTGCGTCAGGGTGAATGACACAATGATAGGTAACCTGTTGTTGCTTCAAGAAATATGCTTTATTAGCTGGGTAGCATCAACAGCTCAGTTCCAGGGGTGTGTTGGGGTTAGACGCTTCATTCTGTGATTTATAACAGTCATTACATCTAAAGCAAATAGTTGCCTGGATGCACAAGGAAAAAAAAAATCACATATCCATCGCAGTTCAATTATCTACTTTGCCTGAAGGACTCTTACTTTTTTCCATTTTTCTTGCCCTTCCCCAAGAGTTCTCCAGTTAGGATTCCACAAATTGCTTATTCCTTATACATTGTCATCTGGATCACAGCTGGCTACACGACTTGGTGTCTTCCTTTCTCTTATTATCCTCATCATACTGCCCTCAACTACAAGAATGGTGTCCTTCAGCTCCTCAAAAGATAAAGGCTGTGTCATCTGGTGGTTTTCCCCTTATCACAAGAATTCCTGTTAAGGAAGGAGAGCTTGGGAGAATAAACTCTACCAGTTTTATGAGTGTATGAGCTGTATTCCTGAAAACTCTTTCTTTTTGTCACATGTCTAAAGGAACATGCAGACATCAAACAAATAGGACGCGAGTTTCAACGAATATGTTTTTAATTACCTCTAATTTCAACCGCAGGTACCACATCAGGCAATCCAGTGGTAACTTACACAGTTTAAAGGGCCCTTAAAATTTCACTTTGCCTTCATACAGTGGAGTACATGGCCCCCCCATGATTTTTGGCCTTGACTTTCAGCTGGAAATGGCATAATGAGGGCAATGAATGGCACTTTTTCACAAATCATATCAGAAACCCTGGAAAATTACGTACTGGAAGCACTCTAGCTGTTGTACTTGATCATATACAGAGGTGTTCATGCAATTTTTAAAATCCACTTCATTTAACCGGTCATCTCTGAAAGGCCCTGCTGCCTGCCAGGGGGATGTGGTGCGAATGGATGTGGCGCGGATGTTGGCATTTTAATTCACAGGAGCACAGTCCCCCCGCAGAGCTGGGGAAGGTCCACGCCTACCAGCCAGGCTGGCCAGCAGCACTGGAAACGGAATCCTCCCACCCCCAAGATAACTCAATTACGTCCACCATCTAAGTGATCTATATATAATCAAGACAGAGCTGTTTCTCCTCTAATCCATGCTAACCAGCACGAACACCAGTGGGGAGCAGATTTTATTGAGGTAAGAGGTTCCAGGACAAGCTCTCCGCTGGTGGGAAAAACCTAGATCTCCTCTTTTGTAAGAGAACGTCCACAGCTGCAGAAATCAAGTCTTACCTTTGGGATCTTGTATGGCCTCCCACATAATACCATGTCTCAGAAGGAAACTACACTAAATTACAACGATTAGGCTACCAAATCAGAAATATTCCAAAATGATATTTTGATAAGTTTATTCAAACCTTGTTATCCATTTGTTAAGAAAGATGTTCAGTAGCTTTATATTTCATAGAGAACAAGTATTCCATCTTTGTTTCTTTTACTCAAACGGTGAAACGACACGCGGCAGTTATAAAGATTAATTTGTGCTGCATCTCCCTGCTGTCGGCTGCTCCTCGGGGAGGAGCGAGCAGAGAGAGGGACGCCGTGTGGGAAAACATCCTGAAACACTTCAGTGAATTAATTAACAACGGAATGCTAAAATCTAATTAAGAAACCATCAGCTCCGAGTCTCATTTGTACTAATACTGACTTTAACATATTAAGAGATCTCAAATGAGTGGTGCCACGCAGGATCACGCCCACAGCGTGCTCTCTCATTTAGTGACATGTTTTTGGGATGCTGGTCCAGATGCTCTAAACTCTGACCTGCCCCTTGCAAGGCTCATCCCTCACAGCAGCGATTAGACGCAGGAAAAATAATCCCTCCTGAGTTATACCGGAATACGCAAACAAGGATCAAGACCAGAAGTATTTACTACCCCCAGTTTCCACGCTCAGGTCCTCCAACAGCAGTCTCAAAACTCCCAAGCCTTTTCAGTCTCATTCTCCTCCTTTCCAAGCATCGTAATTCCTTGCATTCCCTCTCCCTTCTCTCTCTCTCTGTTCTTAATGCCAGGCAGAGGAAAGCAAAGCAACGCTGCAGCTGATTTTTGCAGGAAAACGTTACAACAGCTTAGGCTGAATGCTCCAGAGGCATCTCCACAACTTCAACACGAGGTGGCTGGTTTGGAGGAACCTTATTCATCGCTGGGAGGTGGTGGTGACCCACCCGGCTGGGGAGTCCCTGGCAGGAGATTCATGGCTGCTCTGCAGCTTGGTCACGCAGCTTGTGGGGGATCTGGAAAATCGGGGTCTGAGGCTCTTGGTAATGCTTATACATAGGCAGAAATGGCTGCAAATGGAGGTATTAATAGCAATTAACTATCATTTCTTTTTCAGACAACGAATAACTGTTGAGAAGCCCGTACACATCCCTGAGCCGGTGCCAGCAGCCCCTGTACAGCGGAGCGGAGGACAGCCAGAAACGGTGAGAGCTTCCTGCCAGCACGGCGTGGGAAGCAGATTTGTGATTAAACCTCTTTTTGAGCAAAGAGCATCACTAAGCAACAGGTGCGAAATCCTCACGTGAGGTTATCTACACGCTCACCAGACTGCCCACCTCACCACACACATCCCCAGCGTGCCTGGCTCCGTGGCCCAAGCAACATTTCTGAGGTCAATAACATCTCTGATTAAAACTCTGATATAAAAAATTATTGGTGGAACTTTTATACAAGGAACAGAAACGTGGATTTATGCCTTTAAATAAAAATCAATGTGAAATCTGAGACAGCCTTAAGCATGTATTCTAGTCACAATTTTTTTTTCCGGTAAATAAACTGACAAAATGCTGCTGAATTTGAAGTGTTCAAGCTGGTCACAAGTTCCAAAGAAATGCACAAGGGAAGCATTAAATTTAAAAGCTGGACGCGACCTTCAGCCGTGCCTGTACTAGCAGCGCTTGGACAAGACACACAGACTGGCATCTTGTACTCAAAAATACTCCAAATGTACGTGAAAATACTGCACCCCTACATCCCCACTCCTGGTGGGAATGAATTCAGGTACCTGAGGCATTTCTTGACATCCCACTTCAAATCGTGACCCACACGAGAGATGCAGGAGATGGGCTGCAGATATGTCTGAGTGCGCACATGAATCACAGCAATTAAGTAAATGAAATAAAAATGTTGCCTGTTTACGATCAGAAGCCATGGTTAGTTAGGAACTGTTGATTTCACTTCAATAAGAATTACATGTTTTTTAATTGAAATATTTACGCCTAAATGGTCAAATGCAGTTAAATGTTAATATTTTGGTAATCTTTACAGATGTTTCTACTTCCCCTGTACTTTTTCAAGCCCACATTACTATCTATTTGGCCTCTTATTTTTTTCTATTGCTTATCCTAAACACAATTTGTTCTGAAAGATCACCAGTAATTTGCATAAAATATAGAGCTGTTACTTTTCTTTTCTTAAAGGAAGCATAATAATTGCAAACTGCAACTACTGGAGCTGAAAATAACTCTCCAGACAGTTGCACATGCAGAATTAGATTAAAATGAGCTCGTTTTTTTTAAATGACCTGATAATTTGTAGGGGTAAAAAAATGAGTAACTCTTTTCATCAGTAGGGAATGCTACAGCCCTTAAAGCAGCGGAAAAATGCCTTACTGCATACCGATGAGGCAAACACGACCTAGAGCAGCCAGATTAACTCAACAGAACTAGAGTTTTGTAGACCTTGTTGAAAGACTCATAATTCTATTCTCCTGTAGAAAACAACTGAGGGGCAGAGGTGAGATAGCTTGTAGCATTTAGTGGAGAAGAAATTCTAGACAACTTGACAGAAAATGTTAGGAGAAAATGATGAGTACTCGAGCTTGCAAGGCAAGATCAATCTTTTGTTCTCTCTCATCTTGCACGAGCCTTGCAGACACCACAGCAGCCCATGCATGGCAAGGGCAGAAGACTGAAAAGTTTTCAGACTAATGGTTGTTTCTAACCAGGAGAGCAAATATGACAAAGATTTGAATTTGTTGGCCAACTACATGAAATTTCCCTTCCCTAGCATCCTCAAAGCTCCTGCAGGTGCCATGAGAAATGTCTGGCCAGCTGAAGGACAGAGCTCTGGCTTGTACGGCCTGTGTAAAGCATGAACTAGACCAGACAGGATCACCATGATGCATGTGAACGTCCTCAATATGTGAAAAGTATCAAACCTCTCAGACCTCAGAAGACCTAGCTAGGACATAGCGGTCCCTAGGACGCCAGTTTTATGAGTCCTTTACAACCTGACTGCTCTGGAGTGCCTGGTAAACTACAACACTGTTTTGCGTAAACCTCCTAAAACTACTTTGAACCAGGCTGGTGAGAAGTCCTTACTTCGCTGAGCCAAGCAGCACATCCTGAATCCTGGGTGACAATTTGAAAGTCAGACCCCAAGTGAGAAGACAGACTGTTACAACCTCTGTTGCCAGGAATTACTACAATGAGTTACCACTGCAGCCAGGTACAACTCCTTGCCATAATTAATTCTGATGAGGTTTATGGTTAACCTGTAGTATTGACAATATTACTAAAATCCCCTTGAGTAGGCTTTGCAGGTTTATAAATATATCCAATTATCATGTATTTGATGGGATTTAATTTAAATCTAGCAAAAAATATTCCCAAGTGAGTCATCTATTATTCGTAGCTTAAGATGAATTCAGCCTCCACATCACAACTTTTCCTCCTCCTCCTTTTTCAGACCCATTGCCTCTACATAAATTAAATCATTCACTACGTACATCCAAGTCAGATTTCCTTTTAGAAAGCCATCTTTTAAACAAAGCAATTACAGTTGGTCATTGATATATCACCCAAGCTTTCAAAGTCCCAAAATGGAAGAGGGCTTCAGAGGTTAATTTGAACAATTTTACACTTCGATAATAGTTGGTGTAGAAAAGAGGCTGCAATATTAGATGTGACATAATTCTTTCCAGACATGGTGGTGGGAGGTTTGGGGCTGTATACTGAACAGGGCTGAGCTACAGACTGTACCCATTGCCACCACTCCCCACGACCCGAACAAATCATGGCGATTTGTGTCAGCAAATTTCTCATCCAAGTCATGAGCAACCCATCGCTCAATCTTTGAAGTACCCAGGTACGTCTAGGTGAACAGGCACAGCTCACACATCTTCTGTTGACGTTTGGGATCTTCCATGCACTGATCTCAGAGGTTGTATTAAAGGTGCAGCTCGAGAAGCCTTTGTTCCTCTGTAGAAATTAGTGTTTCAATGTACAGCAGTAGCTCTTTTAGACAAAACTGCGATGTGCACAAATAACTTTGAAGAGGCGTCGTTACAGTACATTCGTTGCGACGCTGTGAATTAAACTGCAGCACTACAGGAAAACACAACCACATTTAATTGAGTTAGGGAAAAACGATTTATCAACCGGCTTAGGGGATACGCACATCCAAATGAAGAGGACAGCATGACTCATTCCAGAAGCTGCACAAAGCAGAAAATGCCATTGATCTATAGACTATAGGCTGATTTCATTAAATACACACTTTGCTGCGCATATTTGGGGATGGAGAGACCTATCATAGGCACAGGGTTCTTATCCGCAGCCGGGGCAGAGGCGGGAGGAGGCGGTGTGTGCCCAGCAGCCCCAGGCACCCCAGAGGGGAGGGGTCAAGGAGCAAAAAAGTGTTTGCTTTCAGTTAAATGCCACAACACACCCCTGTCTTCCCCCCCCTCCCCCGACCTCCTCTTCTTCTCTTCCCCTTCATTTCCTTGTGCTTTGTATGTGTTTTCTCATTTTGTTGTTTAGGTGCCTTATGTGACCTTGCTGTCCTGCCTGCACAGCCTCCGCAGAGACCACGCACTTCTCATTTCCTCACGCTTGACTGTGGGGTTTTCTTGACTGAACACCCCATCTGGCTGAAACACCAGCCCGGAGCAAGCTAATTAACCCCAGTGCCCCCAGTTTTGTCTCTGTGATAACGCTCACCTCAGCTGTGGGAGATGGACAGGCTGAGAGAGTTCATTATTATTATTAATTAAACATCACTACAAATTCCTGGCCCTCGAGGAGATGAATAGTTGTGGCATTCCTGCAGCCTGTGGTCACCCTGAATTTCATGCAGATACAAGGCGAAGGCAAGGGGGGAGAAAGGCAGAGGACAGCCCCTCCTGCCCCACAGGACAGTGGTGGGTTCAGCAGGACAAGCCCCACAGTGGGGCTGAGGGGGACGACTCACCCATGGGAGATGGAGTAAATAAACACCTTGCTATTAAGCTGTATTACACTGGCTCTTCACTAATTCATTTTTCTGAGCTGGGAGTAATTCTCTTCCTTCCAGATTTCCAAATTCTTCGCCTCGAAGGTCATTGCCAAATTCTACATCACCCTTCTGCGACGGGAAGCTTCTCATGGCTCAACATTTGGCTGTCTCACCATCATGAGGGCCCCACAAAGTCCCTGTGTGGGCATAAGCAAGGCAACAGATGAAAGGTTTGTAGCCTTCAAAAGACATTGAGGGATGACTGTATAACCTCAGCACTCTGGGATTTGTATGGGACATCGCTGTCAACAGGGACACACCGTCAGAGTGCACCGCAGCCAGGTTTCACCAGCTCAGATATAACCCAGACCGGTTCATTTTAAGATATAAGAGCAGAAATATACAGATTTAATTAACATTGAATTACAAGTCAATTAAATAAAGGCAAAAACTCTGTGCTTTTTGATGATCCTAAATCAGAGGCAATGATTAATTCTCAAGCCTCTAAGTGAGGATGTTCAATGACACGATGGAAAACTCAGTCTTTTTGTACTGGGAGTGGAAACACCGCATTCTTTAGCAGTAGTTACTGAATAATTAGCTTGCACTCCGGTTATTACCTAAGAGTATCTGCCATTAACTTCAATAAAAGCCATCATATGAGGCATGGATGTGAAGAACAGTAATGAGGTATAATACTCAAATTTCTGTCTGAGCCTAATATAAGACATGTGGTTTAAATCATTTAACACAAACAGACAAAGATGGTTTATTGCTTATTTCAGCTTTGATTCTAGAGTTGAGAAATTTGACATGCTAGCGCTGCCCTTAAAAATCGTCTAAAATATGTGGCCTTCCACTTTTTGACCGCTAAGATCAATTCATTTGCACCACACTTGACCAGACACATTTTTTTTTGTATGCTGCCAAGATTACAGCCTTTTCCCAGAAAGGAAAGCAAGAGCTAGCCGGAGAAAGTCAAAGCAGTGATCCTCGCTGAATAACGGCCCTTTGGCAGCAATCGCCCACGGTCTGCAATTCGCTAGATACACTTTAGTGGCTCACCAGAATGAAGGTCTCCTCCTTCTCTCATTCATAAACAAAGGAGTATTTTTAAAATTATTCATGAGAGGACTTTGACTCGTCTGGCCTTTTATCCACCAGAGCCTACGAGCCATCACAAGGAGAAGCCGTTTTGCCGTTGGAGTCATTAATCTTTACCTGTTTGATTAAAAACAATTTAAAATCTTCCTCTCCTATTTATGCATTGCCTCAGTTTCTAACAGTTTCAGGCTAAGACTTGGAGTTTTGTACTGCAGAGCCGTCTGAGAGTCAAATATTTTTAGATGTTTGCAGACTATTATATAGAAACAAACACTTGATTATTCAAAATAAAAATTAACAAATTCCACTGGTTATTATACATCTACTTAAAAATTTATGCCAGGTATGCCTTATTATATTGTCTCATTCTGTGCTGGTAAGTGACCTTCAATATTGCTGTTTAAGGTGAGCCGATAATTATTTGATTATTATATCATGCAAATTAAGTTACCTTTCCTAAAATAGCTGATTTTCAATTTCATCCTTATTTGCACACAGTATGAAACCATGGCATTTCAGAGCTCTCCAGAGTCTTTTATACTGCCTGGCCCTATTATATGTTGTTATCCAACTCTTTTTTTCTTCTTAATTTATTTCCTAAATCACTCTTTGTTATTACCGCAGCTGAATAAGTACATCACCCAGATGCTCACTATTTCACGCCACACGACGTTGGGAAGTGAATAGTGGATCAGCCCAGTTGCAGCAGACTCCTGGCCATCGCCTCTTCCCGACAGCAGCTACAGGAGAGGGAAACAAAAGTGTTTGTGTAGGAATAACAAAGCACCTTGACACCATGACAGCTGGGAACCGGCCGGCACAGATGCTCAAACACATGGACACTCTCTTTTCACACCCTTTCCTCTCTGAGTTTTAATTATTTGAACATCTTCCCTGCAAAATTACTGCTGCAGCCTCTGAAAGTCAGTGGTGCCGAGTGCTGAGAGGGTTCTGGGAGCAACTGAGGCTGAAGCTGCAGGAGGACCTGGAGATGCTCGGTATCTCAGTGAGACTCCAACGAGCAAGGCAACGCACGATTACTACAAAGAAACTGCCCACTGCTTTGTCTGGGTTTGTTTATCACCTGAGATTAGACTTCTGGAAGAAAGAATAGCTTCTAGAAATTATCACAGAAAGTTTCTGCAGGAAAAGATGCACAATTTTAATAGGCAGAAAGTTTACGGATGTCAATGTGTATTTACAAAGAAAATGGAATAAATAAGAGCAGAGGAGTTGCAAATTTGTGGAAAATGAAGTCAGAATTTAGAAACCAGCTTTGTTTTCAGATCAACCACCATCCAAGTGGATTTCTTGTGTGGAAACCATTCAAATCCTCTCTCTGTGTCTCCCAGCCAGCTGCATCTCCTCTGCCTTGGAGGCGGGAGAGGGGAAGCCTATTTACATGTTAGTAATACTAATAAATATCTCTTATATCAAAGGAAATCCAGTGCTGCAGCCCTTCTGCAGCTCTCAGTGCACAGGCAAAATTCCTTAGGGGAAAGCAAGGGGAAACCGTGGCTCCAAACACAGCTCGGTTCTCCCTGCTGTGAGCGATCCCAGGGAACAGGACATGTCCTGGGGTGACTTCAGCATCCGAGAGATCGGGGCAGAGGAGAGGAGCGTGCTCCGTGTCGAGCTCAGGCTCCTCAGCACCACCAGTTTATAACTAGGCGGCCATTTAAGGCCCTTTAAGGCAATAAAATGCCAATAAAATGCAATATCCCCCATATGTCTGCTGGATCCAGAGTTTTGGGGGAACGCGCAGAGCCCTGACTCTGTCCCCTGATGCCAGCCAGCACGGCACTGTCCTGGGAGCAGCAAGAGCTCTCCCTCTTGATAGATCATCCACTGATATCCCAACCCCATTATTAAGTTTTACTCCCAATATTGACAAGAAATCTTTGGGATGTGGTCTAAGGCAGCAAGTCCATGCCTTGATGGCTGCAGGCATGGCAGCAAGCCTGCAACAGTCTCAAAATCATGCCCAAGAAGTATTTTTTTTCTCTGTTTTAATCTCAGCCACTTTTTAAATTAACCTCACTCAACAAACAGGGAGTTGAAAAGGCTTTCTGTTTTTAAGCGTGAGAAATAGAACGCATTAATAGCTGCAGAAATTACTTCTCCTTTTCTGTGAAGTAGAGATCAAAGGCAGAACATTACTTTAGACTGATCCCAAAAGGTCAGCTTTTTGAAAAATCTGGAGAACACCATGCCCTCTGTAGTAATCTGTAACCTGCCAAAGCTTCTGGCACAAACCAGCACTGTGTTACCCATCAGTCTTTCTCAAGTGGATTATCCCACCAACCTTTTGCAGTCAAATGATGAATTAACCAACTGTTAGCTCCCCTTGTCTCATCCTCAGAAGAGACACGCTACGTGGGAGGGCGCGTGCTCAGCTTTCCTCCCACTGCTTGGGGTTGGGGAGGACGTAGGCAGCTCTTATGTAAGGTCCTAAAATATAAACCAACATCACCTTAAATTAATGAAGTTGTTCCATTCACTTCAGTAGGTTCTGGATGAGACTTCCCCCCTCACCCCCTCCATGCAATTTAAAAATAGCAAAAGGAATGAATGATACCGCACTTGCTGGGTTTTTTAAGTCTGTGCGGAGTGAGTCATGCCCAAGCTCCTCAAAGATGGCTCGAATGCCATTTCGTTACTATGAATTTCAAATTGCCTGCTTCACCCATTTTTAAGCTGGCTAACTAAAGCAAAATACAACTGTACGTGCACACATTCCTCCCTACCCCACCTTTCACAACACATGATGTAAATTTACACAGCAGAAAAAAAATGCGAGGATCTGTAACGAGAGCAGGAGAAAGGCTCTACGATTATTAGGAAATCTTACTCTGTGCTTACTCTTGCCAGCGTGTCACATCATGGGGAGAACAACTCACCTTTCCACGTGCACAAGCGCACTGCGATTTGCTGGTGGGGACCAGATCCTGCCTGTTGCCATCTACCAACCCCATAAAGTACACTGGTTATTTGGTTATACTGATCATTTGTTTTCCATGAAATAATAAGTGCAAAACGTGCTCTCTGCTATTTCAGCTGACCTTGCAACTCCTGTCCTCCTAAGGAGTTCCTAATAACACGACATGTGTTGTTCATGCCAACTGAGATATTTGTTTCTATGAATAATATTCACATCACAACAATTTGCAGGACAAGACCTAACCAGAGCAATTTTTCAAACTGTGAAGACTGAAAAACAGAGCATGGCTCTAGCAGATGTCACATCTCCTGTTTAAATCAGGGCTGGATTCAGTCTGTACCAATGTGAGAAGCGATCCCGTTTTAGGATTTGCTAAACTGAAGGTTTACTTCTCCCCAGTAAGGCTGGAGTACTGTATAACCTGCAATACCCACAGAGACAGACTTCTCTAACAAATTCTGTACAAATATTCGATAAATTTTTAATATAAATCCACATGTATCTGATTGCAGGAATGAACAAATCAGCCCACTGCAGTCCAGCCTGGGTTTTTTCAAAGCCTCAGGCTGACACCTGTATATATCTGTATCTATATATTCAATACCATGGCTGGACACCTACAGACATTTTTCTAGCCAAGGAACTTAATCTTAAATTCCTGTGTAGGTACCAAAATAAATTGCTGGACAAAAAGAAGCTCCTAACTTGCCATTCAGCCTTCCTATTTCAACTGGGGGGGTGGGGGGGGAAATCAGCTTTTCATTTACATTTTTAAAATCCTTGTGAGATGCTTGAAGTCAGAGCCTGCAGGTCATCCAGCATTTTTGCAAACCAGGCCACCGTGTTCTGTGTGAGAGACCAAATGAAACATACGATAACAGCACACACAGCCGTAATTATCATAAAGGAAGGAAATTAATCTGTCATTGAGGAATTAATGCAGTGAACCCATTTTCTTTAATGAGAGCGATAAACAACGTTCCTGTATCAAAGTCTGTAGTTAGAGCTGATATTTACGAAATCCCTGCTGTCACCTAGCAGTTAGTCCGAACGGTAATTTCCCCTTCGCTTGTTACATCTACACATTTCTGCAACAGTAAAAAAAGGATTTTATAGCCAGCTTTCCCCAAGCCCAAAACACAGAGCAGTTACCCACCAAGCTGCACGAGACATCTTTGTAGGAAAACAAAGCCCAGTTCAATTTCTTACAGTAAACAGCGTGAATGCGGTAAGTCTGCGTGCCGGTGAACTCCAGAGATTTCTCAGAGCCGTCACTGCTAGTGCTGAAAAGGGATCTTCTAAGTTATGTCAAAACGAAACCGCCATTTCAGCGGTTTGTGTAAGAACCGGTGCTGATGACACCAGTGGATCTGGCTGTGGCCCACACGCTGTTTCCAAACACTGAGTTGAATCAAGATGTTTATTGACACCAGATCAGTATGTTTGCCTCGACTGAGAACAAATATTTGGTGTTTCCTGAAAGATGTTGGCTGCAGCTTGGCGGTCTCCCTACAGAGAAGTTTTTCCACTTCCTTCAGAAGGGGTTTTCTCAGCAAATGTGTTTTTGGGTCGTTTGAGTGCATGGCCCAGCCCAGCTGGCAGGACCTCACCACTCATTTTTGTGACATTGTTATGAGCAAACGCTCCTACTCATGACTACACATCTGCTTTTCTGTGGAACTGCAGGAGCCGTTCCCGTCGCCAGCTGCTCACCCACAACTCTGCTGAGGGTCCCCCTAAAATAAGCGCGGGCGGCTGCCAGGAGAGCAAGCGGCTGCCGACCATCAATGAGTGACAGCCGCTCCTCTGTCAGCAAACACTGTCTAAGCCCTCCCTGGCCGATAAGGCAGGTGGCAGAGGCCCACTTTTCCGTAAAAACAAGCTATTGAGCAGTGGTGGGTAGGTGAAATATTTGTGATCGCTGAGGAAGCAGAGCAGTGGCACTGAGCATGTCGCATATACTATGTTCAAAATCTTAGGTCAAAACTTTCTTGGTTTTGGTTGTATATTCAATATTTGCTCACTGACACAGACACAGAAACTCCATATTTTTGAACCACTTGCACACACTCTCATCATTTCAAAGTTCAGTGTTTCTAAAGAAACACTGGCCACCAAGGAACAGACATTGAGTTCAAACCTGTTTCCCAGCCCTCAAGAAATGACCACACCAACCTGGCTCTCCTGCCACGCTTCAGCAAAGGGTCTTCAGCAGCTCTCATCTCACCTGACACCAGAGCCAGCACCTCAGCCCTCACGTCAGCTCATTTACTTGAGTTTTGGAATGCTTCAGTGAGAACGTTCCCCTTGTACCTACCCCATGGAGAACACCGCACCACCTCCCTTGGGAGCGTGTGCCCTGTTTCACCTGCACCTTCTATTGCCACCCTCAGTCATCAATTTCATCTCAATAATAATACTTTGGTATTTCCTTGCCCCATTTTTGGGCTGAGTGAGCCACATACCCAGACACATGCTCCCAGGGCTTCTTCTGGCCATCAGTAACCTCGTTTAACAAGAGATCCATTGGCTCCATCTGGCAGCAAATGCTCTTCCACGCTCATTCCTTAACTGATAGAAATTCATTATTCCCACAAGAACTCTGGCAAGCTATGGCTTTAGTCGTGAATCGTATGATATATTTCAAAATTTTATTTTAAATACAAATGACCGTAGCAGGTGTGGCTCAGCAGAGCAGTAGGTCCAGCAGCAGAGACCCCAGTCTCACCAGCATTTCCTGATCCAAGGGACCTCTGCAAGGAACAAAGGATGCAGCCGCCCTGATTTCTCCTGGGAAGAAAACTTCATTTTTACTATGGCCCCTGTCCTCCATAGTTAATAATTTATCCGAGGCTTAGCCAGCATTATTTGGGAAGCAGAAAATTTGCTTAAAGGAGCATCAGAGCCGGTCTTGTAAAGGGGGACGGACACCAGAGCAAAGTCCCATGGCCGGGAGGAAGAGAGCCGCTCACATTGTGCGCTTCTGTGTCGGTGCCGTATTGCTCTCCGGAGTCGCTTTCCAAGCATCGACTGACTGCAGACTAATAAATTATTAACTTCTTAAATTTAGAAGATACCACTGACATTAATCCCAGGGTGTATTTTCAATGCCTTTGGCACAACGCGTTCAGGAGTGTCAGCAGAAGTGGTGTCAATAGCTCTTACAACCCAACTGGCACCTGGGAGCCGCCCTGCCCTGGGCATCATGGCACATCCTGAGAGCATCCTCGGGCCCTGGGAAGGCTGGGAGCATCCTGTCCTGTATCCCTGTGAGAAGTGACCCTCGTCGCTGAATAACCTGCCAGCCATAGCACAGGGACTCCATTTTTGGCATGCATTTCCTTTCTTCCTTAATATTTTTTCACTTCTCCATAGGTTAGGATTTTTCCAAATGCTGAAATTAGTACTCATTAACATGAAAAAAAAATAATTTCTGTTTGGCAGCACTACAATGAATAAAACATCACTGGGATGATAACCTGCTTGGGGCTATAGGTGCAGACCTTCAGAAATGAGGACAGAAGACCTTGAGTGGTCTTCAGGACTGGAAAAAAGACAGTGATTTCCAACGTTCCTCAGCTTGGAGGAGACCAGGGAAAATTTTCCATTGCTGAATATTCACATTGCAGGAGGTTTTGAGCTAATCATTTGGTCTCAGGATTTTTGCACATTGACTGCCAAAAATAAATGACTATGAAATTGGGATGCTGTATGTCTACGAGCTGCCGTAACACTGCACATTTTGGAGGGCAGTATAAAAAAGGAAAAGAAGAGCAGGCAGCCCAGAGGAGGCGTAGGGCTGAGATCAACCTCTGCTTACAGGAGGCATCCAGCACTTGGAGAGGAGCTGCAAGAATCTTGCAGCAGATGAGGAGGGCAGGGGTTACCCGTCCATTCGAGAAGTCTCACTTCGATTTTTTTTGCAGGCTAATTGAACTATGGAGGTCAATATTGTCTCTGAACTATTTATTACTCTAGGTTTTCATACCACATAATTGCAATTTTTTTTTTTGAGTCCTGTGAATTAGGATCTCAATGTTGTAGGAAATTCAGCTATTTGATTACAGGCTGTTTCTAATTAACGTGGCATTCTGATATGCTCCATGCGATCAAGGTCTCGGGTCCGTATTGGAAGAAGCTCAATCTCCTCACTTTAAATATAGCTTTGGTCGTGACTTTCCTACTGCCAGTGCGAATAGGCGTACACGATGGCTTTTGCAATCCCAGACAACGTACACAGAAGTTCACGCTCTGCTCCTGGCTGTTTGCCATATTTCCCTACAGCTGATAACGTTCTGTCTAGAAAAAAACGAGCCGATAATTTGCACCCATCAACCCCGTGTAACGTAACGTGCCAGCTATTTAGCACTAGAAAATTTATCGCTCAACAAGAGTCAAGGATCTCGTACTGAGCAATACTCCCACTTCCCAGTTCCTGTCGTCTCACTCGCTCTACTCAATTTGCCAAAACATCTCACTCCCTAGTCGCTCTGCAGATTTAAGACCAGCATTTATATGTATTAGCCTGGTCATAGAAGGCCAACTATAAATTTCTCTGTACAAGCTAGCCACGCAATGTGTAACAGAATACTCAGATGTGAGTAATACGTACAGATGAAAATAAATATTGAACTTGGACACCAGAGCAATTAGACACTGTCACATTAGCGACACCTTCTCCTCGGCGTAGGGAGGAAAGGGATGGGGAGGGTTCTCATCTCTATGGAGCTCTGGCCATTTGTCGTACGAGTGGTGCAGGTGACCAGTAGTAAAACGTGGGAAATTCATCATCATAATGAATGGCCGTGAACTCCATTCCTTTTCATAAAATGTTATAATTGCAGTAATTAACTACCTGTTTGTTCGGTTGCGTACCGTTGCTGTTGCACACAATCCATCACAGTTTCCAGTGGTAACAGCACATTAAACACATCCTCAGCTACAAAATTCAGTCGTCTCAGCACGGCAGTGAGTTGCCAGCCTAACTGATCAAACGGTCATCTCTGCAGGAGAATGGCGACAACGGCTGTGGCCTAAGTGCCCCAGCATTTAAAAGCAGCAAAAGTGACTGCAAAGAAGTTCTTAAAGTTTGCAAGGAGAGGAGTCAGGGCCACTCACAGCCACGTGCCATTCAACCAAGGTTTCGTGACTGCCAGGGAGTCATTTCTGTGGCTTTTCCAGCCCGCTGCCGCAGCTGAGGTGGGCACACTGAGCTCAGGGACTGGTGCTAGAAAGTCCCAATTTACATTATGTTTTGTAGCCATGCATGACAAGGGCAGGTGCCCACCCTCCAGTGTGCCAGGATTACATCCAAGGGGACTGTGTCCTCCCATGGATGGCAGCCAAGGAGCCCCAGCGGCAACGGGATGCTGGTGTCCTTTAGTACCCCCAGCAGCTCTCTCCATAAGGCTAGGCCATGTTTATGGCCTTCACATTGGCTCCATAAATGAATACAATCTAAATATTAAACAATCTGAATATTAAATAATAAACCTTACCTTAATAAACCTTATTAAATAATAAGCCTTACCAATTCAGGACATGGTTTAGTAGGCATGGTGGTGTCGGGTTGACGGTTGGACTTGATGATCTTGGAGGTCTCTTCCAACGTTAAGATTCTATGATTACAACAGAGGACTAATAGGTTTCCTTTAACAGTTAGCACATTTCTGCACTGCTCTCCACCAATACAGATGTATCGCTCTAGGCAATATAAGCAATTAAGCCATAATGAGCTGCTTCCTCTGCATACAAACCTGATCCTGAATTTCCCAAATCAAACTGTAGTGGATTATCTGAACCAAGATGGGTCAACAGGGGACAGCACAGGGAGCTCTACACAAATCCATTTGTGCTTTTTCCTTTATTTCTGGGGGACACTGGGATGGGCAGAGGGGCTCTGGGGCAGGTGAGGAGGAGTGCCGAGGGATGTGTGTTACTGGTGTGACCAAATCACACCTCTGCCCCCATGCAGAGTGCTGGAGAACGTGCCACGGAGGGTAGGGCGCTGCCACCACACGCGGGTGGAGGACTGGGGACCGCTGCCCACAGCCCAAACCCCCTCCTTCCCTGCATCCCCATCACACTACTGCAAGCCCAGCAGTCTGCAGCATGGGAAAGCACAAAAAGTTCAGTAAAAGTTTTTTTTGTTCAGTTGACAGAAAGAAGGTCAATGACTTTTCTGTCCTATAGAGCTGCTTTTTAAAATATTTCTACAAATATTTTAATTCTCTGTTTTCCATCCTTCCTGACCAAGGGAATCCAGTCATGCAACCAGCTGCTGCTGCAACTCCAGTCTCCTTTGCAGCCGTAAAACCAAGATTCACAGCTCATTCTTTGCTCTAATCTTATATACTGCAACCATCTTAAGAGAATCTTGGATTTATTCTGATGAAAGGATTAACTTGGAAGACAGATTTTAAATATCCCAAGCTCATGCACATCTGGTTTATTTCCCCCAGTTCGTCATTTTCCCTCAACAAGAGGAGTTAAACCCCCCAAAAAATCCAAGGGTAGACAGTAAAAGAAGTGGGGATGAGAAGAAGGCTGGATAAAAGCACACACAATACAGTTACATGATCCCCAGGAATAAGAAAAGAGTTGGTCAGTGCAGACAAATAACATTAAAGCAGCAAGACACTGGATAATTAAAACAGTTGTCCTTATGCAAAATTCAGCAGATATTCCCAAATGTCAGTGCCAGACAAATTGCACCATCTGGTCAGCAAGATAAAGTCTTTTAACAGGAACTTTGTAGTCTGAAAGTTCTCACCCATAAAACCAGGTCATGCTGGTACACTATGATTTTCCAAATTGAGGGCGATCTACTCTTCCTCTTTAGTCCTACCTCGTCCCAACTTTAAAAAGCACACACGGTGCATCCTCAAAGTGGCACTGTCCAAAAACAAGGATCTGATCTTAACTCTCTGCTTTCTGAGAGAGATAATTCCCTATTTTGCCTGATTCCAGATGCCAACATTATTGTTGAAAGACCATTTGTCCTGTTAGGAAGCCATCTAAATAGTAAATAGAATGAATATATAACATATATAATAAATACAGATGGTATATCTTAATATATTATTGTATTATAAAATAATTGTGTATTGTATGAACGGATGTAATATAATAAATAATTCAAACACGTTTCTTTACAAGAGGCAGACCACAGGCTCGCGAGGGATTTTCCCAAGCCCACCTTAGCACGTCTTACACTGAACAGCGTCATTACAGGGGACACCCACCAGCAGCGGGCTCTGAAGCCCTTTCGACTCTACCTGTGTAACTGCACATCAATTTCTGACACCACATCTGCAAGAAGAGCCCAGGAACCACAGGTATTCCCTCCCGCAAGACCTGATAAATGAGCCATTTCAGGAAAAGGCAGAGGCCATCTTTCCATTTCTCTCAACGCAGCTGGAGCAGCCTTTGATGCAAAAATCCACCAGCCTTCCTGCATCAAACATCTGTAATTGGCCATTATTTCGGCACGCCTAGACATGGCTCATGAAAGTCAGCCAATTAGTGAAGAGCATGAAGCATTTACCTGAGGTGCTGACAGTGCCAGAGCATCTTGAGACAGTGGTTCATGAGCCATTAAATCTTCAAAATTCATTATGGAGAGACGACGAACTAACACTACGCAATAATCTTGAAGGCTGAACGTCAGGAGTGCTGCAACAAAAAGGAAAAGCTTTATATGGGGTGGGGGAAGCTCTCCTGTCAGCATGGGTTCAGAAATGTAACGGCTTTAATTACTGTTTAATACGTAGTGCTAATTCCCTTGATTGTGCTGTGAAATCAAAAGACCTACCCAAGACCTTTTTCCCCCCCTCTAAAAAAAAAACCCACAATATGAATAAATATTCATACACATCTGCCCATTTGAAATGAAAGGCAACCGAATCAATAATTTTCATAGCGTAGTAACCTCCCGCCAAGCACCCTGTTATTTGAGATTTTTATGGGGATTTTGCCTTTATGAAATTCTGCCTAATACAAGTTTAAAAGTCAGACAAGCGTGGTACACTCAATCAAAGCTGTTTTCTAGGCTACATCACACGGCAAAATACCCATCTGTTCTCCTAACACCACATTGTGAGCTCGTATTTCAGTATTCATAGCAGGACATTATTTTCAGATATCCAGAGCGCAGCTCCAGCAGTGCTGTATCCATCAAACCACCTGTGCACATCCTCCTGTCTATACTCTGTATAAGTCACCACGCGTTGTGACACTGGATTTGTCACCCCGTTAGAGCTGGGATGGCAAAGGGAACCACACGATGAACTTGAAGATCTGCTTCGGATCGCATAGGTGATCTCATTTTTACCGATGCGCCTCAAGATTTAGGGCGCAGAGAAGTGATATTTAGAGAGGCATTTGAGAAGATTGAGAAGAGAGGCTACAGGTGGTGCTCGTATTTCCAGGCACTGGCAGGATGACAGACCGAGGTGTGTCGGGCGGGTGGGACTGCTCCTGGAAGGGCTCCGGCAGGACTCGAGCGTATTTAAAGATTAATTGGCAGTGCAAATCTAACCACTCTGTGTCACAGGCAATCTTGTGTTGGAAACATACACACAGTCCTGGGGATGAAAAGGAATAATCAGAAAGGTAAATGTCACTTGTGGCTTTTTTTTCTCCTCATGACATTTGCAGTAGCTCGTGTTTCTCCTCCAGCTCAAACGTTCTGTTCGGGCAGGAGAAGCGGCTGGGTATTCTGCGTGTCCAAACTGCCAGGAATTCAGGGAAAATGGAAGTGAGGAGGTCACTGGAGATAAGGAAAATGCTAATGAAGCAAAGGACAAAGCTCATGGATTCAGCAGGACCTGAAGCTTCCCAGTGGAAGCCAACTCCATGGTACCACGTGTGTCAACGTCCTGGCAACACACCACCGCAAAACCTTGCAGTGAATCAGCCACTCTGCCAGCATCTCCGATTCTACAACAGGGTGAAGATTTCAGACAGTCATACACTTAAAACCCAGGGCTTTACCAAGCCGAAACTCCATCTTGACCCTAAACTTACAACCAGATGCACTGGAAAAACTCAGAGTTCCATGGTCAGGTTTATGAAAGCAATGGTACGGGGGCTATATATACATATTTTGTATCTATATATTCACACACACATATATCTGAAGAGAAGGGAAATCAATCTCATTCAGAACCAGATGCTGGACCTAAATTTGTTAAGATGAATGAAGATACCGCATTCACCTTTGATGCCTGGAGGTTGGAAACTCAGGCAATCTTACTTCTCCTCGGCATCAAAGAGCTCTGTTTCTGCCCCCTATGTTCTCAACAATAATTCATGTCTCTGTGTCGCATTGATCAAACCAGTCTTTGAGATCCTGTTCTTTTGTCTGCATCTTCTCTTACAATCAGCTCCTCAAACCTTGTGGAGGTAAGGTTTTGGCAGAAAAGATAAAAACTATTTATTGTACTGACCTTTTTGATTAATAGGTAGAGTCAGGTATACAATCATTTTTATCCTGTGAACATAATGACTTGCAGAACAACAAAAGGGCATCTCAATTTTTTATCAAAACCTTTAGTGAGAGCATAATCTCCCAAGGTGAACAACTTCTGGGACAACCCAAGTAGCCAGGGGTGAATAAATATCTTATAACCAAGAACTGATTCACGAATCAGCGGGGATGG
Source organism: Tetrax tetrax (assembly GCA_009806455.1). Taxonomy (NCBI): domain Eukaryota; kingdom Metazoa; phylum Chordata; class Aves; order Otidiformes; family Otididae; genus Tetrax; species Tetrax tetrax. The sequence goes on from WHYT01017486.1 coordinate 358,101, forward strand.
TTCGAAGGAGCCAGTCACTTCTTATCCCTGACTACGGAGAGCGGTGGCTGCCATAAACCTGTGCTGCAAGTAAATCAAGCCAGGGACAAGCTCCCTTTTTAGGAGAAGATCAACAGTTGGGATGCAGGAGACCTTCAAGCAAGGTTGGATTTGAACCTCCTCGGTGCTGCGCTGACGAAACTGCACACAGCGCCGGTGAAACACGCCGGGAGCTGCGTGAAGATGGGAAGGGTTTGATGGGCATTAGTGCCGGCGATGTTTCTGTTTGCCTTCAAAACCTTCTGGGCAAACCCAGAAATGCTCTGGATTTTCTACATAACAATGTTATCAGGTGTACCTCCACTGGGTTTCGTGTTCTGAAATATTTCGCTTAAGCCTAATTAAGTAGACATTAATTGGATCACAGTAGTGTCTGAATGTGTATTAGACTAAAAACATGATAGCAGCCTCCCGTTTCTCCCACAGTACTACGTGAAACCTCTTTCCCGAGGTTGATCGGGTACACGAATTCCCAGCAAAAGCTTAGAATTGCTTCCATCGACTTCTCTGGAAACCGAATTAAATACGTACAAGACACAATCACACTGGGCATTTAACAATCCACTCTACGTAAGTTTGTATAAGTTAAAAAATACAATTTAAACCGCTCACTGAATTGCTGAGTAGTCGGTATCTATTACCGGTTCCCTAGCTCCACTCACCGTAAGGAGAGAAAGCAGATCACCGAGGGAAATCACAGTTAGAGAGGCAGGGAAGGCAGCCGGGGGCCACAAGTGCCCTACATTAGGATACGTATGTGTTTTGAACTGTAAAACACAGGTATGGGCAAGGCTCGCATTGCGTTAGCGAGTCACAAACCTTCTGCTGCCCTACGTACATCCTTCACAGCCCTTCCCTTCCCCGGGGAGACTGCACAGGCTGGGGCTGGGCCAAAACCCCCAGGAAGGATGGGTCTGCAATGCCTTTTTACTCTGGGAGAATTTAGGCAATTATTCAGAGGCGGGTACAGCATCACGGTCCCCAAACACGGTGCTGCTCTGCGCAGCAATAATGGTTCTTGTAAAAAATGGGGCAACCTTGAAAGTATCCAAAACTGCACATCTTCTATCATGCTGGCTGCTATAACAATAAATTGAAAAGGACAAAAGAAAGCATCCAAAGTACTTCTGCTGCCAGCATCCCCTGATACGGCCGTCCCTGCACAAGGAAGCTGATGATAAATCCCCAAAAACAAAACCCGGAGCCGTTTTGCTGCAGAGCTTTACACAGAGAGGATCCATGTAACTGGGGAGAGGAATTAACAGGTGCATTTAACCGGACGTTAATCTCCAAGCTCCCACCAAGCCCTGCGAAGTCTCTCGTTCGTATCCAATGACCCAATGTGCTTCACCAACAAAACCCAGGAGATAAGAGCATTATCCGGTCAGAAACAGAGCGATTAGCGCGTCAGGATCCGGCTCCTGCCAGCTGATCTTCTACATCCAGCTGGAAAGCAAGGCTTCTCTTCCAGCACACAGCAGACGCTTCCTCGCCATTTAAAACTTGTTCAAAATTAACACTTCTGACCCGGAACCTGCCAGACAGAGGTTTCCAGCTGGAGAGGGGCTGCGTGTGCCAAGGCCCTGAGTTCTCGCAGACAGTGGAAAACTCTTTGACTGCCTGAGACTCAACTACCTTCCATTTTGATGCATCAAGATTATATGAGCAGAACTGCACAGATCCAGCTATGTAAGGCTTTAAAAAGTGACAGTATTTTAAGGCAAAAAGAGGCCTTTCAGTAACATTTTCAAGCACAGCATGGCTGATATTCCAGGCTATTGTAAGAAGGCAAGGATCCTCTTTTGGCAGAGGGCCGTAAAGGGCATCGCGTCAGACTGTTTTGTCATCTTTGGAGCCATCAGCCTTCTAAAATCAGCAGGAGCAGAGGATACAGAAAGCAGCTATAAAACAAGGGCTTGCTGGATGGTCGGTGGGTCCAAGGGGTGGAAAGAGCCCACAGAGTATCTGGACCATCCCTGGGGGTCTTCTCTGGTCAGAGGGTGCTGGGAGGCAGTGCCTCTCATCCCCCTGCGATTTCCAAGTTTCACAACAACTTTGGAAATCATTCCTCTCTGCCCGTCTCTGCGCATAATTTCAAATAAGCCTGCCAGGCAACCAGCGAGAAGAACTCTATGGAAAACAGTGTCAAGCTTTGAAGTTCGAGTCTCTGTTCTGTTTCCAGAAAGATTTTGATTTAATGATAGACGCATACCTTGCCAGGAAAGAAATTTTGTAATGGGAAGCAAGTTATCTAGGTATAACTATAACCTGCTGAGCTGCAGTGTAGAGTAGCCCCCAGAGAACATGCAGAACCTTGGGTGAAGCCCAGGTGAGGTCAGCTCTGGGCTCCACCACTCTGTCAGGCTATGCCCTGGGGCTGGAAAGTCTACTTCTGTCTCATTTTCCATAGACATCAGGGCAGTAAAGATGGCAATCACCTGAGAACAGTTGTGAACCAAAATGTCTAAGCTGTGAGAAACACCGGTTGGTGTCAGCAGTTGTGCAGCAGTCAGCCTGACCTGGAGGCGTTAACTTGCGGCAGTTTTATTCCTTTCTGAGCACCGCATGTGTACGTCTCTGTTAACCAGAACATGGAATGCCTAAAAGATGTCAACGAATCATTTAACAATTATTATAGCTATAATAGTATCCTGGATAGTAGGAAAAATATTGATATCAGGAAAAATTTCTTCACCCACAAAAGGGTTGTCAAGCATTGGAACGGGCTGTCCAGGCAGGTGGTGGAGTCACCATCCCTGGAGATACTTATAAGACCAATAGATATGCACTCAGGAACACAGTTTAGTGGTGGACTTGGCAGTGCTAGGTTAACAGTTGGACTTGATCATCTTAAAGGTCTTTTCCAACCTAAACGACTCTATGACTCTATAAGCTTTTTTTATTTCTTCAGGAACCGTAAATTCCATTGGGTGATATCAATCATTTTAATATAAACACCCTCAACATACTCACTATAATTAAAACAACTCAAACATATAACTTAAGAATAAAATGCCTTTCTTATCCCAAGTAAAGCAGAGCTTGATTTTTACCTCTCCCTAGGCGTTCAGGCACTTCATTAAGCCGCAGCAAAGCACACAAGGCTAATTACTAAAGCGGCAGTTCTGAGAGGCCCTGCTTTCCCCTAATTTAAAACAGACTGAGCAATCAGAGTCAACAGAGACTTCGCCTTTTGCAAAGGCATTTTGCAGCCTCCACCAGACCAATCACAACAGGCAGCGTTAAACGGGCAATTCGGGTGGTCGTTGCCACCCACGGCTTTAACCGGGAGCTGGGTTTGACCCCATGGTTATTTAGATCACCTTTATGTTAAGAGAGCCTTCCCATTCCCTTTCTAGGGGACAGCTTGGGAACATTTTCTTTTTTTTTTTAAGAACTATTACGAAGGAAACAAGAAGTGCTGGTGGAAGCGGCAATGTCCAAACCAAGCGAGGGTTAGCCAGGCTTTGGGTACCTTTTCCATGTCTCTCATCGACTCTTCAGCTCATCTCAGTCTTGCCTCACTCTACCTAGGGCTGGAACCAGGCTGATCAACTTTTTCTGAGCTGCTTTCTGCAAAGATGAGACCACCAGTTTGTTTTATCTCTGAAACCAGATTTGAATTGCAGAATCCAGAGACAAAAGGCCGGTGCTCCACACTCAGCGCACAGTATCCTCTCAAAAAGATTTACACTCCCTTTTCTCCCACACACACAAAAACCATTTTTCTCACTCTGTGACTTTCCCCAGATGATGCAGGGAAAAAAAAAATAAAAAACCAATATCAGCACTCTTCACCTGAGCATCAGTACATCTTAATTTTAATAGCCATTGAAGGCAAAGCTGTCTGCCAGATCACTGCTTTATAAAGGAATTTTTGAAAATATACTTCTGTAGCACTGGTGCTATAGCCAGTCACGGGGACAGCCAGGGACATGGCAACGCAGGGACAAACCCAAACAGGGCTTGTGCGCGGAGGCACCCAGCTGGCAAGTACCAAAGGAGCATTGTCCTCCAGGCCCATCGTCCTACGGGCCCAGCAGAGCCCTGCCCACCCCTCACTATTGCCCTTCATAAGCTCCCCAGCCTTTTCTTGAAGACTTTGAGAAACAAATCTTGCCAGGCTTACAGCAGAGACGAGCCCACATCGCCGTTCGGGCTGCGCGCCTGGTTCCCATCACAACGCTGATTTCTGTCAGAGGGCTGGACCAGCATCACATCCTTCACACTCAGCTTTAATCACCTTTGATCAGCTGAGACCAGAAAGCTCCTTTAACCCGTTTTGGGTGAAATAGCCTAAGAAACAGAGGAACTGCTGGAAATGGGCGTCACCCAGCTGGTTTATGGGAGCTGCCAGAAACCGACTGGGAAGGAAGCTCCTCTCATGGTTCCCCACTTTTTCCCCATGCACAATTGTGACTGCATTTGAGATGTGCCAGTGCAAACCCCGCTTCTCTTATCTGTAAAGATAGGTCTCCCAGTTCATACCTGTGTTGCTGATATTTATCTCAGATAACGTCAGCGAAATGAGCCCATCATTACTTCTATTTTTCAGATACAATATTCTTGTCAGCGGTAGAGAGCTTAAGTGTTCTTTCCTTTCACACCTATTAGGTTGGAACAAGCTTTAAAAGCGTAAATAACCTTCCCCAGAGCATAATGAAAGACCTTGTTACAGCCTGGGATTAATTTTCCTAATCTATTTACAAGCAAAAAGGTCAAACTCGAATTTGACACCGAGGAAGGGAGGCAGGACTCATTATCTCCAGAAAGACTGAAGAAAATGGATGAGCACAAACACACGATAGTTTTGGAACCTGAATCCATGTCCTAGCTTCTAATTAAAAATCATCCAGCAAAGCACTGCATTGCAAACATTGTTAGCTACAGGAAAAATGAAAATTCTAATTACTAAGTAAAAATATTTTGATCTCAACAATTTAAAAAGTCATCTTAGCTGCTCAGAAATGCATCCCGCTCCTTTTCCGTCCCCGTGTAAAAACTCCGCGTTACCCCCTCGTTACTGAAGGATGAGCGGACACAACCACCTGCAGAGTGTGGATTTTCCCAGGCGCCACGTGAAGGGGCCCTCACGAACCTCCTCATCTTGGCACTCACGGATCCCATCGAACTCCGGGCATCGCGGGCATCATAGGCACCGAAGGCAAAGCTGCCACAGCAGCCAGCCCCACCAAGGCAAAATCTCCCCCCCAGATCTCACCCCAGAAATTTGGGAAAGGGCTCGGTTTCTGTCTCCACGTGCCGCACACGGCTCAGCTGTTCCTAGGGCTGTGCCTCCCTCTCCAGGCAGCTCAGGAGCTGTCGTTGCTGCTCGATGTCGTTTCGTCAAACCTTGCTCCATGCAAAAGATAACTGACGTGGCTTCAGGCAGCCGGCGATGTCTGCTGGACAGCCTGCACGACGGCGGCGAGCGCTGCTCGTTTCTGCAGCGGGTAGCGATGCGGACAGCTCTGATGGAAACCGTCACACGGAGCACGAGAGGGGTCCTGCTGCTCTCCAGCTGCAGAATACAAAATACAAGATCACCACTGGTGGTTTTTGTAACTGGGTACTTTTGCCCTGTGTTCATGACAGCTTGCCAAAGTCTTTGGGATTTCACCTCGCGGTGTCCCAACCCAGTGCATTCCCAGAGCAGAGGCACAGCACCTCCCGTGCCCTCCAGCAGCCCTCCCAGGGCCAGGGCACAAATCCTGCCAACATACACCCCTGCCTGAACGTCAGAATTCTGTGTTTCCCATCCCAAAGAATTCAAATTGCCGCTGCGACAGGGATGTCCGTGCTCCCCTTCCCCTCCCATGGGACAGGGACCTGGCTCAGGGACACCCACCGGGCTTTCCCCAATGTTTCTCTGAACTTTGCTTGCAGGGCTTTACTCCTGACTGTATTTTTGTGAGGAAGCCCAGCATTTCTAGCTGTATGATCTCGGACAAGCTCGGACACTGCCAGGTTTCTGTCCCCAGGCAACGTGAGGGGAGCTGCCATCCACAAGCACGTCCATGGAGAAGCAACCCTCACTCATTCCTGGTTGTGTCTGGAGAGAAGTGCTCTGCAAACACGCCGGTGAATAACAGTAATGGGGTACTAAAATACTCTGTGAACAGGAAAAATAAAATTGTAAATATCACTCATTTTCCTCAGCTGCTGGTTAATAAGATTGGATTTTGTCCTGCATACAGTCTTCACTGCTACTTCAGAATAACGCACATTCTTAAATACACGAGAGATGCTCAACGCTTTGCCCCCTAACAGCCAAGGACTGCAATAACTCTGGGATAATCCAGCAACCAAACAAACCAAAACCCCCTCCCAACGAGCTCTCAGGGGTACGCTGGCAGCCGGAGCGGGGCTGCAGCACGTTGTACAAGGATTTGCCTGAATGCTCCCCAGGTAACTGCCGACACTCCAGGGCATCAGAGGGAGTCGATGTACAGAGACCGTCTGTATTTATTCCACACGTTAACTCTATTTGTATGTTTATTGCGTTTATGTGTATAGTTAATGCATTGATTTAACTCTATGAAAAACGTGCCAGGAGGTTTTCCAGTCTGTATCCATCTTCCCCAAATGTAAATAGAACCCACCTCTTCATCAACCCTGCACAGAGCTCCATCTCCATTCATACTGAAAATTCACGCTGCCAAAATTGACGTTACCTTATTTCCGCCACAGGAGTTGTATGAAATTATGGTGCCTAACAAAGCAAGAACTAAACGTAGTAGGAAACCTGTGTCCAGCCCTTCCAGAGTCGGCAGCGCAGCCAGCGCAGAGCCCGGTACACCGCTGTATGCAATTCCCACCGGCAGAAATCTGCACTATGCCTCTTGGTTTTTATGGGCTGTTTCTTGCCAGTGCCAGGCAGAAGGATGTGGAGCACGGAGGATACAAGTGCATCTCACAGTAAACTGCATTCTGTGAGCAATTTGGGGAATAATACATTAATATCAACCTGTTGGGTTTTATATTCTCCTTTTTAATACAAAGAATCCCTTTTTAAGCATTTGAACACAGGAGAGGCTGGCTGAATCTCCTTGCCTTTTGCCTGAGAAGCTGAAATGAGGACCACGAAGCAAGAAATCCCACGGCTCGAGCCGTAGGAGCTGCTTTGCTCAGGGGAAACCAATCCCACCCTCAGCTGGAAACAGAGCCCACGCACGGCACGTTGCTCACCTCCCCACTTTCTCCTGAAATCCGCACCGCTGCAGACACTGTGCATTTGGGGGAGCTGAACAGAACAGACCTAAATGCACCCCGCTACAAGCAAAACCACAAAGCACCCGTTTGACTGACGATGGATGTGCACTGATGTGGGATGTCTCCCTCCTCCTGCCTTCCTCAGGCTCCTGTTCCCAGAGAATCCGAGTACCTGGAGAAAGAGATGAGGGGTTCAGTAATCAGACCTCTGGCAGTCATGTTGGGTTTTATTCTAAATAGCTCTTGTGATTGCTTAATGCAAAAGAAAGGTGGCGGG
>WHYT01017486.1:365648-402400 GCA_009806455.1 Tetrax tetrax
AAAAAAGGGGAAAAAAAGAGGAAAAAAGAGTGAAAAAAAGAGGAAAGAAAAGAGGAAAAAAAAAGAGGGGGAAAAAAAAAGAGTACAAAGAAGAAGAGGAAGAAAAAAAAAACCAACAGATACGATGAGGACTTTATGTCCCAGTCTAAACAAACACGCAGGAGGACAGACACTGCCTGAACTGAACAGGTTTCCTGCCTGGGGCAGGGAAGGAAAGGAAGGTGAAAAAACTTTTCTACAACACATGCGATGGCATAAATTGGAGCGGCTTTTCGGCACAATCTGTTTTTTCAGGCACCGCACATCCCAGGAGCGCTGAGCCTGGCCCCATCACTGCTGTGCTGGGCGTACAAACGGGAACACCGAACTAGCACGCCGGTTTGCTGGATTTACTGCAGAAAACCTGCTTTCAGAAACGCCATCCCTGCTGCCGACATAATCGAGGGATAATTAGGACTCAGTGAAGCCTACAACCTTCCTGCTCCCCCTCTTTCTCTGCTTTTCGTGAAGGACAGAAGATAAGAGCTTGCACAGCACGCCAGGCTCTTTTCCTTTATTTTTTCATCACCTTGCTCACTCCTTTGTGGTTTCCAGACCAGGTGACAGAAAAAGGCTCCCTTCCCACCTCCTCCCCGCGCCTTTCCCAGCCACAGCAAAACTCCGCAGCAGGTTTCTTATGGCTTTTCCAGTTTCTGACACGATTACCAGCAAATGGCTCTCAGTAACTATTTGAAAGCATTTTCAAAATTTACTTTTAAATCAGATTTATAAAGCCAACAAAATTCCTTTCCAAAATCCAAACGTCCATTTATGAAAACAAGTCACTTCCGAAACAGCCTGTTATCACTACTTATGTCTTCATTTTCTGACTTTACAGCTCATTTTTTGACTTCCCTCCTGTGCCAGCCAAGAGAACTGAGCCCAGCCAGCGGTGCCAGACACCGTGGGACCGAAGGAAGCAAGAGGACCCAAAACTTCAGCCCTGAACACACTCATCACAGCAGTGAGGCATCGTTACATCCAAGAAAATAGACCTTTCCTCTCTGTTGGGCTTTCCAGCTCCGCTCGAACATGCACACTGGTGATTAAAGAAACGGTATTGGGGTGCGGGGGTGGCCAGGAGCTGGGAACCCCCGGCCGTTGAACCCCAACGGCCGCAGATGCCGCGGGAGCGCAGAGGCATCCTGGAGCTAAGGCAGAGTTGTTACCTCCAGCAGATTGCATCGCTTCACATGCGTCCTTCCCAGCTTCCCAGCCTGTTAGGATGGCTCGCAGCGTGTTTAAACAGTTTGCCTGGGTCCTCTGTGTAATTATAACGAGCTCCAGCCACCAAAACCCCCCACAAGATGCAATTCCATCCATGCCAACTTGTCTGACTGCAGCACTCACTCTGTCTCCTGAGAATATTTACAAGAAGCAGGGGATCTCTTGCCAAAACAGGGAGAAAAAAGGAAAAAAAAGCAGCCAGTCGTTGCTGTTTGCTCACCTTTCCGTACGCCTGCCCACCTGACACCTCCCAGCCTGGGGAAAACCCCGCCAAGTCACAGCAGCGTGCCCCACCACGGCACATCTGCCGTTTGTACCAATTAATTTACCGTAAAGATCCTTTTGGGTTCACAAATGCTGAACATAAAGTGGCCATAAATGTGAATTATTGGCCTTTTATGAGCCTGGGCTCTCTGTATCTGCACGTTACTCCTCCAGCAGCCGCTGCTCGGTCAGTACATGGGTCAGGGAGGGTCTGTATCAGTTTGCCCCCGTGCTTATCCCTGCTCCTTCACCGCGGGGCTGGATTTCACTCCAGTTTGCCCGAGATGGCTGCTCCATCTGCCAGCTCTGGAGATGGGATGGCCTCCTTCCCCTCAGTGGGGAGGACCAGGGCCAGCCATGCCACCGGCCACAGGGCTCAGCGCCAGCTGCAGCATCTCCCCAGCACGGAGGGATGTGCATCTTCCTCCCACTGCAGTAACAAAACAAACTTCAAAAACCCTCCTGGGCGAGCAGTTATGCTGCCCCGTGGGATCCCCCGTGGGAATGTGACTTCACGAGAGCTTCGCTCCTGCCCAGGCACCGCTGCTTTAGAAGAAAATTATTTTTATGAAGCAATAGCTTGACTTAGATTAAGGAAATTCTGGCTCTACTACTGCCTAGGATGATTTGGCCTTGAGCTTTTCCACAGTGTGCCACCTGCTGTTAGCCAGGGACCCAGAAAGGACAAGAAGATGTGAAAAAGGCGCAGGATGCTGCGCAGTCGTCTCCTAGAGCAGAACTGAACTGGGGAGCCACTTAGCTGGCCAGGACCAAGGAACGGCAGAAGGATCTTTCTGCAAGGGCAGGAAACACCAAAGGACACACAATGCCACCGGACCAGTACGCAGTGGTGTAACCCATTATTATTATTTGTATTTTTCTAGAAGCAAACACAGACACAGAGCCAGGGACAAGGATGGTGTTGTGCTAAGTACACCACCGTCATTAATGGATGTGGCTGGCGAGGCACTGAGAGACAATTCGTCAACGATCCCATCACCATCATCCTCGGCCGGCTGTGATGACTCTCTTGCTGTAGCACAAAGAGCGATCCCGTAGATGTGTGATATATGAAGTATGAAATGTGTTTTCCTAAACATCTGCGAGGCAGGCAAGCAACAAATTAACTTGTTGTAATTAAGTCTGATAATGCGATGATTTGAGCACGACCTTTGTCAAAAGGGCAAAAAAAAAAAATCTGCCATCATTCATTAACATTAATAAAGCCTCCTCACTAAGTAAACATCCATCAACGGTCCATTGCCAAAGTGTGCAGCTACACAGGGAGCCTTCACCAGCGTCACGCTACGCGGGGGCTGTGCGGTGAAGGAGAGCTCGCATTTAAGCGTGAAGAATTCTACTGATATTGGAGACAAGATGAGAGCTTCCCCAGTGTGTCACTCAAACTCAGACAGAAGCGGCTGGGGTAACCCTCCACAAACAGCCCCAGGACAAATCCAGTGGGGACAAGGGGGGAGCTGCGGCTCAGAGGAATGAGCAGTAATCGCCGGAGAGGAACCGCGCGGGGTTTTACAGAGGTGGAACCATCCAAAAAGTGACCAAGAGCAGCCAGCACGGGCCCTGGGCAAAGAGAGCAGCTCAGACTCAACAGAAAAGGCCTTTGCAGGAATTCTTCACATTTGCCTTTTTCCAAAAAGCAGATGGGGCACTGTTTAAGCACGTCACAGAGCGTTTTGAGAAGAGCACAGAAATTACCTGGACCTAAACACTACCCTCTGCTGAAGGTGCCGTAGCTGCAGTAGGGACCCTCCACGCCAGCTGGGGACAGAGACCCCCGAGGAGTGGGGCAGACAACCTAGCAGCACCTTACACCTGTGGGAGCCTGGAGACCACTCAAAAATGGTCCCAAGCACCTGGAATTGTGTCAGCAAGGCACCGCTTCACCACAAAGCTGGCCATTGACACCTCTCGCTGCCCATAGCTCACCATGGCCAGCATGGCAAGAAAACGGTGTAAAAAACCCATCTCTGACGCGTTGTTCACAGCTCAGTTCCTCACTTTTGGTGCCCTGGGCTGCTGGTGGGTTCAGTGGCAGAAGACCAAACTTTCCATTTTGCATGCATAAACCGTGGATTGCAAGAACTCGGGCACCAACGAGAGATGCCGCAGTCTGGTTTATCTAACGGCAACGTCCTCTCTACATTACTCAGTTCTGTGGGAGCAAGGTGTGGCTTAAATCGTGTGTAATGGGTGAACAGCTAAGAAGAACTACAAAGCTATTAAAAAAAAAAAACAAACCCAACAAACTCTAGCCCGTGTCTGCTGCACCCCAGTGCCACAGGATCACAATCCGCAGCGAGCGCACCACATCAGGGAAGCAAAAGATGGGATGTTAAACCACAAAACTGGAGCACGTTAAACCACCCCTGTGCTGTGGAGGGGCGCGGTGGGTCTGCAGAGCCTAATTTCTTCAGAAGTCACTTTGGGCGACGGAGCGGATACGCGGCCACGTGTGTGCCGCAGGAAGGTTCTCCCCACCACCTCCCCTGGCAGAGCGATGGAGTGTTTGTTACTCACCGCTACTCATCCTCCTGCGGCACTTCAGCGCAGGGCAGGGCTATAAACAATAACAGGGCTTTTACGGCCAGAATTCAGAGCGCTTTCACCTTCTCTGTTTTTTTTTCACCGGAGAGGGAAGGAAATGAAGGTGGTGACACTCACAACCCAAACACAGCACTAAATCCACCTGAGAACCGCACCTGCCAGGATGCTGGGCTGGAGGCACAAGTGCTTTAAAGTAAGAATGAGGCAACAAAAAAAGCAAAAAAAATAAATTCATTTTGCTCAAAAATTAGAAGAAAAATGTTCTCTAGAAATTAAATAGGTGTAAAAAAGAAAAAAATTTTAAAAGGGTGCTTTGAAGTATAAGCCTAAAACACATTTAAATTATTTGTAATTAGTAAAATTATAAATATAATTATATTTTACTGTGTTAACATAAACAATGTCTTACCCCAGAGGGCCCCTTGGAGGTCTAAGCAAGCTAACTTCCATTATCCTCCGTTTTAGAACAGTAACAAGCATCTGCTTTCTAATTTCGGAGTGGCTCGAGCTCCCAGCCGCCCCGGGGACCAAGCCTAGCGGGGCTGGGGTGCGCGGGGTGTGCAGACCCCTCTCTCTAATTCAAAGGATGCTCGACTGCGTCGCTCGGCGTTTCACGCTGCTCCGTGCGGCACCGCCACCCCACCCAGACCAGCCCGCGCTGACGCACGCGGCCCGCTCCTCGCTTCGCCGGCTTTCGTTACAGCCCATTTCCAGCCACAGCCCAGGCCCCCAAACCACCCAATCTTCCCAAAAGCCAGAGGCCAGGAGGTAAAATACAGGCGTTGTCAAGGCAGGTGGGTGTGAGCAGTCTGACATCGTTACGGAGCTAAGCGCTGGGGAAGAAACCCAGTGAGCCATCTGCGGAAAGAAGAGGTGTTACGCACTCCTGGCAGCCGCGGCTGGTAAATGTATTTATCAGTTCAGAAACGCTAAATGAGCCTGTGGGTCTGTTCCATCTCATTTCTCTCTCAGAATACTTCTGCAGATAAAGATATAGAGGTTGAAAGCTTTTCATCTTTGCAGCTTGTTAGGAATCTAGATTTAAAAAAAAAATAAAAAAATCCAAGGGTCTCTGCAGGTTTTTGTTCTAAGGCTCACAAATGCCTTGCATCCTCGCTTCAGTCAGATGCTGCGGAGGTGGGACGGTGCCTCCTCCTGCCCCAAGGGAGCTGGGGAAGGGGAAGGGGTGAAGGGAGCAAAGCAGATGGGGTCAGCGCTGCACGGCTGGAAGGTGTGAAACCAAAAACCCTGGAAACCTGCACGAGCCACACTCCTCTAGAAAAGAAGTTGTGGAGAGAAAACATCCCACGTCCAACACCATGTAGACACCATCGCATTTAAGCCTCTGCCTTGCCTCAGCTTTAAACCCCTTCCAAGCAGCCTCGGTAGAAACAAAGACTGGCCGGTGCTACGCCGCAGAGGTAATACAAATCCTTTCTATTTATTAAGCTCAACAGTAGTTTGAACACAACCATGTTTATTCATAAAGTGATTTGCCTTTCAGGTCTGTCAGGCCCTGTTAGTGACCCAACCTGCCTTCACCGCGCGGAGGACGAGGGCTGACAGCTCCTCTTCAATCTTCTGGCCAATGCATCAGGTATTTACTGCAAAAGAGAGCAAGAAGAGAATCTTTTTTAAAAATCTGTCATTTATTTTTTAACTACTTTAAAACAATCTGTCCCCAGAAAGAATTGTTTAAACACAGAGGGCATGAAAGCAATCACATCCGTTTTGTCTTCAGGAAAGGGATTCCTAGGACATTAGCTTTGTGTTGGGGAAAGAACACACTTTCTGAATTCTGGAGGTTCTTCCTCACCCCTTCAATTGTACTCACCTTCCTAGAATTGCAGTGTGAACGCCAGACAAGGGTTTGGTCCCACACTGAACCAGTTTTGCAACCGCCAGCGCCCCACAGCTCAAGCAGATCGTCTCTGGCACCTTCGTTCTCAGCCGTGTGAATGATGGATGCGGCTCATCTCTGATACAGCTGGGAAACCTCAAGTTTCACTTTCTCAAGCAGGTTGTCAAAAATGTCTGAGGGAATGAAGCATTTGAGTTTCCTGAGTCTTAAGTCACCTCTGTGGTCCTCCTACAAAATCACACTCCCTGCATTGCTGGATGACCCAAAAAAAAAAAAAAAAGTGATGAAACACTAACAGTGAATTGCCACCTTGGTCAGAATTTACTTCTTGGGAAAGCATCTTTAGGCAGGATTCACCCCGCACACGGCTCCCCGGGAGCCGGGTCGGCACTCATTCCCTTAGCCATTAACAAATGTTTCCCTTGTCCTTGAGCTCTTCCCATTAAATACCCCCCGTCTCGCACAGAAAGCAAGTTTGACCTTTTCTATAGAATCAAGAGCCAATTTATTGCATATTTTAAGTTCATAATGAGATCAAAAGGGATAATGCTAAGATGACCTGGAGATCAGCCCAAGACATGGGAGGTAATTGTTTCCTTAATTGTGGTGCCTGAATTAAATTACTTCTGCTCTCCCTGTACTCGGATCATCTGTAAGTGGTGATGCTGGCAGCCCACGGCCGTGCTCTCGGAGTGAGGGAGCTCACCTCTCGGCTCCGTTCAGGCGATGACGTCCCCGCTCCTCGCTGGCTTGCAGGCACGCGCCGTAGCCTGCGCTCTGCTCCCAACAGCCGCTCACCGCTGCGGCCGCTTGTGCCAGAGCCACCAAACCCCCGCCAGGCTCAGCTGCATTTCACACTCCATTCCTGGCCGTGAAATCTCACCCTGAATTTGCCCAGGTGGGGAAAAAAAAACCAAAACCATGCATAAAGTGTTTAGAAAAGGACCAGAGGTTGCAACCATCACCCAACTTTGCTTACAAAAGAAAATTTTTAATCTAATTTGAGAGTGCCATCTGAAGTCATTAATTTTTTGCTTAGAAAATAAACTTTTCCTTAAAGACAGCCAACTCTTCTGCATCAGGAGAAATAAGCCCCATGGCTTGTAAGGAAAGGTTTGTTCAACGATCCAGCGAACTGGACCCATGTGAGCTGGGCCTGTCTAGCACCACCGGCACAGGGATAGGTTCTCACTTGGCGTAAAACCAAGGACATCTGGATTTACAAAGAAGGTTTACTTTACAAAGACTTGATAAATTATTGTCTAAGGTTTTAACGAGTGGAAAATCGATAGTTATAGGCTGCCTGGGTGCTTGTAAATGAGGTTAATTGTTAGGCATGCGTCCGGCTGGCGCCCTCAGGTCCCTCTTCGCGGGCAGTGCACCGGGTAACGTGTTTATATCACCTCTGGGCTGTTTATTAAGCACTTGCACTTGTGTTTTGCAACTCTACTGTTTGCTCGGCGAGAGTTTATTATACAAACAGGGAGTTGTTTACTCACCGAGCGCAGTCAGGCCGCACTGGCTGGAAGAGCCTTTCCTGGAGCACAGGGCTCCAGCTCCAGGGACCCCGGCCACCGCTCTTCACTCTGCATCTTCATCTTCCGCAGATAGCCTCTTTCCAAAGCGCAGTGAAAAACTACAATTATTACACAGAGCTGCCAGCGTAAGCCCCCAATCATTTGTTTTGGAAGTACAGGTTAACATTTCAAAACGTACCAGGAGATTTTGACTGGAGACCCCTGCAGAGTCCCTGATTGCCAGGAGCAGACACAAAACCAAGATGTTCCTCTTCATTAGGTGCATTTGGAAGACGCTGCACGATGCTAATAGCACACAGGGACAGACTGCCCCAAAACTGGGTCAAGCTGGGGTCACAGGCATTTTGAGGCTTCTGGTTTCCTTCCCAACCCCGAGAGCGAGTGCTAGAAGCATCACAAGGCTCCCAAAAGCATCACTGGGTCCATCCCACCATCCCAACTGCACCAAATGATGTTTGAAGACACTGGTACCAATGAGAGCCTTGGCAATGGAGAGGGGTTTGTCACGGGAGAAGAGTCGGAGATCGCTCAGATCTGACCTAGTAGTTAGTTTAGTGAGAAAAAACAGATTGGAAATACAACCAGGCAAACAGACACGGCTGCATGGAGCCGCAGGTACCACAAAGCTCCCCCTGCTCAGTCCCCATTCATAACTGCGCGGCACTTCTCAGCTGCTTTGCTTGAAGGAAAAACTTCTGTTTTCCCAAAATGCACATTTTCAAAGACAACGCTACACAATTTATCCTGTTTCTTCCATAATATCAGTGTTCTTGAAATAAAAAAAAAAAAAAACAATTCTAAACTAAAACTCCACCAGGTTCCGATCCACACAAAATGGCTCCGGCGGGCAGATCCAACCCCCTGCCACAGCAGCTGGAGTCCCACCGGCAGCGTCATCTTCCCCCAGCCTCAGCTAAGAAACTGCATTTCCCGTTGTCACTATCCCAGGCATCTCTGGGCATGCTGACTAATGTGCCTCCAAAAGAGCTAGTCATTATTTACAGGGGAGAAAATTAATTTAGATTAAAGCCCCCTCAAAAAAAGCCAGATTTTATCGCTAAAGCTATTTCTGATGAGAAACACGAGCATCTCACCCAAAGCTGTTTGCATTTGCATGTCAGAATTTGAGTACAGGCTCTGCAATTGAAATCCCTCCCACGCGTGACACCAAATCCTCTGTCTCTTGTTTCATCACTCTGCTCCCTCGTTTGTCCTTGCACGTCCCCAGTCGTTTGCAGGACAGATGTCTCCACAGCACCTGGCACCGGGAGGTCTCAGTCCCCGCTTGGGACCGTGAGTGCCGCCGCGGTGTAAGCGATCGCCCAGTGATTTTTCACCCATAAATAATCCATCAAGGGCCCTTTGCCAGCCAATGGCAGCAAAGCGGCATTTTGGAACCATTCGTACCAGATGATTAGCTAATACTTGTTGAGCCAGCAGCATAAAAACGAGATGATTTGGCTTCATGTGGGAGTCAACCCTCTAACCAACGTGCTTGAGTTCATGCGATTTATATTGAATTCACAGGCACAACAATAACCGGTGAGGATTACGGCTCCGTACCTGACAGCTCACAACAGCTTTACCGTCACAGAGCGGGGTTTGAACAACCTTTTAGAGACAGCCTCCCTCCTTAAAGAGCGAAGTAGCTGCAAGGCCATGAGTTTTAATCTGTTATTCCTGTTGATCATTTGCACAAGAGCAGACAGACACGTAGCAAGGGACTGATCGTCGTGGAAGAAATACCCTCTCCCCATCAGGGTCACGCTCACCCCAGCACTTCCTTCACACCACACGTTCTCCAGAGACCTGTCATAAATCACCGGCGATACCAATGACCTGATTTCTTTCAGAAACTTGGCTTTCATTGACTGAACATGCCAAGAGTTAAACACCCATTCTGGAGTCCTACGCTATCTGCTTGGGCTGCTGAGAGCCAAAGCTGGACCAAGACAAGAGCAGCTGCAGAGCTTTGAAAACCTTCTAGATCTTATCATAGAATCTTTAAGGTTGGAAGAGACCTCCAACCAAGGAAGAGACCTTGTCCCAGTTGAGTCCATTAAGAGTTTCCTTTAGTTACAGAAGACAGAACAGCGTCCTTACTAGATTCCTGGTGGTGACTTCTCTGAGACACAAAGGGGATGTCAGTCCTGAAGCATTTATTTGCAGAGGGAGTAGAAGCACCCTTTTTTCTTCTAGAACAGAAAAATTTATTTCCTTAACCCACCTCCAGTTTCCCTGTATGGCAAGAAAGAAACACGCCGGCTGGTTTGGATGTCCATCTGGACGAGAGGCTGCTTCTGCTCAAAATTTGTTTCAACAGGGGTTGGGGAGCCACCACAAGTCCCCTTGATGAGTCCCAGCTGCAGAGAAACAGGGAAACAAGAGTGCTGCCAAGTCCTACCTCGCCTTCGGCATTAAAGGGAAGACAAGACACGTGTGTCACGCCAAAGGGCGATCAATCCGGATGCCACCAAGGAGCGTCTGCGGCCACTGTGCCATTCCATATCGGCAACGGGGACCTCAGCCACCACTGTTGCTGAGAGCAAGGGGCAGGAGAATTTCTCATGGTCATCTTCACCCTTGGCTACAGCCCTCAGCACAGGTTGCCATGCGAGGTGGCTAACGACGTTGATATGCTTATTATACCGCTTTTTGTACGTTATCGGTGAGCGGCTGAGAACTCAGAGCCGTTATAAACACCAGCAAAAGTGAACAGCCCTCATTTTAAACAGTTTGTGATCGCTATCGAGTGCCTACAGCTCATACTACAACTAGCTCATGGATTTGCTGAGTTCTCTACCCTGCAAAAACAATGGATCATTTAATAAAAACATTAAGGTGAAGTGCAACTGCAAGCTATTAACCTGAATATGAAAACTTATTTAAACCTTATATGAAGAGCCAATTAAAGATAATGAAGACATAACAGCATGGCACTGTATTTTCGGCATAGGTGATTCAAAGAATAAAGAATTAAAAGATAACATTCAAACGAATGATACGTTAGCAACCTCTCGCATACGCCAGACTGCGAGCTCACGCTGGTAGCCAGCCAAATTAAATTTACTGAATTGCATCAATTTACACCTTGGCAAGGGGTTTGGCCCCGGCCACCTGCAAATAACGTCACACGCCTGGTCCCACGGCAATAGCGCGCTGGGGCAGACGGGGGAGCTGTGTGGGAAGGTGGAAGGTCCGGCAGCGCCGCGGTGGGAGCTGAAATCAATCTTCCAGGTGGGAAGAGCTACAGGGGGGGACAGCCTGGGGTGGAAACCGGCTGTGAAAGTGGCTATGGGGAAGAATGAGTACAACGATGGGGTAAAGGGACCAGTTCATCCTTCCTCATACAGCAGCACCTGGGTAAGGAAAGGAATTTTTTTTTTTTTTTCCCCTGCATCATTCTGCACCGCTTGGTGGAAACCAACAGAGCAAATCCTTGTCACCTGCTGCACATTTGTCCCCGTATCAGTGTGTGTGTGTGAGCACAGACGGCTCCCTCGCTGCTGTGCACGCTCACTGGCTGCCAGTCACACTCTACACTTCACAAATGCACTGAACACATATGCAAACCGCAAGAAAAATTACCTAAGTTGTCCTTTTTCTACTCAGAATTGCATTTTTATCCATTTTCTCTAGCCAAAAGATATGTTTTCGTACACACAGCGGTGGGAGCACACCCAGACGTGCGTTACACATTCCCACCCACCCAAACTAACACAAAACCATTCAGATGGAAATGATGAGATTGTATCTCATGGCTAACCCGGTAAACAGCATGGCATGCTGAAACTTGGAATGATAAACCTGGGAGCAAGGCACAAAAAGGATGAATATCAAGTAAATTAAAGGGTTTGCAGGAGAACAATCGGAAAAAAAAGCAGAAAACTACCGTCAAAAAATCCCCAAAGCCTCTAGCTAGAAGCCTGGCTTCTGTAGAGGAAGATGAATTCAAAGCAGAAAACAAGATTGGTGGTTGTAAAGAGCGGAGGAATCTGTTATAAATCAGATAAAGATGCTGAGGTCCCCAGGAGGACGCACTCTGGTAGCGTTGACCTTACGCAAGAGGAAATAACTGCTTTGGAGGAGGTCGATGCAGAGCATTCAAATGCCCGTTCAACAATACAAACCGCATGAAAAGGTGAAGCGCTGTCCGCCCAGGTGAGCCTGGATTTCATTTGCACACCCAGGCTTCAGAAAACAGAAGACCGACGTCGCCGCAGGAGACGCAAGGTCACGGAGTGAGCAGCACCCATCCCAGTGTCCTCTTGCAGTCCCCTCCCGCCAATGTCAGCAAGGGGAAACGCAGCGCTCGGTGCTCCCGCTGGAAACGCCCGCCTCGGCAGGCAGTTTTATGACTATTGGTGTTAGATCGGCGCTGGAGAACCGCAGCCGGGACCTGGGTCTGCCCGGCGGAACCCACAGCCCTCCCGCGGCACCGTCTTTCATCAACTGCATGCACACCCCCCAAAAAAGGGTGTTTTCCTTAAGCCACATTTCATGGACCCCGCAAAAGCAAGCAGTGGACCTGCTGAGTGGTTTACCACACCATAACCTCCAGTGCTGGTCAAGAAAATGCAATTTCAGTCTTTAGCCCTCTCTGTCCTACAATAAAATACATAAAAGACACATAAAAATTAAAAACAACCCTTCACTTTGAAAGCAGATGTGCAACTTCAAGTTCATTCAGGGAGCAGAGTTAGGCACACACATCCAAGGTAACATCATCCAATTTGGTCCACCTGCAATTGCAATGTCAAGAGAAAAATTACCTTTTTCCACAGATCTGAGTACTTTTTTCCCAGAGTATTACCCTGACCTCAGGCTCCTGTCCCCACGCCTTCACTTGAAACAAGGCTTTTGACTCCACCGAGGGGCAATGCCAGCCGAGTCTTCTAAGCCGTGAGCGTCTTCTATTGATCTCACCACATTATAAATAATTTCCATAGAAACTGGAAACATTCCCTAAAACAACAGAGGCTTCCTTATTTCCAGCAATTATCTTAAGGTCTGATTTGCATTTTAAATGTCACCTGTATAAATTAAAACTGTTTACTGCTAACGCTGTCATTATTCTGAGTCATCTGGCAATAGCCAGCTACAGGCTTTTTTGTGTCCTCCAGAAAGCTCTACGGCCAGTACCTCCCCCAAAACACTCGCTGGGGGAAAAACAGAGCCCAACCGCGTCGGCCTGTATCAAACGGATGAGAATAAACAGCAGTCATAGTCTGCAGTGGTAGAACATCTTTCCATCCGCTGACCCAAAAAGGTTTATAAAAATGAGAACGCATTCGGTACAACCCAGCCCGGTGGCAGAAGTGGTGTCAAGATCTTTCACTTAAACTTGTGCAAGGCCCTCAGCGCAAACCAGAGCACGTCTCGCACACAACCTGCACCTCAGGCTGAAAATTGAAGGAGAGCTGCTAAAATCACAATTCGTTCTTGGAAATTAAAAACTGGGAAGAGTAAGACACTTTGCTTAAATAGTCACAAGCCAAACCTTTCAATTTAAACAAAAAAAAAAAAAAGCAGAAACACTGAAAATCTTGGAGACCTTCCACGAGGTCTCAGACCCACCTCAGCATCCCCAGCTGTGCGTGCGTCCATCGAAGACGGAATGGTCCCGCTCTTGTTTCTAACAGCCCGCAGCAAAGCTTTTCCATCTTTCTTCTCAGGCGTAGGTGGGTACCAGAGCCCCACAAGGTTACCCGCTGATGGCCTTCAGCATAATTGTTCAGGAAAATTATTATTCTAAGGAAGTTTATGAAATGATTATTTTGTCCAACTTTCCAGTTCAGCTTAGAGATCAATCTAGGTGAACTAATTTCATCTCCCTAATGATTAAATGCTTCATATTAATACAACCCTGGTTAGGCAAGTTCAAGAAGGCTGGGTTTTTTCATTCCCTGGAATAATTAGATCTTGAGAATAATTTTGTACTTCCTTGGTTTTCTTCAAATTCACTATTTCTTAAAAAAGCTTTCTCGTACCTTCTGTTGCCATCTGTCCTCATAGGCAAAACAACGTTTTAACTTTGCCTAGCAAAAACATGTATGGGTTTACAAACTAAATAAACCAGAAAAGCAAGGAAGAGCCGGGCTTAGAGACCTGGAGTGATTCACGCCAGTACCGCTTGGCAGGGCTGGGACACAAATATTTCCCCTTCTTTAAAAGCAAGTTGAAAGTATCCAAGTCAAGGTTGTTTTCTCCACCATGGAAATAAAGAGAAACAGATTTTGCCAAGCAGAAGGCAACTTTCAACAGCTGCAGCCTTACGACAGCGCTGCTGATTTTCCAGCGGTGCTGGGGGAGCAGGGCCGAGCACGGTCCTCGGAAGGTGACATCCAGCCTCCCGTGTCCCCCGTCCCGACTCAGGACCACTCGGGGAGAAAAGTTATCAAACCCATTGACATTTCTACAAGTCTGGGAAATTAAGCACATGCCCTGCAGACAGCCTCACAGACCCACCGCCTCCAGAACGCACAGGAACCGCTTCTGTTGGTATCTGAGAACGTCGTGCAAAGCCCCAACACAATCACCATGCTCTCGCAGGTTTTATTCCCCTTTTCCTAAAGCTTATGCTGCAATTTGGCACCACGGAGCCTCTGAATCCAGCCCCACAGAGGATGTTTTTAACCGGTGGTGGCAGGGCACTCTGCTGGGGCTGGAGGTCAGCATTTAAGGGCTGATTGGACTCAATTCTCCAGTATCTGAAACACAAAAACGTCACTTCAAGAGGAACACACCGTTTGTCACTGAGGAGTCCCTGCAGACAGACCAGCACCCCGTCAGCAGTGCTGGAAAATCCCGCGCCAGGGCTTGGACCCCCAGCGCCGCCCGGCCCGGAGCTGGGACCTGAAGCATCACCTTCGCGTGAAAGCAGCCCAAAGCGGCAGCTGAAAGCCAGGGGCTTTCATCCAAACCCTTCGTAAGCCTGCCAGCACCGAGCCCTGACTGTTCCCAGCAAGGCAGAGAAGGGCCAGGACACTTCCCAGAGTGACGCTGCTGGTCTCTGTCTTTAAGAAGTCTCCCATTTTAGTTTTCTTTTAAGCTATTAAAATTGATACAGGAGTTGTTAATCATATCTTTGTTTCCTTTGAGGGCTCTTAGCTCAATTAATTTGTATAATACACTGGGGTTCCAGTTCAATCTTAATGACAAGGTCTCCCTTCACGTACCGCTGACTCCAGCCAGCGCTTAATTTTAATGATAGTTAAACGAGGAACTGAGAGCTCTGCACGGCACACACGCCGCTTCGGAGGCGCAGTGTGAAATTTCCACTGTGATTCACAGCCCTGCAGATCTCATCGCTCACTCGGGAAGCTGTGGCGGTGCATAAGTCAGCGGCAGGGATTTCCATCAGGAAATATCGCCCAGGGCCTGCCGTTCACGTGGAGACATCCCGCAGCGCAAGCCCACCTTGGTGCTGGCCTGTAATCCTGGGATTTCTTAATGCCTTCAACTTGCAGGAAACAAGGCTGACGGTTCAGGAGTTTTTCTTTCAGTGCTTCAGGGATTAAATCTACACATAGAGGCAGGGGAAGAGCAGAAATCCCATCCCTCATGTGGATCACCACATTTCTTCAGTCTTGAATGGAAGGAAACATTGGTCATTACAATCTCAACCCTGACTTGGGTTTTTACACGTGGCCAGGACAAAACCACAGTAAAATTAAAAAAAAAAAAAAACAAAAATAAAATCAGATATTTATTTATGTAAAATTTAAAAACCTTTTAAAGTCAATGTTATGCAAAGCTCACTACTCTTTTACGCACTGTGTCCTGTGCCCAGAGCACACCAGCAAGGCCAACGCCTGTCACCTCGATTTTCACGGCAGAAGTTCCTCTCTGTTCGGAAACAGCACCCAGGAGCTCGGCTCCAGGAACCAGGCTGTGCCTGCGACGCGATGCTCCGGCCGTCGCAGGGAGCACTGCTCCGTACCAGCGCCTCTCGCTCCTGACCAACACGAACCCCCGGCCGACCCCTCCGACCTGCAGCCCGTGTCCTGCTCCGGCCCAGGGCAGCTCCAGCCCGTGCGGGACGGCACTGCCCGCGGCCGATGCTCCTCTTTGCAATCTGATTTTTCCAAGCTTTGGTAAATCCAGGTTCAGCAGCTCTTACAGAGCCCGCTCTGGGCTCGCAGCACAGCTAATTAGGATTGCGTTCGTCAAGTTCAGCCCAACGACTCCTACAAACCAGGATTTGCGCAAACTGCAAGAAGACAGGGTTAGAGCAGCCTCAGCGATTGCTGCCTTACTGATAAAACATCATTTTATACAAACACATCCTCACACCTCACCCATACCGCGTTCCCCCTCTCCTACCC
This sequence comes from Tetrax tetrax, assembly GCA_009806455.1. Lineage (NCBI taxonomy): Eukaryota > Metazoa > Chordata > Aves > Otidiformes > Otididae > Tetrax > Tetrax tetrax. The sequence continues at coordinate 381,470 of WHYT01017486.1, forward strand.
CGGGTCCCAGCCGCTATCCCGATTCCCGGGCTTTCCAGGGGGATCCCCTCTGCTGACCGGGCTGCTCCCGCAGAGCGGGGCACACATGCCTCCACAACGGGAGCTGGCCCCAAACTGGAGGGGCACGCTGCTCCATTTCAGTACCATTTGCCCTAATACGCTTTTGTTTAATTTCCCTCTCATTTTTGCCGGTATTACAAGGCAATGCAACTTTCATAACCATGCATTCATTACCATCTGAGTTATCGCTCCAGGAAATTACACTGGAGAATCTGAGAACCCAAGATAAATTACATCTTGTAATTATACCGGCACGCGCACTGCTACGATAGCCGGGAAGCTGTAAAACAGACACAGGTTGGTGCTGCCGGGAGCCAAAGAAAATAAGATGGGAGCCCAAAGCCTCACTGCCAGGACAGCAGAAATAACAGCTCGCCAGGAGCCGGAGCATCGCCCTGCGAAGGGTTACAGCCTGTCCTCTCTGTTCAAAAGGGATTTGACATCAACAGATTTAAAATCAAATTGCTGCTGAGTATTCACTCTGAAGGCCGGTCTCATCTCTTTGTATATAACGTCATCCAGTGCAACCGAAACAAATTCCCAGTTATCAGGTTTTATGTTCTTTTTTCAAGGTTTGAGTGAAATGTAACAAGTCACGCTGACATTTTCTCCAAATTCCCTCGGCTGTGGCGTGCCCACCAGTACTGAGCAGACGCCCTCCAAAACCAGCAGTTCCCCGTCAGCACCAGCAGCGTAAGAACAACAGCAGCGTTTTTACGTGCGGAGAGGCGTCAGCTCATCCCTAAAGCCTAAGCACTTACCTCCCGAGAAGATAAACCACTCCTGGAGTTGATACTTAGAATGCAAGTGATAAAAAGCCCATAACCGGTGCAATTTGGGAAGGAAAAGTAGCTGCAAAGCTGGGAATTGAACCTCCTTTGGCGACCAAGTGCTGCCGACGCGGCCAGAGGAGCGGGAGGCCACCCCATCTCCCAGACGGACCCGGGTTTCCACAGGGGCTCTCGATTCTTCCTTCTGCTCTGCGACGGCTGCTGGAAACAGGAACCAACCTTTTCTTTTTGGCCCAGACAAGTACCCCTGGGAAGACCTCACGGCACAGACCTCAGAGACGTCCTTAATCTCACCCTAAGGTTTAGAAGAGCATTTAAAGACCACAACCTGCAAATTCAAAAGGCAGGCACATGATCTCCGGCACTGATTAAACCCCACACCTTTAGCACAGGTAACTGCTCCTTGATTCGTTTTTCAGCAGCACAAGCCTCAAACGTCCTGAATAGGAAATTTTAATTTCAGGGTACCGCTAATTTATTGTGCCTGGTTTTGCTACACGACAAAAGCTAACACAATATCTCTCCAGGCATGATGTTTTTCTGCCAGGCTTTGGCTGCATCCATTCCCCCATTTCCAAGTGACAAAACCTGCATTTCCCTGTCCCTGTGATGCAATTTTACACCTACACCGCTCTGCCCTCTCGCCGCCTTCCCGACGCGCCCCCGAAAGCCGCTGATGCCCAGGGGTGACGGGGAGCAGCGGGCTCCTGCCCTTCTGACCAGAGCCCCCCCAAAGCCGCGCTCAGCCTCGGGGGTCCGGCTGCGGACCCACCTCAGCCCAGGCGACGCGGGAGCACTCCCGCGCGCTGGCAGTTCGCGCGCAGCCGTTACGTCAGGTTCATGGGCTGAAAGTGATGTTCAGAAGTCAACACCACCGCACCGGTGCCCTCAAGGGTAGGAAGAGTAAAGAACGATTCTTTGTGGTTGTGGCATCAAAAATTCTTTACATTTCCATTACAACCACTGGGCAAATTACAGTTTTTGTAATCCTTAAACATTCATCTGTTATTTCTGTCTTTTTATCCGTTTCCTAATGGATCTGGGTTTCTTATCAAAAAAACATTGGTTCTGTGATGATAACGATCTGAGCGCTGCAGCATTACTTTGGCTTTATTTTTTTATACTATGGAGTAGCTTACCCTGCGGTAACGTTTTTTCTTTTGAGGTTCTGTGACAGCTGGTGACACAATTACAATAATTTATACAACATTAAGGGGTTTAATTGTTATTTTACAATCATTTACCTTTATTTTAAAAAGAAGGCTATCGCCAAAGATAATTACTCAGAAATAAGTGCCAGGCTGCCTAATGATGTGATTATTACTTTTTTATTTCCCACAATATTTTCCTTTTACAGAGCCAAGCCCAGGACCCCGTAAAGCCAACAGCAAGAGCACCCACAGGCAGCCAAGGGGGATGCAGTTTGTAAAACTCTACGCCCAGTGCCATCAGGATTGTTTTCCTCAGACTGAGGAAATGTGACTGAGAAAAGCCATCTCCCTCTTGAATGAGCAGGGGTAAGTGCAGCATCCCCCTCTCAGAGCATCCCTACCTGAGCTCCAGGGTTTCAAACGTCCGTCTGCGCCTTCATCGCTTTTGGTTTGTGCCAGCCCTGCTGCCACTTGCTGCTGACATTCAGCAGAAGCCATGGGATCCTGCATCATTAATGACAGGATTAATGTAATTTTTCCCCTGTGAATTGCCATTAGAACCATTTTCACTTCCCCCGGGGCTGGAACACTCTTCACACCTCCCACTTTTCTCTCCCTTTTACTGTTTGCATTTATCTAATTTCTGTTTGCATGTTACATCCACTTATATCTTTTTAATTATCTCTTAAACTGAGCTTACAGTCTCCTCCTTTCCTCAAAACTAACTCAGCCGCAAGCTGTCTCGCCAGAAATCAGCCGAACCACGGGTGTAACCCCCGGAGCCCCCCGCCGCCCTCACCTGCCCTGTCCCCTCCGTCCGCAGGAAAAACAAATTCCTGGTCCCGGCAGCGGCACCACTCCATCCAGCACTGACCTGTTCAGACAAAGTGGTATACAGCGTTATCAGACTGGATTTTTTTTAAAATAGTAATACAAAATGCCTGGAACAAATTGATTTTGCTGCTCCCGCATTTATTATGCAGGAAGAGTTGTCCCTAATTAGATAATATTAGATTTCTTGGCTCACACAAAGCAATTCTGAAATAAGACTCGTTATTGATGGGACAAACCGTACAAAGAAACCGAGCAGGGTTTAATAATGCAGAAAAATATTAAAGGGAGAAAGGTTTTAATTCTTAATAAGCAGATCCATGAGTTTCATTAAGCAGTGTTCAAGATTTTTTTTTTTTTAGAGTTGCTTTTATTACCTAATTAATTAAAGTCTGACCAATAAGATGGATTAATCTAATGGAATCGCATCTTGTATTAATAGCAATGCTAATTACTCACCAAACTGAAACATTCCTCACTTGCTGAGGAGAAATCTTTCCAGTGTTAAGCTAGAGACACCACCAAAAAAGAAAGGGAAAGGATGGGCTGAGGAGGTTTTTCTCCCCAAAATGTGGTTTGGGGGAGCTGGGAGGAGAAGGCAGAGTCCTGGCTCCCCCAGCAAGCGGGACCCAACCTTCAGGGTTTTACTGGTTCAGAGTCCCCAGGGCTTTTGCTGCCGGCAAAGCAGCGCAAACCCGCAGGGCTCCTGTGCGGCACTGCCGCGTCTCATCCAGTTTCCCTTTGCATCCCGAGGGACCGGCCCCACAGGAGCCGTTCGTGGGTTTTGCAGACAGGCAGGCAATCAAAATACAAACACGCGTTCGGATCGGGATCATCGGGAGCGCATCACAGCACCGGTCACCCGTGAAATCGCCACGGGGCGTCTCTAGGGCCAGCGCGTGCTAACAGGCAGGGCCTGCCTGTGTTTCTGTACCGTTGCGCCAATTCCCAAATCGCCTCCGCAGTTCCAGAAGTTCTCGGGCTCATCTGCACTGTGTTAGTAGCAGGACAAACTCAGGAGCAGCAATCCTCCAAACTCAGTAATTGTGTGTCAACGGAAGTGAAAGGCTGCATTTCCCACCTTACCAATAATACATTTTAATGGCGTTTTCATTTCTGAAGTTTTAAATCCATCACCTCAAACCCCTTCCCCGGGTCCCATCCTTGCTTTGCCTCTGCGCGTTGCGTCTCGGTGCACACGCGTTCCCAGGACCAAGGCAGCCATGAACAAACCAAGACCGTACTGAAACACAGGGGACCCCGTATTTTTTTAAATTATCTCTGCTCATGCATGAACTTCCTGAACTTCAACGAATCTCAAAATTAACATCAGGCCTCCTTTCTCTCTCCTACGGCACATTGTCAGCTGGGATTCCAGGATGTTTTAAGGAGAGCCATCCCAGGAGCTAAGGAGTCGTTAACCCTACCTAAGCACCCCCCCCCTTTAGGAGCCCCTTTACAGCAGCTGCAGAGCCACAACTCCCCTTACGCCGATGTTTGCAACGAAAGCAGCCTTTGAAGGATTCAGACCAGTCCTGCGGCAGCGCCGGGGCTGCCCCGATGCCCGAGAACATCAGGTTCAGATCCGATCCCTCCTGTACAGCCAGCACCACCACGCTCAGGGGGCTTCCGAGCATCCCCACGAACGGAGACCCCACGCAACCCGTGCCCCTGCTCAAAGAGGAGGAGGAGGTGCCAAGCGGCCGTGCAAAGAACCAGCCTAACTCATACCACTGATTTCCATTGGGAAGCGCAGCACCATGGAGCCTCCTGGCTGAACCAACTGGATTTCAAATCTTCGTTTGCAATGTCCTCGCAGGAGCACGAAACGAGGGAAAGGGTCACGCGCTCACCTCCGTTTCCTAAGGAACAGGAAATTTTCACATCGATGAGCGGAGCACAGCCCGAGCGCGCCCAGCCCTGCATCTGCTGGCGTTTGAGCCAAGGGCCCCACGTCCCGCGCCCACCGGCCGCTACGGGTGACCGCAGGCAGGAAGGGATGTACCCAACAGTTACTGTTCCAGGTTTCTTCCGGTTGAAGACTGGGACGCTGCTGCCGTTTGGCCTTCACAGGCGTTTGGCAGCTGCCGAGATCCAAGGAGAGGTTTTGGGCAGGCTGCCCTTCCAGCTGCCCCGCAGACGAAGGCCGTGAAGCTGGAAGTCAGGCTGTAAGAGAAGCAGCGGAGAGAACCTTCCACCTACTCCAAGGCACAATTGCCTCTGTGCCACAATTTAACTATTTTTGGGAATTCCACCCATTTAAAATGAGAAGCATCAATTTCAGTATCCTTCGGGAACTTTTTGCTGGGTTTTTTGCAGGACGGTGCCCACCGGCTCTGGGTGGCAGCTGCAGCAGCAGCACTCAGCGCGTGGCTCCCACGCAGCCCCCAAAGTGCCCGGAGGTTCCCCGGCTGAGCCGCAGGGCACAGGCCAGGGCACTGCCACGTGGCCCACCGGTGCAAATCCCAAAATCCCTCGTTTCCAGTGTGGCCCAGCCCACCAGCCAGCATCTCCACCTTTCACTGCCTGGGAGAGCGGCCGCCCAACCTCTGCGACGCGGCGAGCATCGAACCGCCGTCCCAGTGTCACCGGCTACGATGGCAGCTTTGCGTATCATCGTGCAACCCGCTCTGCCCCGGCGGGCAGCAAGGACTTCAGCCTGGCAGCCTCCAGTCATTGTGCGGCCGGGTGCAAAATGGACTGGCTGGGGCTTACATAGTGGGAAAGAGCAGAGGAAAAAAAAAGAAAAAATAAAAAGAAGGGAAAAAGAGACAGACAGAAGAGACAGAAAAGGCTAGGAAAAAAAACAACCCCAACTCTGCTGGATCTGATCTTTCTTTCACTGAATTATGGCTTAATTATTCTTACTACATTCCGCAAAGTGCCATACTGCTTAATGACAGCACATTAAAAATGGCAAAAAGCCTGTTGATGCGCATAAAACGCAGAGCCAGGCTCTGCTGTGGTGTGTCTGTGCTGCACTCAGTTGCAAGGATGGACGCAAAAGGAAAGGAAGCAATCATTTGCAAAAAAAAAATAAATAATCTGTAGCTACAGCATAATTTGTGTGTTCATTAAGCAGCATCCGAGAGCAAGGGGATATTTGTTCTATTAAAATTCTTATTTAAAAACTCCTTTTAGAGTTAATTTTTACTCCTGAAGGCTGCTTTAAAAATCAACCTCCTCTGTAAAAGAGGAGAAAAAAGCAACATTTTTTCAAAGCAGAGTTTTGTATTTCATCTGAAGCTAACAAAACGCAGCTCCTTCCCAACACCATATAATGCCAGATTGCTAGCACTACCGTTACATGATGCAGATAATTGATTCATGGTACTTTTCAAGAGCTATTAATGTTAAGAATTACTTATTCCACCAAATGAACATTATAAAAAATTAATAGTATGCAGATTGCCATTATTGTGAAAGCCTCTGGGTCTTACGGGGCAAGTAATTTCAATTATTCAAAAATATAAATAAAGTAAAACTTTTTGCCTTTTTTTTTTTTTTTCATTTTTCTAATCTGTTTTTTTCCCCTCATTTTTTAGAGCACCTGCCTCCAGCGTGCACGTGTTGCAGCATTTTGTGGTCTCCCACCCCAGTCCGTCACCCAGCGCCATCGGCAGCGTTCCTGCCTGTGACTTGTGCAGCTCGCAGGAGGTTGGTGCACCTTCACCAGCCATGGTCCCTTTTTCACCCTTATTAGCACTGGGTAAATACAAAACGACTTTACAGAACTTCATAGAGTTGCTATTTTAAGAATCAAACCTGTCGTCTCCTTCTGGAAAACTGCAGCAACTAACTCTCGTCACTGGAACACCACGGTGTGCTCATGAGGCGAGAGCAGCTCTCCCAAGCTGTCACCTTCTACAGCCATGCAAAATTTAAGGCAACAGAAATTGTATTATATTTTGGGAAAACAAAAAAAGGATGCTTTTCAAAGTAATCTTTCCAATCAAATGGCCTTCGCGTTCGTATAAGTTAAGCAGGGGACAAATAAAGCGCGAGTAGAACAAAATGACTTTCAGCAAACAGCTGCTGATCTCTTCTAGGTGAATAAACGATGGGAGCGGTGATCTGCAAAACAAGATTTCTCTCTAAAAGAAGTTTCAAGCAAGGACCAAGCTAAGCATCTCTAGGAAGCAGAAGAGATGAGCGGCTGGGACGGGCTGCTGGCAGCACAACCCATCTTTGCCTTTCACCCTCACCTTTCCTCGACACTTTGCAGCTCCTCCCAGAGGAGGAGCAGTGCTCCAAAAGGTATAAACCTTCCTTTTCCAACGCTCCACCTTCAAAATATTCCCGTTGTCTTGCTGCTGTAGGAGACGGGTATCTTCAGACAGTGGCACAAGAGTGGTCTCTGGTGGAAGCAGATCAGATCTACAGCATCGCCGCCAAACGTGCAGGAATTGCAGCCAAAGACCTTTGTCCACAGCTAACAGAAGTCACTTCTTTTTAGCCACAATACTAGGCTACCCTGATGCATTATACTCAAAAAAAAAAAAAAAGTTCTCACGCACACTTTTGGACATTAGGTCTCTTCTCACACATGATCTTACCGTACCCAAATCTGCTAGAAAATCTAGAATGGGAAGAGCTGTTTTTCTGAGGTATTTTCTTAAATGTGAGCGTCAGAGAAACCGCAATGAAACTCAGTCCCACCTCAGATCCGTAACGTGTTGACCAACCAACCATCTGACAGCAGATAAGGAGGCAAGACAAGACGAGGAAAGACAGCAAACAGTAGCTCAGGGCAGCAACACCACGAGTAAATATGCAACCACAGTGAAAACACCAGAGCTCTGGTTCTTCCCCCAAAATCAGGATCTCAGCCCACTGACATTTCGTTCAGCATTGACACTTGGCAGTCTGAATTCAGCAAAAGTAGCATTAGATGGGCAAAGATCTCATCACCCAAAAACTCAGAGGAGCTTTAAAAACACTAAGTAAATCAAACCACTCATGTTCAATAGATACTTGTAACTTGGAATTTGATCAAAACAGACAACAGAAAGTGCCCTGCCAGCTTTAACAGCCTTTGAATCTGGATTACAAACCTGAAAACCACAGAAGAGAGAATGTCAATCAAAGAGAAAACAAATCCAGGAAAACAAAACAACAATAAAAACCTCAAACCAAATAAACAAAAGAATCAAAGTTATGGTCAAAGCTTGTTTCCACGTTCCTCTGTTGTTAAACACAGCACGAGGCATCTCCTAGGGTACCGTTATCCACAGACTGGAAAGAGCCCAGCAAGGTTCTCGGTGCAGAATTCCCACCTGCACGAGGTTCTTCACGGACCAACTTGGAGAAAGGGAACAGCAGCAAGGAGGTCAGTACTTACTCAGACAGTAGGTCAGCTACCTTCCCTAGAAGGCCAACAGCTCGATGCCGCCGCACTTCATTTCTCCATGCCACATCGAAGGGGAGAAGCAAGCAGCTTTTTGGTTTGGAGGTGTGGTGGTGGTTTTATTTTTTTCCTGCAGTAAGCAGCCATCCCTTGCTCTAATTAGATTAAATCTAGCAGACATACGAAAGCATCTCATGTCTAGCAATCAAAGCAGATGAAGCTGGCAAGAAAGCCCTCCCCAGAGAGTAGTCCCATCTCCAAATCATTAACTTGTTCTGTGTGCTATTGCAAGGATATGGTTGAGAAGTCTCCTCTACCCCAGGGAAATAAAAGCTGTTTCTTGCACACCCCAATTACGTGTTCCCAAGCTAACAAGGTCTAAGGCAAAGAAGAGCCAAGTTATGCTCGGAGACAAAGAACTTAAGCTCTGGTTGAGGCAGTCTTTTCCTTCCTCCCCAGAACACCCAGCGGTACGCCCAACCTCTAAGAAACTGGAGTAACACGGTATTTGCTGTAGAAGACAATAACGTTCTCAGCAGCAACACTTCATGACCAAGGCTGGCTCATTAAAAAAGGTGAATTCCCAGCCCACTCTCCTCGGGGCACACAGCCAGGGACGTACACCCCCCACAAGCAACAAGACCACCACAGACACCTACAACAGAACTGGAGAACTGAGCGGGGACCTTTGTTACTGAGCTCAGAGGTCTGGAGCTCTTCAGATGGGCCAAGTCATGGAGAACTTGAAGGAGAGACACAAATCCACTTGACTTCAGGCGTGTTTTCCATTACTCACCCCTGCTCCCAGGTCACCCTTAACTGCTGGAGTCTTCCTGCCTGGGGAACAGCCAAGATCAGGTAGAAACACTCAAACTCCTCTGTTCCCCACATTTGGGAGATCACCTGCAAGCTTCATGAAAGCCTTACAAGAACTAAGAAAAACACACACGAAAGTAGTCAAATACACCATTTTTTTTAATGCAGATTTGTAAAATTTAAGCTCAGTTTTGAAAATTTAGGACATTTCAGGAAAGAGCATTTGGTCCTCTTAAAAATTTCCCATCCCCAATTAAATACTTCATGGAAAAACAACAATTAAGCATACATTGCATTTTTAATTAGGAAAAATTGATATTGCACATTAAACCAAGAAATACAAAAGCCTGTTTCAGCAAGTTATTCCAGCAGTGTTATCAATTTCATTCTGATATCATGGACTTACACAAAAGTTTTATTTTTAGTGTATGTGTCCTGTCGTTACAGAGTAAAAACGTATCAAAGCATTTTTAAAACAAAGAGGAAGAAAAATTGGCTCCTTAAAGAATTCCAAGCCTTTTAACACGCAGTCAGCACCAGTCTCCTCACAGTCAAAAACCGTTCCCATGGAAAGATGACTGTCACATCACCTTGGCAACACAAATTTCACGGCAGCTTCTCCGGAGAAGCTGACCACGTGCTCTTTGGCACTGTAACCAACAGCCCAAGGCACGAAGGGCTGAGAGCCTGCGAAACCTGCTCGTGCTCTTCCCGTTCTACAGCTCTCACTCTATTTCTGGCAATATACAAGATGGAAAAGCACGGTGGCAGAACAGTTGTGCAACTTCACTACAGCTGTGTAATTCTCTGAGGAGAACTCTGAAACAGATTTCTGTGCATAACACTTGGCTGGAACCCTTACCAGGGTCCGGGTGCTTCAGAAGGCACAAAACACTGAGAGGCCACTGCACGTTCTGAGAGCTTACGGTTACTGGTTACGGAGCTACACCTCAAACCTCTCCCAACACCTCTTTGGATCGTAACACCTTGAATTTATGTTTTGCTTTGAAATAGGCAACTAAGACATTCCAGTAATAGGTTTGCAAGGCCAATTCTAGAGGGGTTGGAATTGCCAGCTGCCTCAAATAGCAAGGCAACTGACTCTGCTGCAATGTTTTGGGCATTTTTAACATATTTCCCTTTCCCCTCTCCAATCCTCCTGCCCCTTAAAACACAAACAGTAAGACTAAGGAGACAGGTGGTTTTTTTGTTTGGTTGTTTTTTTTCCTGAATACAAGATCCAACTACCATGGAACAGAAGATTCTACAATGAAGTCCCTGAGATGCATGTGTATACTAAAGATTCAAACAATAACCTCTTCAGCACTAACTTCTTATTTATTAGAAATGGTTTGAGTTGCAACATATGGTTTTCGAAAACCAACGTTGTTATAAGAAGGTGAAAACACAGCAGATCAAGTTTGCCCTTATATTTAAGCCTTAATTTAAAAATAATTAACCCAACAGTAACATTCAACTGCTTCACCTGTAGTAAAAAGTAAACAGCACATAAGCAACACTGGGAAAAAAAAACAACAAAACCCAACCTGTTACATGTAGAGTAAGTTGTTTTGGCCTCCGTTTGTTTTTATCCCTCAACAGCCCTGCCTGAATTTAACGGCTTTCCTCCTGGAAGTTCACAATTATTCCTCAAACATATCTGAGCTGCATTTCAGGACGGTGGGATGAGGTAAGAGCAGGCTCCCACCGTTCCTCCCTGGAGGCAGAAGGCCCAGTTTACAGGTGCGGTACGGCACTGCAGCCGGCATCGAGAGCCGCTGCAGCCGTGACCCTGTCACGACGGCCCGTACCAAGCTGTCTGGTGGCAGAGCGCAGTCAGCACGCTCACACCTCTTCCCAACTCCATCCCTGCTGCGACAGGGGCAGCCCCGTTACCAAGTACGCTGACACAGAATAAATCCAGCCCAGAACTACTCTTTGGGATGGGCACAGCAGATGATATTCTTCCAGTATCTTAAGAAATAAAACGAGAGAAGTCATCTCACATGCAAGTTGCTCTTTAAATTACTTGGGGATCCACTGTATTTTGTAACCAGCTAATCAGAAATACTTTATTCACCCTCCCAAGCAAGCTCAGTTTTTCCTGCTAGTGAAGAAAACTTAAGGCACTAACATATTCATGCTGTCAGGAATGTGAAATAGTTTGTTCTTCGTGTACTGTTATACCAGCTCTTAGCAGCATCTCTCCTGAAAAGGCACTAGATACATGGCAAACAACAAAACTTTTGGAACTTCTGCTCAGCTAAGCTATATAAATTAGCTGCTTGGACAGCTGAGTGGCTTTGCAATTTCCCCTTCCCTCCCCCCACTCCCTTACAAAAAAAAGGCACCTGTATTGTTTTATTACTGGTTTCTGTAGCCACAGGCTCTTGTGACCCTGCAGTTCTATACAACTGTGTACATCAGGGGTATCATGACTATACTGATAGCTTCTTATATGATCAGGAGTTATCTTTTCAAGATACTAATCTAGATACAGCGGTTTTGTTTCAGCAAAACCCATCACCAGTGGGTTCCTACCTGAGTAGTACTTAAGGTTGCGTATTGCTAGTCAGAATAATTCATCGATTAAACTTGGTGTAAGAAATTGCACTTTCCCATTCCTTCCCCAATACCAAGATCATTTCAAATTAAATACTAGACCCCTTTCTAAAGGGACATTTGTAACACAGCTACAAAGAGGTAGCTAAGTGGCACATGCCAATTTTCTTTTCTTTTTTTTAAGGTATAGTCAGCCTCCATTTGCAATAACATTTTTTCATCGGAAGTCTTAAAACAAGAAATCTCTATTCAGGTGGCACATGGAGTGACCACAGTTCAGAAGACGAAAGCTGTAAGAGAACTTCATCTCCCTTCATGTCCAAAACTGAAAACTAACAAGCATGGGGGATACCCAAGTGACTCAGCGTACGCAGGTGTGTAGCTGAAGAGAAGAGGCACGTCTACAGCCAAATCCCATGCTCCTCCTGACACACGAGAAACGTTCCTGCCGTTCAGACCAAGCCCACCATTCGATCAATCTGTCTCATGTAGTTACTCTTCAAGGGCAGTAGGTATCTCCTCTCATCAGGAACTCTGTTACACTGTTAACAAAATGAGAATACTTTTAAGAACTCAAATAAGAAAACAGGCAATCCCATACCCTCTGTAACCTGGCAGGCATTCCAGCATCAGGAACCATAGATTTCCTCCCAGCACAGAAAATTGTACCCAACAGAACTTTTGATCCCAGCTCTCCCCCACTCTTTGCAAACTTACAGCACAGACCACACAAATGAACAGCAAGTGTTTCCTTAGCGCCGGCTGCAAGCTTCCAAACACATGCCAAACTACTGCAGCTTGTTATTCAACTGAGGTTTCCTTCACTATGACAACTGTGAACGTTTTTTAAAATAATGCTCTTTTTCTGCAGGATTGGGGGAGGAAAGGAACCGTGCTAGAACCTACTAGCAGACATTTAAAAAAATTGTTCTGTATTAAAAACCTATCCATTTTGGTTGGTGATAGGCACTGGGTCCACAGCTCTGTACTCAGAGGATGTCTAGCTAAGAAAGGTCACCTTTACATGTCTCAAAACTATTCTGAGGGGAAAAAAAGCTCTGTTTAGATGACCCTCTGCTTTTCTCTTTCCTCATTACAGCAAGATTGGAAGATTTTAAGGGTAAAGAAAAGGGGAAGGAAAAACTAGAAATAAATTAACACAGAACAAACTAATTGCTGCAAAATACTTAAAAGGGGACAGGTTTCACCTTCAACATAATCGCTCGCACATTATCCTAATCTGTTCATTCCAGTTGTGCAAGCGTTTTTCACAAGGGAGCTTCTCAGACATTTGAGATTTATAAGGGAAACACTGCAGGGCCCTAAAGCAACACTTCCATATTACTCTCTTTCAGTTCAACATACATCCCCTCTCCAGCAACGCAACCAGGAACACTCTATGTATTCCTTACATTAGAAGTGAAGTTGACTGCCTTAAACTCGTTAGGTTTCACTTTTTCTGCGCTGTCCTCTTCTCCAGGGAGGATGTCTTGCCACAGTGAGTTACGAAAACGTTCATCCACAGACACAATATGTCCCTCAGTAGTAAACATATACTTATTTCCAGATTTATGCAGTGGATTCTCTTCATCAAACAACTAAATAGGAGATGAGAGAGACAGCTATAGTATGTGTGCAATATTCTTCATGTCCTGTCCATAGTCAGTTAAAGCACACGCACCCATGCATTTGAAGGATCACACAAAAAGTATACCTTTTAGTGCTGAATGGCTAACTACTGTGAGAGCAAATGGAAATAAATAGCTTTCACGCAAATTAAATTTCAGCAGTTAAAAGGCAAGAGCAAAAGAAAAACTTCTCACTCAACTTAAACTGCCCTTATTTTTCTAAGCTGCACTATGCAGGCATTTCTAGGCTGGCATCCACTGTTTCCACTCAGTCACAGATTTATTTGCTTTTTCTGTGCTAAAGGAGATTGAGAACAGTGGCTTAGGCAGCGTTGGCTCAGATGTTTTCTCCTGCGACTGCCAAAGCCCGATGGGGAGAAATCGGAGGCTGCTGCGAGGCAGGCAAAATGGCTAAAGGGAGCAATTTAGCTCCAAACTGAGCAGTAGCTTCCTTCAGTCTTCCTCTCTCTCTCCTTTCTAGCTTCCCCCAAAAAGAGCTGCCACCTCTCCAGCACTGGTTAGGACACCACACGTAGGCAGCTACCCAAACCTCCCAGGCTGGGGTGGGGTCAAAGACAAGTGCACTGCCCGATACGCTCTGACACCGAATTAGCAACGTCCTGCCGCCCCGCTGTGCCACGTTTGTGCACAGCGCAGGCAAGAGGGAACCTTTTAACCGCAGAACATGTACATACCAGGTACAAATATTTACATGTTTCACTGAGAAAGAAGCTCTCCATTCGATCTTCCTTTGTCTTCTCCACAACATGGTGTAACGTGGCATAGCCACACCTGCAAGATTTAAGATTAGTTTGGGTTTAGTTCCTCCGCATTCTGATCTCGAAGCACTCCCTAGACATTCCTTAACTTCAAACCACTCCAGTTGTCACTAGGGATGAAGTCACAAGGAAACAAGTCTCTTTTACAAGGAAGTACTGATTATTGCTTTCTGGTATTCTGGTGAGACAGCAATCACTGACACTGTGGTTCGTCGCTTTTAGCAAACGATTATCAACAATGCATTTTAAGAGGCAGTTACAAAATTCTGAAGGCATAAAGTTGTCACTGAACTACAATTTCATTTTCAGATGAGAAAGAATAATGGTTCGATACATAAATCATCACTTGTGGCTTTTGCGGAGGGTTGCCTTTTCTGGTTTACCTCCATCTGGCAGATTTGATTCTATATAATATTTATATAATAAAATATACACATACAACAGTGAGAGAAGACAAAGAACACTGAAAACTTACTTTGCTTTTGTATATTTTTCCAAACTCTGCAGAATATCCATTCCCACATGAAGGTAAAATGGGTTCTTTGTGGCCTGAATAAGGAAGACAGACAAGAGGCAGAGTCAGCAATTTCAAAATCTTGTAACGCATACAACAAAGGTCTAGTAGTATCAGATCCTTGTGTGTTACAGTGAACTTATCTTTGTAGGAACACGACTTAGATTACTCTATGCAAGCTTCTCACATTTGGCTTAGTGCAAAAACCTAATAAAACTCATGGTAAATTCAAACTCTTCGATAGCTTTCTCGCAGCCAGAAAATGATTTCAGTTTACTGTATCTTCTACCAGTCAGAGACTGGACAACACAGCAAGGAAAGCCATTACATTTACTTCAACAATTTCCATTAAGAAGTCACAAGTCTGTACGTTGTAAAAATGTGCCAGTTATTTTTTCGAAAGATTGTTTAGTCTCATTTTTGCTTGTCTTATAAAAAGGCTATTTTCAAAGCAAACAGCATAGCAACTATATTGCATAACCATTTACTACACAGAGACCTCTGTACAGTGCAGGCAGATACAGAGGCACCAAGTTTTAGCAGCCTTGTAGTGACTAAATACGCGCCAGGGGCTAGAGGTGGAAGAAGTGACTTTCTGAACAAAACCATTTGTGCTGAAACATAAGCTGTAAGCTGGGAAAAGCCAAGTACCTGATAAAGAAGATATGTGGATTCCACTAACTCTGGCCTCAGTGGGTAGAAGGGAACATCCGGCGCTTGCAATTGCCAGTTGTACCTTTCCGGAAGAGCTCCGTATCGTTTCCAGATGGCGTAATAAAAAGCATGGAGACAAATAGCATCTTCCACATCTCCTATCAATACCTAGGCATAACAACAGCCATAAAGGCACACATTGAATACTGCAAACCAGCAAATTGCTTTCTGCTCTGTACAAGAACATGCCAGATAATAAAACCCTCGCTTCATAAGGAAAGACCAAAAAAAATCCCACATAAAAACTAAGGTATGTATTAATTCCTTCACACTATAAGCTTCAGTGGAGCTCAGCCTCACAGCATGGTGTACAAATGCTGAGGTTAAATGAGAAAAGTTAAGTATCTCAAATCTAACAGAGAGCAGGCCAGGCCTTCCAGCACTGTTATGCTGATGCAGAAGCCAAACCAAGACTCTCTTATCGGAGCAGCCAGATGTAAACCCACAGGTTGAAGCTCATCTCACGAGAGACGCTCAGACTCCTCCACAGCATAGGAACAGAATGAGCCTGACACCCCTCCACAGTCTTTAACAGAATGAAAGTTTACCTGTAGTCCAGGAAAAAAGGCTTGCAAAGAGTCAATCCACGTGTTCATCAGCTGTCCTGTGAACATGTTCACATTAACGTACAAAGGAGGGTCACCTTCACCTTCATTGCAGGCTTCTCGACTGCCAAGTAACAATAAGCATGTGTAAATAGTCACTAGTTTAGAAGAACACAACGTCCATTTCCTTTCACAGTACTGCCACCAGCTAAGCGAATGAGCTGCAGATTTGTTGTGCTACGCTCAGTCATTTTGGAAAAAAACAAACAAACAAACAAATGAAACTTCAGTCATGCTCTCAGAAAAACTAATTCATCATCTTTAATTCATAACACGTTATTCTGAAATTACGTCAGCCTTCTCTCAAACTTCTCAAATTACGTTAGCCTTCTCTCAACTTAACTTTTTCTAACTTGGATGGTAACTAGTTTAGCCTCTTTGCACCAATAACGCTATACAGCTCAGTGGATCGAGTGAAGAGAAGGTTAAAATTTATTTCCATTGTGACTACCACAGAAGTAAGATTTTCTTTTTCAAAGAAAAAAAGAAAACACAGATTTTCTAGAGCATGGCACAAAGCACTATACAATCTGTTGTATCTTGCTGGAGTACTCACTGCTTAAGGAACTGACACCAACACGAAATAACATACCCTCTTCTTAAGTGGTTCTGAATGTTCCGATAAGCATCATTGAACATTTCCAGGTCTTCCTTTTCCCCAAAGAGGATGTAAGACTTCAGAAGGTATTCATAGAACGAATCCGACCCTGCTCCCAAGCCACTTTGCTTTCCAACCCAATGGCCAGTTTGAATATTCACAACATTTCCTTTCAGAACAGACAAAAAGTTCAGACTAAAGTTGGCAAGTACCTCAGAGAAAAATAATCAAGAACCAAACTTAGAAATTATTACATCTTCAAAAAGTCTTAAAGAGGAATAATATAAATAACATAAAGATTACTAACAAAATAAAGCGTTACAGTGAATTCACCCGAGGAACTAGCAGACACATGCAGTTGTTTTAAGTACTCTCAGTCATCTGCCAATCTAAATTATATTAATGGGGAGACAAATGCAAGGACTTAAATTTTTAGTGAAACTGGGAAATGAAACTGATCTTTGGAAATCGGTGCCTTAAGAAGTCATTCAGATATTCCATTTTTCTTACGAAATAACAAAGTGCCATTCCGTCAACAGAAGCCACAAGTACGCACGGAGAGCATGACTTAACAGCTAGAGGGGAAGCAGGTCGACAAAGTCTATGATACACGAAAGAGACGCGTAGCACGGCGGCGTTCTGCTACAGGAGACCGAGGCAGGTTCAAACACGGAGCCAGACGACACAGCGTCACCTCAGAGGAGGTTACCTAGCAGTCCGGTGTTATTGCTCCTGAGACTCCAGAGTGCTTTGACAGCTCGCCTGGCCACCCACTCAAACGTGGAATCACCAAGCAGCCTGCTAAGGATTCCAAACTCCACCAGCAAGGAACCGGCTCCTGCAGTGCAAGTTTCATTATTGCTGTCTGGAGGTACCCCCTTCTTCAGATTGACCTGTGAAGCAGGGAGAGAGCGAGCTAGCAGCAGGAAGGCAGGCTGCGTCTCATGCAGCTGGGCTCTAATCTGCAGTCTTATATTTATTACAAACCCTTTTCATTAGTTTCTGTAACACGTAGCGTGCAATGTGTATATAGTTAGAAAGTCAACGTATCACCGCTTGGTCAAAAAGCTTTCCTGAGGAATTCCTGAAATTCATCTTCCAATCAATAACACCATGCTGAAGGTAGGCAATCCTAATTTTACAACTCTTACACTTGCTAATCCTCCCAAATTTCAATCCACTTGCTCATCATTTCTACCAAACGTTCAGGTTCTTCCAAGGGTGATGCAGGTACTGCTTCCCCACATTCAGCGCTCTTGAAACCAAGAGTTTCCCCAGAGAACACTCCTCAACTTCCCCACGGAACAAAAAGCTGAAGGGAAGTTACACCACTCTCAACTGCTTTTACCAGACTCTGAACAGAAGTGAAACTCCATGCTTCTACAGCCTCACAGGTCTGGAGGAAAAGCAGTGCTGCTGTCCCCAGAAATTAAAAGCAGTCAGGCACGTGCTAATTTGTTACACAGCTGAGAGTTCTTCCACCAGAACTGACATCCTCCTCCTTGCAATCTGCATCTCCTTACAACGAGAGGACACAGTGCTCCTGAGGCCTCACTGAGCAGCATTCAGGAAAGTTACAAATTCCAAGCCCAGTATGACAAATATTTCAGACGAGTTTCATTTTGTTAGGATTATCTCAGCATCAACTTGCCGATAAAGTCACTTTCCTAGGCTACTTGCCTTTACAGCATTTCTTGTTAACCTTCTTACTGACAGCACTGTTTGCTGCTGCATGACATATCAGAAGAAAGCACAGGGCAGGGCATGTTCCAGCCAAACAGCGTGGAAACAGAAGAGTACTGACCCACAGGGAACAATACATGCAGAGTGGAAGAACAACCTAAAGAAAACTTCTACTGGACATAAGGCCCAGCTTATTCTCCACAGCGCCGTAACTTAGCGCAGCTCCCCCTCCCGTGCCATCCTGGTGTAACTCAGAGCAGGCTCACACCACCAGTGCACACACAAAGGCACACACAGTGCACAGGACTCGCGTCGTGGGACGGGGGATTTGCTACTTTTAGGTTACCTCCCCGCTGTGCTGACGTGCTTACTCACCCGAGGATACGGAATTCCAGTTTTGGTGTTCTCAAAGGCGGGAAGCAGTCTCACTGCTAGGTCGTGAGCCATATGCAAGAGCTCATTGTCATAATCCTTAATGGTCATGTCACCGAAAGGTTGTTTGCTGTCTGTTATTATTATGTGGGCAGACAGCAGGCTTCCCAAAACCCTACGGGAAAAGGAAAACATCTTCAACTTCAAAATCTGATCTGAACCTAGGTCTTCAGCTAAACCCTTAGCAGTATCACGTTTAACAGAAGTATTACCTTGTGCACCTCACAGAGAGAGAGCTGCTTTCTTCCCCACCAGTAGGGAAAACACCTACAAGTCGTGTTGCTTGTCACACACCGCAACCCCAAAATCCACCTCTGCAAAATTTTCCTAACCCAGTCACTTCCTCATAACACACCAAGTCTATTTATGAGTGAAGACCTCTTTGTCCCACCTCTTCTGCTGCTGCAAATGGCAAGGAAGTCGTTATATAAATTTTATATTCAGAAAAAAGAAAGCCTAGCCAAGTTAAGCAGCGATTGAAACACCACTGTTTAAGACATCGAGAAAACGAAGCCATTTAAAAATCAGACAGTATCTTAAACTCATCTCCAAGACAGAAACGTCTTTAGGTGTTTTCCACCTAAACCAAAAGTGAAAGCAAGCAGAAGGTCTATGGAAGAAAACCAAAACAAGGAAAATCTGTCAGGGGGGTGTTTGTTGTGATCTGAGTCTCTGCTGCAAGAGCAACAAGAAAGTACAAAGTGCAAGCCAAAGACAGCTGAGACTACCATTCTGTCACTGCTCCAAGTCACATGTGACTCATTAAAATTGTTTTAATTATGAAAGGATGGAATATTTTCATAGAAGGTTAAAAAAACAACTTACTCAAGGAACCACCATGGAACAGAGCCCACCAAAGACACCCTTATCAACGGTTTCACTTTGGTTCTCCCGTACACACACACCAAGCCCCTAACCTTGGTACTGTTTTACAGACAGAAAATTAGAGTGACCTACCTGATGGTTGCCTCAAAAACTTGGACCGTCGAGTCTTTATCAAATGAAACTGTGTCAATCACCAACTTCACTGCTTTCTGGAATTCTGAGGAGTTTCCCATTACCTTTCACACAAAAACAAAGCTATTTTGTCTAATTGTTGCTTCAGAAGAGCGTTGGGGAAAAGAATGGCAAGTTCACGTTTTAGATCAACAGTCATATTAACTAGACACAGAACAGAGTACTTCAAGCTCCTGCCAAAAAGACTTTCCAGAAAGTTACCCATCACATCCACATGTAAAAGTGCATTTTTTAAAAGTACGTTAAAACAGGGAAATCCACAAAGATATATTTTTGTCCGTTTTACTGATCTACCCGCTCATGTACTCTTCCACCCCCAACATCAGCACTGAGTGATCTCTTCGAGCATGAGTCACAAGGTCTAGCGCACTGAGTGTTTAACTGCTTGAATTATGAGTTTAAGAGTTAAGTTTAGCTTAGAAGGTAACATGATTTGCAGAACAAGGAAGTCTGATTTGACATATATATATTTGACCAGGGGAGCCCAATCTTTCAGGCTTTTGACTCAACACTGCATGCCATGCCCAGAAGTCCCCTCAGCTGCTGAAACACAAGAGACTAAAAAAAAAAGTAATGTACTGCCCCAAAAGGTACAGACAGGACACTGAGCCACTGGTCAACGAGGACAGGAAGGCAACTGTTTAGCCCACACACCATCAGCCACGTAGCACAGACCCCTGACTGCTGTTTCAGTTAAAACCAACGTTTTCCTCACTTCCTACTTTCCGTTCTGCTCGTTACTGCTGCGTTCATCTGAACGGCTGAGAGCTTCCCACCACAGTGCTGCGAGTCCGTCACAGAATGGGAAGCATTTTATAACCTGAAGCACGCGTACAGCCCTTGCACCCACCGCTTTCTCCACAAGAAGAGAGAAACACCGCGGATCCTGGGCACCGGTGGGCCCCAGCCACAGGCCAGAAGGCAAGGAATCTGTCCTGGCTGCAAAAATGAGACTACAAAACGTGAGGGGGTTTCTAAATATGCATAAGGAGTTCAAGGAGGGGGCTCTTCTGCATGACACCGTGCTACTGGGACTACTAACATAAAACTGAGCAGTCATCTTGAATAAGGTGAACTCTCCTCCTGAAGTATCTCTCAGCAACCCATGCAGATTCCAGCTCAAATCCATCCTTCCTGAACACCAGAGTGACAACAGCATTCCAAAAGAGATCCCACCTGAGCCGCAGGGAAGATCTCTGTCTCTTCTGGAAATCTCTACTGATACATCCCCACACACAGACAAAACAGTGTCTGTCTCACTGCAGATCCTCGGAAAACACTGGAGTAACTCCCTCCCCTCTAGTTTGAAACATTCTGTTGCCATCTTCCTTCTGCTTCTCACCAAGTTTCTCTACATTGACTCCTCTTCTTCAGCCCCACTAGCTTTTTTTTTTTTTTTTTCA
>WHYT01017486.1:404980-418946 GCA_009806455.1 Tetrax tetrax
CGCCCCCCCCCCCCCCCCGCCGCGCTCCTCCGCGGCGCGTCGCCTTTAACAGCGGAAGGGAACACGCTGGCCGCGGCCGACACGAGCGCAGCGCCTATTGGCCGAGCGGCTGCGGGAGGCAGGGCCGGCCGTCGGTCATAGGGCGCGCAGCGGTGTCACTCAAGGGCCCGAGAGGGGCGGGGCGCGGCGGGCGCCCGGGGCTGTCGTGGCACGGCCCGGGGCGGCCCCGCCCGGGCGAAGGGGGTCAGGCCTGGGCCCGGCCGCCGCGCCCGGAGCTGCGAAGAGCGAGAAGCAAAAACCCGCAAACCCGAGCCTTGGAGTGAAGTTCGAAATGAATCCCTCCCGCTGCTAGTGCTTACCCCACAGACGGCCCCAGGGCTGTGACCTCGGCATCCGGACGGCCCCGGGGATCAAACCCTCGGTGCTGGGGAGGCGGACGCGGGGCTTCCCTTCGCGCAACGGCCGCAGCGGGAGCCCAGCCGCTCAAACGGCGAAAGGGAAAACGGGAGCCCAAATTTACCGAACCCAGGCACCGGGTGCGAGGGCAGCAGCGCCGGGCGCATGGCGAACCAGCCCTGGGCAGCTGGAGTTTTCAGAAAGCAGCATAAATAGAAAGGCTGCCGCTCGCCAAGCGGCATGGAAGTGAAAGCGGTCATGCAGTACTGGTGAAAACAGAACCCCTCAGAAACAGTCCGAAGAACAGAAGAGTCAGTAAGGAAACGACAGCGGGGCCGGTGAAGAGGAGACGCGCAGCTGAGCCACGCCAGAAACCTTCACAGCAGCGCTAGCGGCTTTATCGCTGAACTAAGGACGGGTGTTCTCTCCAGCATCACATCCTTTTAGCAAGAAAGTGCATGATTTGTTACAAAGAAATCTGATAGAAAACTTATGAAAAATCTATGCAGGGAAAAATATTTAAAGACTGTTGTCACACCCAGACAGAAAACCAGACATTAATGATTTGTCTGTATGTTATACTTTCTACTTCTGAAGTCACATCTTGTTCTTTGTTTTCCATTCATTGAAACAGTAGAACAAATTGAAAAAAAAAAAACCAAACAATCAAAAATCACAATTCATTGTCCATCAGGACAGCTGTATGCTGTCTCCTGTAAAAATCCTCTAGCCTGTTCAAACACAGCAGCCTGAGGTTGCTCTTTCAGTTCCTTTCCTCAATCTGTGGAATTAATTCATCTTTTTAATGTTTTCTCCCTTATGCATCAGAAATATTATTCACATCAAAAAGGAGAGTCATTTATTAATTCTAAAAAATGAGGAAAATTCCTCATTGTTGAAAAACTGAAATATATTTCCACATCCCAAGTTAACACAAATTATACAGAAGCAACTTACCAGTTTACTTCACTTTCAGACTCTTATGACAATCAAGTTTAGCTTTAAATTTCACACATCACAACAGCTTTTTCTTTCTTTACTCACGTATTTGCTTTGTTTGTTGAAAGAGATGGTTTATGAACTTCTACCCAATAAGTCTTTTCGGACAAATGAGACCAACAAATGCTTTCAGCATCTAAAGTAAAGCCATAATCAGAAATTTCACAGACCGACTGCTCAGAAAGTTTGCTCCTCTCACAGATGATCTAAAGAATTAAATTTTAGCATAGGTGTGTTGAGTTTAGCTAGAGTGTAACATTTTTTTTCCCACAACTTGGTAATGAGGGCTTCTTATATATGTTTAACAACAGTAAAAGCAGCTGTACTACTACAGATGAATGTGCAAAAGAATGGTTTTCAACAACACTTTATTGAAGCACTTCAAAATTGTCACAATGATAGCTGTTGCCTTTAACAGAATAAAACCTGCCATGTCATAATTAAAAGGCACTAATCCTGGCACAAAGGTCTACTTACCCGCCTTCCACTGTGACAGAAATAAAAACATCAAATATTTCACCTCTCCTTCAAAAGAGTATGTGCATACCCCCTTGGAGTGCCATTCTGTGTTTTTTCATTTAAGTGGCACAGAAAAGAAATTCCCCGGTGTTCCACCACAGCATGCTTTACCGTTCAGCATCTGCAGTGCTAAAGCAATAGACTACCCACTGAGCGTTTGTGGTTTAGTGAGACAAGTCATGCTACACCCGTGTTTTGGGAATAAAAGTCCTGATACCAGGCTCAGGCATTTGCACATGACTCCTCCCCTGACACCATCCGTTGCTTTGCCGTTCGTGCCATCAGCAACGCGCCGCTCTTAGCGGGACAGCTTAGCCTGACTGGCACCCCGCTGCGTCCCACCCGCACGCGCGCTGCTCGGGGTCAGTGCAAAAGCAAGCGGGCGGGGAGCCGTGCTGGGACATGCTACCGGGAGGAAGCGCGTCGCTTTCACAGTCAGTAAACACGCACAAAGCAAATCATGACATGCCATTGCACAGCCACAGTAACTATAAAATTAAACCTTAGAAAAGTTAAAAGCTTAATAATCCAGCTAAGTCATACTTCAAGTTATTATAGATCCCTGCACAACATTCCTGTATGAATTTAACCAGAGAGATTGTTTAAGGCATTTTCTTTGGCCTTTCTTCTACCAGAAAGTGAAGATTACGCGGTTTTATGTCAGCATCCAAAAAGGACCGTCTTTCCAACATGTTTCCATAAAGATGCAAAGAGAAAACACAAATCGATACGAGACTAGATTATCATTAGATCATTAAACAGCTCCGCATTTGCGCATTTTCACGTTGCCAAGTGCTAGGACAGAACTGCTCCGTGCAGCTGCTAAGACCTCAGCTGTACTCGGGTTGATAATGACAATTATCCTGCACTTCAGGAAACCACCATCCACGCGAACACCAACAGGACATGAACACCTCAAGGAAAACTTCCACGTAGCCCAGTGCTGCGGGTGCACGCACAAACAGTTCTTCCCAGTCTAGTCTAGAGACACACTGCTCTACGATCAGTAAGAGCCATCACTTGTACTGAAAAAACCCGACAGCAAGAGTTGGCGGCTATTTTAAATCATCAGGACACCATACAATTCCAACACATCACGGGGTCATAAAGGTACGACACACATTCATGACCAAGAGTTATCTCTGGGCCCCTATTTGATTTTCACAAGACCCAGTTTTCTTAATACGCTAATGGTCAAGGCCTACTGCAGATACATCAGAAGAGAGCTTCAGAACTACAGCTACTGATGTTTAAGTACAATAATTTATGTCACTGAAATGCATCCCCAAAAGCAACTTTTGTTAAGAGAACGGGAAATTTAATCAGTCTCTTTTTACTGTCCAGGCTCACTACAGAGCCTGAGACAAGAAATCATTATGAGAGATTAGAGTGGCCCAACAGATCTCTAGGAGCAGAACACAGCTGTAGCATCCAAGTTCAGCAGACAACACGGCTAATGCCTACCTGAGGCCCCACACCTTTATTAGAACAGAACAGGTTTAACCTTGGACTTAACTGTGCCAGATGAGTGAGCAGTTTTTTCAGTCCAAGGCTGAAAGGCAGTGAGAACAGCATCACTTCTCTGGAAAGACTTACTACGCTTCCCTTCTGTTTCAAAATGAAGGTAGTTGGGAAGCTAATCAAGCCCTCAAAGAGAAAAAGGGTAAACCTCTGCACTGGAGTCAAATAGTCTCTTCAAGGTCTACATTTCTGTCACATGAGTACCTAAAGGCATCTGGAAGATCTGTATAAGAATAGCTGTCAAAACCTAGGTGGAGTCATTTCATGACGCAATACAAATATACTTTTTAGAGTATGCACATCAACAGTGGCTAAATTCACACCACAGCTCAGTTAAGTGATCAGTACAGACCAACTAGGGTGACAAATCTTACAGCAGTAATACCGTGTTCAGATTTTGTGTCTTGAGGCATTTTGCTTTCAATGTCAACTCCAGGTGGCTTGCTTTGCACGCAGAAAACCCCATCAACTGAAGAAATATGCACATGATCTTTTACTCAACAGTCCATTAGTCCTTCCCACTAGCTGAGTGACACTTGAAGGATGCTGACTGACTGGTACTCAGGCCTACAAACTAACCTGTTCCAGCTCAGTAAGTCTGAAACGTCTCATGGAGGCAGGCCGTGAATAGAAGACACCAATTTGTCACTGTTACTTGGAAGATGTTGACATACTGTCCTACAAGTTAATCAGTGACCCAAGAGAAACTAATGCAGCAAAGCTTTTGGGAAGAACGGACAGTGTAACTTGAAATTAAAATCGCGACAAAGGCTTTGTTCAAACCCTCAGTCAATGAAAGCCTCACTTTCCAATGAGATAAGAATCTTTATGCTTTAATTGGCACTGAATGATCAGGCACTACTAGATCTGACACTTGTGCTAGAAAAGCAAAGGTTTTACTCTAGGCTTGACAACAAGAAACAAGCTTGTAGACACATGCATTCTTCTCCTGAAAAGAGAGCTCCAGAAGGCCACCCCTACTTAAGACCTGTCAGCTGACCAGTGCTTTTCATAAACATAAAAAAGCACTGAAGTCTGTTGAGACCGACTAGCTACGCTTGCTCATGTAAGCTGAGAAAGCCTCAGGCCTGAAAGGCAGTTTTATAAGCATTTCACTCGAATCGTTGAGCAACAGAACATAAAGCAGCTCAGGTATTTACTGAGCCTTCTTTCCCCACTGTAATCTTGTGGGAGAAGAGACAGGCATCCCATAATATACTTCCATGAGTTAAGCCACATCAACTCAAGTCAGTCAGTTAAGTGTCAATACAACCCTCAAAACATAAGTTTATTGAATAAAGCTGAAGAGCAGTAAACCAACATATGCATCCACCTAAATAAAAAAATTCACGTATTTACAAAGTTCAGTAATCGTATAAGTTGTTCACATGCAGAGAGTAATGCACAGGTTAACAATTGGTAGTGTTTGGATGCCATAAACGCTGAAAGCAGTGAAGTATATAAACACCAAACACATCAAGTTTAGCTATAGGCCAGTTAACTAAACAGTGACCTGGTCCCCCACAAAGATCCACACATTCTAGTTTAATTTCCTCATTTTAGGCACAAGCAAGTTTGCTAAATAAAAGTAACTGTAGCAGTTCCTGGTGAACTAGGGACTACAGCAGCGAGTTAATATACCCTCTCCTCTACAGCACCAGAGTATGAATGAATCGAAATCATGCTTCAGAGAACTGAAAGGGGACAAAAAGTTAAAATGCAAGTTCAGACTGAACGCAGGCAGCATGTAGTGTCTGTGCAACGGTGCGACAGTTGGTACAGAACAGTAAGGCCACGGCAGTCCAAATTAAAACTGGCTTGTCGTAACCGATACGGACTAAACAGTGCTTCCAACCAAAGACTCCGACGTAACGCGAACCACATTTAGGTGAAGAATCACACACAGTGTGAGGCAACACAAGCAGGTGCACCATGTATTTGCATACACTAGTAAGCTACACTGACATTGTATGAACAAACCAGTCTTAACAAGTCTGTCCCTTTAAATATACTGAAGTCATTGAGAAAGTAAAGCTACAAAAACATTACAATCTTTAGTTTATACATACTTCCCTACACTGCAGGAGCTAGTCAAGAAACAGGATCAATTCATTGGCTCTCTTGTGCTTTGACACAGTAGAACATTTCATCTTGCCACTTACAGACTTTGCACACAGTTACATCAAGAAAGCAGGCAGGTCTAGAGTTGTCACAATAGCCTCGATGTTCCATAGCACCAGGTGAAACCGTGCCCAGCCATTTCATGAGCAGGAGAGCACTAGATATTGTGCTAAAGGTCAACGACTGACTCTATACAAAAACATCGGTAATGTAAGTCTCATGCAGCTGCTCAGAATGTGTGTTCTGGTTTCAGATAGAGACCCCCAGTATCTGCAGATAGAAAAATGCATTTGAACAAAGTCTGATGTTCCTAGCAATTTGTTTTCATGCTGGAATACTCCAATTTTTGAAAGCTCGACACAACAGTCCATTCCCATCCCTGACACAAATGTTAAACAAAAGCAACAAAATGATTTTAAACAGTTGACTCTTCCATAATTCATCATGAGAGTTTTCTTTTTCAAGTGACTGGATCTCAGCTGTAGATCAGTGATGCTGAGCTATGCCTTGTGCTCCCCTCTGCAAAGTTTCCATTTCTCTGCTTACATACACACATCACATGCATTTGTGAGATAAATCAGTATCCCACAACTCACGCTTAAATGTTTTCTAACTACTGTATGTGGCATCTTACAGAATCTTAATGCTGTCAAGCATCAGCATCTTCAAGCCACTAAACACTAGAAATAAAACACTTGCTGAAAATCATATAAAAACCTGGCCCTGAAAAACCAGAACAGAGTGTACCATCATAATTAACATGGTAGAGAGAAATTTTTTTTTTAAAAAGTCCCCCCCACAACCCTCCCACCACAGATGGTTGTAAAATAAATATTTGTGCTGACTTTATCATGACAACTCTAGTTGTTTTGTGACAGAATAGGAATACAAGTCTTCAGCAGTGCACATGAGAAATGAACCGTGAAAAGGCAGATTCTTGATACAGGATTTTGGGGTAATATCTCATTATGGAGGGAAGTGGACAATTGAGATTATGGCCAACTGGTACTGGAGATTCCAGGAAGACTTCAGCTTCTTCTAGATTTTGAATGCTGAATAAGCCACTGAAGCGTGATATCTAAAGAGAGAGAGAAGAGAAGTTCCACATTCAGGTGTCTACATGTATTTCTATACCTGGCATCACTTTGCTGTGCCAGTGTCCTCAAATATATGACAGGAACATCCAGCCCTTCTCCAGAGAATGGTCCAAGACAGATCAACAGAATGATTTTTCTGTGTGCTTGCTGTCTGTGCTTTGGTCCTACAACTGTCCAGCATCCTTTAAGTAACATTTAAAGGAACTGCCGCAGACATCCTGGTTCCTCAGTCAACTACACCTCTAGGAAAAAATATCCATTAATCTGACACTTTGGTACGGCTCACGTAATTAGTTTTAGATCAACATTGCTCTATCTAGCCAGTCTGCCTCTCTTCACCTGATAAGAAAGAAAAAATGAGTTTAGCCCTACAGGACAATGCATCCAGCTCCTCCATGCTCAAAAGAGTGTCTCCTACAGAAGTGAAATGCACCAGCATCACACCTGCCCAGTGCTTCCAGCAGCACCTTCCCTATAGCGTCAGCGATGCTCAACTACGCTGTGAGCCTTCTGCAGGAGATACGATTGAAGGGAGTATCTGCTTCTCCTATCCACCATCTTTGAATCTTTAACTGATGGCAAGGTGACAGGGCTTCCTGGATAAAAAGCCAGAAGCATTCCACAGGCTGCTCATTTTTCCTGGAAAGAACTTAAGTCCTTAATGTAAAGCAGTTCTGGTATCCTCTACAGCTTGTGCCTGTGACCCCTGCCCTGAAGTTATCCTTATCAATAAACTTACAGTAGCCTGACAATGAGCCGATGTTAATCTCATGGCAGCCACAAGAAGGCATGAGGAGAAGGATGGCAAGCGTTAAGCACTGCGTTTTCATTCAGTTGAGATTACTCCGTTTACTTACAATACTAGTGTCAAGTACTTGGCATGACACAGCACCATGGTTTCTGCTCGTGAACTCCAGAAATTCTAAAGCAATTGATGTCAGCACCAGAAAAATTTACTGTTTGGCTGCATGGAGTAGTCACTAGCACAGGCCACAACATGGAGCAGTTTGATAAGACAGCAAGGGAAGATGGCTACTTCAAAGGGAATGACTGTTGAGGAAACACTTACTGCAAGTACTTGCTAGCCTCATGACGTGAGGCAGAGTTGAAAGTACCTGACAGAAGTATAAAACCATTAGGGCCAAGCTAATAGCAAGACTAGTCAGCTATTTGCTGCAAACGAAAGAAAGGCAGCAGATTTCACAGGAGACTGACATGTGTTCATAACTACAACCCCTACAACTTTAATACTGGTCGAGCTTCCTCACTGCCATCAGGAGTCATACCAAATTTAACCAGTGCACTTACACGTTGTTCTTTGATTTTTTACCAGCTTCCTGAAGCTAGGAAGCTTGTGTTTAAGAAGTTACAATCCCTCAATCCAGCCTCTGACAGCTCTTCATTACGTTTAGCATTTATAGGTTAATAGTTACCTATATTATCTTTCTCTTTGCAAGAAATTGAGTAGCAGCAGATTTCTCTGTCCTGAATAGCAGCAAGGTTCCTGTGAAAGAGAGAACATTTCAACACACACTTCATTTCTAACAAGGACTCTTATACTGCGAATCTAAACTGTTCCCCTTCATCTTCTCCACATAACTTCCTTCCATGCAATGTTCCAGCTACCTCCTGTTGCTAGGTTTTCTACTTACAAACGCAAGCTTCTTGGTCTAACAACCCCATGTACATGAATTCATTTACTGTCGTAGGAAGGGCTAGACTTACATCTTTTCAATTAGCTGTTTCTCATCCAAAGCATTAGGAAGGTCTCTCTTATTTCCAAGTACTAGAACCTGAAACCCAGAGCAGAAGGAAACAGTTGCAGCTTTGGTTTCTTCTTAAAAAACAAACAAACAAAACCACACACACAAACAACAAACTGCAGGGGAGTCTGACAAGCAGTCAGGCTATTAAATCGGATGGAATGAGACATTCACTATTAAACTAGATGAAGAAGGAAGATCGATCTAGTCACATGGAAAGAAGGGGTACAAATAAACTGTTATGTGCAAAAAGTAAGCATGAGAACACATCAGCTGATAAAACTGAGAACAATTCCAGTCAATTTTCAGCTAAGTTCCCCAAAACTTACTCTAGACTTCTGTACTACACTCTAGTTAACCTGTACTGCAGCAGACTCTAGAAGAGAGCACAAACTCATGCTGAAGAATACTCTAAACTACTGTTCTTTTTCTTTTTTCTTTTTTTTTTTTTTTTGTGGGCATTGAACAGGAACAAGATCACTGAATGATTGACTGAGGTCAACAATTTCATTTAAGGCACTAGGGGCAGGTATTGTTCATGCTTATGCTAACCGATAAGGTTAGGCCTTACACTTTACTGAAGAGTTCAAGCCAGACTTCCGAGTTGCTGACGTTACACACATTCCTCAAGTGAGTTTAATACTGTGTAGGACAATATTACTTACGGGGATTCCTTGTAACTGTGGCTTATCTAGAAGATTGTGCAGCTCATTTCGAGAGGCTTCTATTTTTTCACGATCTGCAGCATCTACCATGTAGCTTTAAAGAGAATTTAAGGTTAGGTCAGTGAGACTGAACTACTTCAGAAACAGCAGTGTTTCCTTTACACTGTCAGTTTCAAGCACATTCAACAAGGCTTTAAACAAAGCTCGGTCTTCTGAGCAAAGAATTTGGTTCTTTTAAAAAAAGAAAAAAAAAAAAATCTCTAAGATCAGAGTAGATGAAAGATTCTTTTGGTTAGACAGCACTGCCACCCAGTTCAGACAGGAAGTAGGTAGTACTCCAGATCAGACACTGATAAGAAAGTAACCCATCTTGAGCCCTGAACTTAAGTGCAAAGAAAGGTTAATATGGTTGCAGTACACTTTCAAAATTAAACTTAGTACTACCAAGTTGAGCACGCACTGTTAGAAAGGCTGCACACAGAAGAGAAGCAAACGTGAAGTAAAGTACCAGCTGAAGGGAGGTAACACTTACACAATAGCGTTAACTCCTCTGCAATATCGCTCCCACATGCTTCGGAATCGCGGTTGCCCTCCTATATCCCAAATCTTAAGGCAAGTGGAAAAAGACAATTTAGTCATACACTATGTTTAAATATGTCACACAAAGATAAGACAAGAAATCAAAACACAGTTTTTCCTCTCTCCTTAGGCCAGCTGCAGCACCTCTCCCATACAGGAACAGAAATAATCCCTTGCACAGCTGCTCAAAGCTTGCAGGCCCAATAGCTTATGATGCAGAGCAGAGCATCTTACACCAGGTGCAAGAACACACCTGTGTACTAAGTCTACATACTCTGGTATATTAGAAAATAAAATAAAATCTATTGACTTAAAACTTTGCTTTTGATGTAAGCCTTCCCTTAAGCAATATTGGTAAGCAGAAGAGGAAGATCTCTGGGCCCTAAACAGGTGAAAATTAACTCAGATTAAAGCCAGACAGCATTACCACAACATTGCTTTAACTAGTCCACGAACCTGGAAATCACACACACATTCTCATTTAAGAAAACTCATAAATAAACATAAGTGCATTCTTAAGCTGTCTGACAGATTGAGCTGCGCCTCTTCCATTTCCTATATTTGTCCCAACAGTGGAAGCAAAACAGAGGAAACAAATTTTAAACCAGAAGCTGAAGACAATCTTGCAGGGGTTTAAAAAGAGACAGCCAACTGCAGTAACATACCTTTATTGTAACATTACCCTTCGTCACTTTTCTCATGTTGAAGCCCACAGTAGGAATCATATCTTCACTGAATTGACCTGACTGGAAAAAAACAAAAGTTCAACTTAGTGCTTATCTGATGCAGCTAGTTTACACAGTAAAACATCATAAGCTTTTTCTAATTATTTGCCTTCCAATTCAAGCCTTGATAGCCAAGAAGTCGTAGATATTATATTCATGTGTACTGAAGCTTGTGTGAAGTCAGTCAAGTCATTTCTCACAAGCACTTAAATAATTTTTCAAGCCTTCAGGCAGCCAGGGGAACAAAGTTACTTGGGGAGAAGTGCTTTGCACAGCTTACCAGATGGACAGCCAGGGCAAGGTCAGGAAAAGAGCCATCCACCTACTTCTGCTGGAGCCAAGGTCTGTACATCAGGATCTCCTAATTACCCGGAAGCTGAAATATCCAGATTTTCCTCTGATGCAAGCTACTCTATGGACAACGTTTATAGTAATAAATCACTCTTGTGGAGTAAGCCTCCAACCCACAGGTATGGGTTAACTCCCTAGGGAGTTTTAAAAGGCTGGAAAGTGGAAGGACCTGACAGGTCTGCTTCCTGCTAGGCTACACAGTGCCCAACTTGTTCAGCAGTGGAAGATGCTATCAAAATGCAACTGGAGAGTATTTCAGTCTGTGTCCACAAGAAGTTGAGCATCACTTTAAGCTCTGACATAACTGCTGCAAAACAGTGTTGTGTTAGAGAGGTTCTCTAGTGGCAGATGTTTTACTATTTGTAAAACACTTATCTGTAACAGTTTGAAAGGCAAGTTCACAGCTATCTCCTGTAGCTAAGCCAGGAGCCATAACAAGTGTTATCCACAGCAGTACAGATTTCTCCCAGGCTCCCTTGGCTGTCTGGCAGAACGTGGACCTCAGACACTGTGGTCATTATGTATCTCACTACATCCATTGCGTGTAACAGAACCAGACAGTCAACCAGATTTGGAAAAAAGGTCGACTCAAATGCATTCAGTTGTTTAATCAGGGTTCGATACCACAGCAGAAAGTCTGTTTCTTTCCCCTGATGTTGAACAGAGAAACTAGCCCCAGTCAAAAGCCCGTTAGGATCTGTGAAGCAGGTATCACACCACCCTACAGAGTTAGGGCCCAACTGCTCACAGGCTGGAAGTAGTAACTAAATTTGACTGGATATGCTTTGAGTTCACGCTGTTCAGAGTTTGCAACCAGAAGACAATCAGCTTGTAAAACCAAAGCCTTGTCATTCCCATTAAGGCTCTGCTTTCCAGATGCATGGCTATACAGACTAACAGTCGTCTTTTGATAGGAGTGAAAAAAACCAGCTAAGTCCTTGAAGGCAAGGAATGCAAGAGTAAAAACAGTGACCTGAAACATGGACAGCTTAAACCTCATTAGGCAGGTGTTCTGCATTCTCCTCTGAAAGAAGTTTCAATTGTTTAAACTGCACAGAAAAGCCTGTATCAATCTCAAGCAGCACTGTTCCAGGAACTACTCTAACCTTTCTGCTAACTGAGCAGGTAGGTGCCCAACCTGGATGCCTGCTCATTAGCTTCCCATTCCTGCCCCAAAAGCCCAGGGTACGAGTTGCCCATTTCAGCCAGTTTGATCACGTGTAGCTCAGCGACGATTAACTGCGCTTTCCCCGTCTCAGGCAGTTTAGTTCAGTTCCTAAAGCATGCACCACCAATCTTGCGTTTGAAGGGTCAGCTTGCCGTGGTTACTCAAGAACCACTGCATTCCTGCCTCTACAGTCACACCCTACACCCACATCTTCTAACCAAACATCTCCCAAGCACTCCCTGAACCTCCATCTCTGGGCTGCTTCGCATTATCCCACATGCTGCCAGCTATTCCTGCTCTGATACTTGCAGATTCTTCACTGGAGAGCTGTTCCTATCAGTAGTTCGTGCTCTCTCTCTGCTCTTTTAGGATACAAGTTCCTTCGGATTGGAGCAGCACCTCGGCTGCCATGTGTTTAATGCAATGTTGAAGAAATTACTGTGACCCACCACAAGGAAGCTTTTACAGAGTCTCCAGAAAAGCTGCTGCACCTTTTATTGCATTCCAAGTACTCTCTACCCACGCCACACATCCAGGTGGCATAAAAACTTGTTCTGACTTGCTTAAAAACTATACTACAGTCGCTGAGTTACAACTTGAGTTTCAGCTTTCTGTACTCTGCCTTGCAGGTGAAACCAGGGCTATCTGACACGCTTTCTGAACTGTCAGAAACAGAAGGAAAGGGTGGCAGGTGCTTCCAAAGCACAAGCACATCCTTTCTCTCTAGAGGAAGTTGGGATGCTGTGGATCCTGAGGTGAGGCAGGCACTTCGTAGCCTTCAGAAGCACACCCGACCGTAGGTTTTGAGCATATCCATCAACTCACATCTTCACTTGAAAGACCTTACTCCAATATAACTGCAGATGTTCCTCTGTTCACAGGGTACCTAGAGAAAGTTACTAGCAGTCACTTTAAAGATAGGTCAAAAATTGGTTAAAATTATTGTAATTGATTTTACTAGCAGGCAGTGATGTCCTTTGATAGCTTCTGCTATTGTATCCAGCTGTCTTGGCCCAGAAAGGGTTCTCTAAACCCAGAATTTAAAGGGCTCTTTTTTTATTTTATTTTTTTACTACCTCTACAGAGGAAAAAGCCAGAAACTCATCTGCATCTTAGAGTATTCATATGCAAAAGCTATGCATACAGCAGAACAAGAATATGTTTTTATTAGTAGGCCGTTCTGTCTGAATCAGACTTCCCTCCGTCCCTCCTAGAGCAGATTACTCAGCCCTATCGCTGTGCGTTCACAATACAACGCTTTCTCCTTCTAAAATAGGCATCAGCTTTCAAACAAGTTTGATAAGCACAGAAATATTTTCAATTCCCAATCTGAAAGTGCTTGGCTGTTGTCACACACAGTAGCTCAAACACTCATCAAGGACGGCAGGAGTAGTTGCTCCCAAATCTAGCAACAGCATCTGTTTTCAGCACTTGGGAATACTCCAACAGGCAGACAGGGTACTTCATCCCGGCCTCCCGAAGATCGGCCTTGTGTACCAGAAGTGACTGAATTACGCCATTAGCTCTGGGGTCACACAGATCGTACAACGTTTATACAAACTGCTCGCTGAAGTTCACAAACCAAAGTTAACTCTAGCCCCTGCGTGAAAGATAAGATAGGGAGACTAAACAGACGACATTTCAGAGAGGACAGGCAGAAAGAACCTGCAGGACTAGTCTTTAAGCCTCCTGGTTTACGAGACTCTCCCTTTTCAATACTCCAAGCTCCTGGAGAACCCAAGCACATGATTTTAGTGCAAGAGGAACCCATTTACCTGCCCGAGTACTTCTGTTGAGCAAGAATTATGCAGAGGAGCAAAGCTGCCTCCAGACTGAGCTAAGTCCCTGCACTGTATTCCTGTACAGGGCTGACACCTACCTGCATCAATCAGTTTGGGCTCAGCTTACCTTCCATCTAGTACTACCACTAACTCTAATACTAGCACAACTTTAGTCTTTTCTAATACTCAGTTAATATTAAAACTAGCTGCTTACCAAACCTACCATTTCCAGTTGTCTTAAGTCAAAAAAAAAAAAAAAAAAAAAAAACAAAAACAAACAA
>WHYT01017486.1:423804-441708 GCA_009806455.1 Tetrax tetrax
CGGAGGCGGGGCCGCCGGGCCGAGGGCTCCGCCATCTTGGGCGGGTGGAGGGCGGGACGGCGGAACGTGGTGTGGCGGCGTTGCGACTTGAGGGTCCGGTTATAAAGGACACCGATTGTGGGGGCTTTTCTTGGGGCACTCTCTTAGTTTGTTAATCTCTTGGTTTGGCCACATGAGAGCTGCTGTTTTGTCCCCACAACCACAGAGCTCGAAGCCAGCCTGCAGGCAATCCCTGGGCTTGCAGAGGACTAGGGATTAAGAAATACTAATCAAGGTGTTTTCACGTGACAAACGCAGAGTATTTGTTAAACAAGTGAAATATCTCAGAAAACCTCGTGTTCTCTTACAACTTTGAAAAATTAAGGGTCGGCCCACATAACGTCATTATTCTCAGTTATTCTCACGTAACCAGCCATTCTCTAGACGTTTCTGCCAAGAATCCATGTATTTTGCATGGACTTTTCAGGTGATTTACTGTGGAACTTGCTGCTGTGCCGGAGTGGTAGCTGTAACTGGTTATTTTCATTCCCAGACACGTTAAGCCTAGCTCTGTGCAGTAAAGGCAAGAGCAGGTGGAGATTAGAAATCCCCTGACTTCAAAGAACAGCAGCATGAGAAAGCACACTAATGCATGCATCTGCATGTTTTTTAAAAAGAAAGGCGATTGGGGTGATACAGATTTACAAGCTCTAGACATCTTCATTTACATAATAAATTATTATTCTTCTCTAAGCATCTGTCCTCCAGAGAGACACTACGAAGGATCCCAGTAGTTGTATCATTCACAAATTGTCTATTTCCAGCTCTCCGGGCAGTTAAATGGTGGCTTTTGCAGTGTGAGGCCAAGGCAGGAGGGACATGAGCTGAGAAAATGAAGATGTAGCTGAAAAAAAATAGTGAGGAGTCTACAAGATGCCCAAGGAACAAAAATATTTTCCCTTCATCTGAAGTAGAATCTTTTTCCTCAGGATTGCTTATGATGTTGCAGAAAAACTTTCATGACTCAAAAGAATCATCTCCATTAAGAAATATTAATTGATGTTGAGCAGGATTTGTTGATTGCCAATAGGCAGGAAAACAGCTACTGTTTTGCACTTACCTGCAGTGGTTTTCAAGATATTTACTAAGGACCTAAGTCACTGCCCGGTGTTGTATGAGGAGTGGAAGCAGAGTCAAGGCTCTCTGCCGTGCTTGCTGTGCTTCATTCATTCTGCGGCGTTTTTCAGGGCACCAGGATCAGGCTGAGAACGACTTTCCTCCCTGGTGAGAGCTGAGGTGCGAAGTAGCCCTGGTGAAGCTGGAAACCTTCTGCCTCCAGACACTCACTGACTCCACGGGTGTTGGGGACCCGCAGCCCCGGCCACGCAGCCTCCGTAACCCCCAAGGGCTCACCCAGCGCAGGCGAGAGGCTGGTACTCGCCACCCCAGCACCATACTGGGAGAGAAATGACCAGCACAGGCTGGGCTCCATTCCCCCCTTGCTCCTGGTCGAGCTACCCGGTTACAAACATCCCAGCTCTGAGGGGAGCAGGGGAAGCAGGTTAAGTAGTTTTACGGAGGGTGAATAACGAAAAGAGTGGAGCTAGACAGCTCAGATGGTGCAGAAGAGCGCACAAGGAAGCAGTACGATCAGCACCTGGGAATTCTGGCATTGTTTGGCATCGTCCATATTTGCAAAGAACAGCAAACACAGCGCCAGCTATAGCCCAGTGCTGGCAGAAGCTAACAGGCCTTTTCCTTTTTTTCAGAGGAATGCCACAGCTTAGCTAGCCGTGTCCCTGGCTAACAAAAATCACATTTAGGAACTGCTTTTAAGAACGGACAGGCCATGATATAATGTATGCAGCTGGCAGATAGCCTTTCCACTCCCGGACAAAGAGTGCAGCGGTGTGTACAGCTGACGAATTTCGGGCAGCCAGGCGCCGTGCACACCGCTCTGCCGAGGCTCCCCTGCAGCAGCACGGCTCCGCTCTCCCCTCCAGTGCCTCAAGATCACAGTTCACCCCTAAAATAGCTGATACCAACTGTATTTCAAGGTAGAAAACAGTCCGTTGCGGAGATGTGGTTCCTGCGTGGCTTGCCTCCGTGTGCCTTTGCAGACTTGCCCCGGTTTGCGCTCCCGCATTGCCAGCACTAATGAGATAAGTGCAGCCGTAACGCTTGCGCATCACAAGCGTGGATTTTAGCACAGATATACATAAGAGGGCAGACAAAACATGCAAGAAATATATTGGTGTATCCCAGTACAGTCATCACTAATTATCAGCAGCAGCACAGGTCTCATCTGAAAAGAAACTGAGCGCCCTGAGCCTGCGCTGGAGTGCAGGGCACTCATGGGCTTGCTGCAGGAGGCAAAATAACGGGTTGTTGTTTGTATTCCATTCCTCAGCCGAGGACCTGGCAGCCCATAATATTCTTTATTAATTGTTTGTTACACAATTGCACGGGAGAATAATACCTCCAGAAGTCCCTTTCTGACTGTTGTTTGCAGTTGGGTATGTCCAAGACTTCACGGAAGGTAGAAGCTGTGCCAAGGCACTCAGATTACAAGAGCCAGCTAAGAGCCGGTCTGCGTGGTCAGTGCTTCCGTACATCCATCATTATTTCAGAGATAAAAGCTTCCTGAGGTGCACATCGCAGCTCACTGCAAACAGATGTGGAACAGGCAACAGCACATCTTATACAGCAGTCATGTTTTCCATGAAATGATAAATGAATATTTTACTCCTGGGAGCAAATCCAATTTGCTAATTCACCCGTTGGAACAAAACAGTGCAAGAGCACTTTTATAGCTGAAAACAACAACGTGATGCCCCCTCTCCCTGTATTGCAAAGATACCACAGACACTTTCCGCATGGACTGCAAATTCTGCACAGAGGAAGTCTTCTCTCATTTGTGGCGTGTTTTCAGGCAACAGACTTGTGATTTACTATCAGCTCCTTCCAGAGCCAGCAAATGGGGATGCTGTGTCTGTTCGCTCGAGCCTGGTGCAGTTGCAGAGTATTTCAGGTTCTCGTATGTCCGTGTTTGAACACCAGGAATATTTCTCCCAATAAAATCCTGCTGTAACATGTAGCATAACAAAGCTATGTGAGTGTGTCTAAGCTCAAAGGAATGATAAAATTCATTACATTGATAGCGTGTTCTTTGCATTCACCTCAAATTATGGGATTCTCCAAAATGCCTTTCTCTATGATCAGAAAGTCAGCGCTGAGCACAAATCTGGATACATAATTCTGTTGACTGTTCCACACAGGGGTCTCAGGCCTTTAGATTCCAACTCCGCTCCCCATTTCCGCTGTCAGCTGCCTGCACAAGCACCCTGGGAATCTGTGCGCTCATTAGTGCGGCAGCGCAGAGACCTTACAGCACGGCAATTACTGGTGCCGCGGCTTGCAGGATATTTCTGGCGTCCAAGGAGGACCAGTCTGCAGATGGTCAGATCAGAAGAAGAGAGCACATAAAAGCAGAATCAGATCATCACTTTCTGTGTCTAGGCCTTTCCTGGAAATTCTCTGGAGGTTAGAGGTTGCACAACACGAGAGGAGAACACTGGATTCACCCAGTGACATCCTTCCAAATACATTTTGAATGGGCACACTAATTGTTTGGCGGTTGCTTAAATTACAGATTACCTGAATTACCAAAGATCTGTAATAACATGAAATGTATATTGCTGTATCCTCAGATGAAAGGTAAAGGTTCATAATGTTAGGATAATGAAAGTAAAAATACTCCATTATTGCTACTAAGGACAAAAGCTTCAGATTTTTCCATCCCTGGTCAGGAAAATATTGACATCACAAAAGGTAATAGGGAGTAATTAGTCCGTGTTATATGGTGCCAAATCAGCACTGCTCTGGAAGAGGTGTATACGTGTGTGTGTATGTGGGGATATTCTGTTTCACCCGCTAACCTGAGGGTCCTGAGTCAGCACAGTGCGCTGTTTGTCGCTGGGATCCTGTCACCCAGTGCTACCTGCCACTTCTGGGACACCTGCAAAGGGTTCTCCTTCTCCATCACTGCCAGAAGGAAATTTTCTAAATCTGTATTATTTCTCTGAGCCAATGGGTAAGAAAAGAGGGGGACAAATCTACTCTTACAGATCAGTTTCAAACAGGTGCAAAAAAAACCCAATTAGGATGAGAATGTTACAAAGCCACTGGGACGGCATACTGGCACACAGTCGTTTGGCATCAGCTATGCCGGCCACATCGGGAGGATCCGCACCCCCTGGCTGGCCCTTTATCCCCCTGACCTTGGGAGAGCTGTACTAATTGGTTTCTCTCCGCAGGGCGTTGCGCAGGAGGAATGGTAAGTACTGCACGCAGAGAAAAAAGCCCAGTTCTAGCCTTGCTGCACGGGCTGCACGGTGTGCTGGGGAGCATTTTAAGGTGCCTGCCATCAAACGACACTACCCTGTGACACTGAAATTAGACATCACCACCTCCCCAGTGGCAGGAAGGCGGCTGGGCATGTGCTTTTCCACCCCAAAACATGGCTTTCCTTTGTATCCGTAAAAAGCCAACTAATACACTCCTTCTAATTAAGCTGTGATATGCACTGCACTTTGAAAGTTCTTAATCAATTTTACGGTTCATTAACTCAGAAGATTTCATACCCATGGTTAGCCGTATCAAAGAGGATGGATGCCTGGCACCAATTAGTTCTAATAACGAGCAAAATTGTGCGCAGATTTCTGAGTCTGTCGTTAATATGAGAAAATAGGACGGCACCTCTCAAAACAGAATATCTTACTGGACGTTTCTTTAATTTGTCTGCAGCTAAAGACTACTCTCACTAGCTGATGCAGACAAAGAAACTAATTGATTTGATGAGTTACAGAAGCCTGCGGTGTGGCGCTTCCCCCTGCTGCTGAGCGAGGAACCGTGACAAAATAATAGTGTCAGTATTGCTCTGCGATGCTGCATTTCTGCTTGTTCATGTTTCATATTTTAAACAGGCAAATACACCTGTCCTGTGCCATCAGTTCTTTTTTTCTTTCAAGAAGGATTGAGCAGTTTGTAAAATGTCTTAGAAGCTGTGAGGGCCTTCCAGGTCAGGCACCCTCCCTTGCTGGGGGAGGAGGAAGCTCTCTGAGCTGGGGAAGGTACGGAGGATCTGTGCGAACAAACTGGCCCTGGCTGGGAGCCGTGCTCCGCAGCACCCCTGGGTGGGTCTGTTTCCAGCTCTGCATTTGCAAAAGTATTGCTGACAAAATATTAGCAAAAGAAACAGAGGCGGATGATAACGTCTGAGAGATCTGTGTCATCCTTATGTTACAAATGCTTGAAGGAAAGGATCAGATTAGTGGTCACCTCTAAAGAGAGGGACATTAAAGGAACTGGTGGTTCCTAAATCTGCCACACAGCCTGTAACACTGTGTCTTCCTGTAGTTTTACGCAGGGCTTGCTTATTGCTTGAGCTAAACCAGAAATATTCCTCTGCCATTAAGAAGGATACACGCCTTGGAAACTGAAACATAATTTATTTTCTCAGGAACACTGCTAGCCTGTGTTTCAGTCCTGCCTCTTTTCTGCAGCCCAGGGCAGCATAAAGTCTTCAACGCACTGAGGAGGCGAGACACGAAAGGGAGGGAGGTGGCAGCGAGGGAAGCACAGCCTGATTTCCCCGGGGACCCCAGGGCTGCAGGCAGCGGCGTGACTCCTGCGTGAAACCTGACGTGAGCAGAAGTATCTTGTTTCCCAATGTCTTGCATGTTTGTCTGAGACACAGACTGGTATGTCAGAGAGGTGCATGCCTCAACCCTAGGTTTGCCAAACCTCTCAGAGAAGATCCTCGGGCTGTCATGCCACTGAGATGACCTGGTGTCGGGTTTGTTGGGAGGCATTACCTTTCAGGCACCTCCTTTACCTTCCAGTAGTCCAGCAGACTGGAAACGTGGCAGCTACGAGGCTGGCAAGCTCTAAGATTTTCCATCACTGACAGGGAAAATATAAATGATCAGAGTCAGTTTAGCATTTTGATTTGGTAGATGCTGGCAAACACTTTGCAGTGTGAGCTGCTGCATGCAAGTGATGACCTTCAGGAATGCTGGCGTCTCCCCGCGGCGAAGCAGCAGGAGCATGAATCAGCAGAAGGGAGAGGGGAAAAAATGATGGTTAAAAAAGAGCCTGCTGTTAGCAGTAAGTTGAAAAAAAAGTTTCCTCCTGGTCCTCCAGTCAGATTTATTAGCAGAGACCTTGGCGCTTGCACAGACCCCTGCACAAAAGCCAGGCCCATGCTTGCAGATTTATTGCACAGTCAGGGCCTTTGCCAGCTCAGTCGCAGCATTTCACCCTTTCTGTAATTTAGATTTTAAATCCAAAAAGAAACAAAGCCAGTGTTAAGTCTAAGCACAAACAGTCTCCAAGCGAGCCTCTGAAAGAAAGGCATAGAGTCCTGATCCTCCAGCTCTGTGCAGACACATGCTCTACCGAATTTAGAGCTCTGCAGCACCCTTCCTGACAAATGGAGCTGCCTGTGGTTCAGGTTTCCTTACGTGTTTTAGCCCCACCAAGGTGTTTTGTGCCTCAGAACGCATCAGCCATGGCCCCTCGGCACCACCTGGGCTACGAAGCGGCTTTGAATCCAGCACCAAAGCGCTGACCTTGCCTGTGCCGT
The DNA here is from genome assembly GCA_009806455.1 of Tetrax tetrax. Lineage (NCBI taxonomy): Eukaryota > Metazoa > Chordata > Aves > Otidiformes > Otididae > Tetrax > Tetrax tetrax. Next base: position 430,430 of record WHYT01017486.1, read on the forward strand.
TCTGCTTAGCTACGCTCCCCGTTTTCTGGCTGCTGTCGGCGCCTGCCATGCAGTCAGGACCCGCCTGACCCACGGTGTCACCCAGGGCGGTGTCACCCAGGGCGGTGTCCCAGGCCCCTGCGCAGGCCAGTCCTTTGGGGACATCCAGTGGCCAGCTCCTCTCCCCCCTTGCTGGGCAGCGGCTCCCTGAGTTTGCCAGCAGTCGGCATTGCTGCTCTTGCCCCACTTGCCCGTTCCCATGATGGGGAGTGGGATTACACCCGGCACAAGCAGGACACGGTCCCAGTTTCTGCAGAGGGCCTGCTTGTCCCCAGCCAGAGCCCTCTCGTCGTGGCTGGCAGTGGACGAACGCCCAGCCACAGATTAGGCTGGCTGCCTGCCACGTCCCCTGTGGAGCCCGGGGACAGGGGCCCACTTGCCGCCTTTGTACATTTATTTTCTCTTTTTCTCACCCCAATTTTCTCCCTGGCCGGCGAGTGCTCTTCTGCTTCTGCTTAGCTTTTCCAGCAGAGGGGGATGCAAGCTCACCAAAACTGTCCTCCTCACCCAAAGCCTTCAGACATGCTCTCACCTTCCTCCTCACCCTCACCTGCATCCTCATCCTCAGCCAGGAATGGGCTCCCTGTGCAGCCTGCCCCCCTCCTGGCCTGGCACCTACACCCCAGCGCTCCCCGGGCACATGGGCACCGTGGGGTCCAGCAAATCTTCTTTTTTATTGCACGTAATAAATCCAAAGGAAGGGATTTGACCTGCGGTAAGCTGTTAACGAGAGATGAATGAGCACAAACAGCAACGCGATGTCCACGTGTCAGCCCCGGCCTCCACGGCGTGGACGTCTTTGGGTTTTGTCCCCAGTGTTGTCACGGACAAGGGGGGAGATAATCCTGGGAGGTGCGTGGCACTTTGAAAGGAGGCAGACAGGGGGCTGTTTGTTCCCAACCAGAGTGGCTGTGTAAGGTACATCAAGACCTTGTCATTTACTGCTTTTTAATCAGTGAAATTCCAGGTCCTTCCTAAAGCGTCGTACAGTCGGGGAAGCAGAGGCAGAGGCGGGAGAAGTGACGTGCCCAAAGGTAGCAGGCAGCCAGAGTTGGGCACAGATCCCAGGTGCTGGCAGCTGTAATTTCACTTGCAGGCTGCAGACCAGACGCTCTGAGGGGTGCACAAGGAGGGGTGGGTTCTTGCTCAGGTATCACTCTCTGCTGCGGTCCTGCAGCACCAGCGTGGAGAAGCTGCCCGCGCCCTTGCCTTGCGGTGCAGGAGTGTCCCACTTGCTCCAGGTGCGAGGGGCACATCCCAGGTGATGTCTTTGCCTTTAGCGGGGGAAGAAGCAACGCATCTGCAGGTACAGACATCCTCACATGAACCACGTCGGTTGAGCTGCACTGGTTTACAGCAGCCAAATACTCGACTCATTGCCTCAGCACCTAAGTGTGAGTCCTAAACTGAACGGGAGGAACTTCACATGTGTCAATGCTGAAACCATTTCTTGAGGCAGAGGAGCAGAAGGAGCACCCAGCCTTCTAGAGCCAGCTTTTGGGAAGAGATCTCTCTTGCATTGAATTCTATGTAGTCCGATTGCCTTTATTGTCCTTTGTCATCTCCTCTGGAAGTTCCCTTCCCCACTGGCATTTCATGGAGCACGGTCGTCTCAGGAAGCGGGGCACCTCGCACGCTGCCATGTCAGAGAACTGCACTCCAAGGTTATTTCCTATCAAATGCTCCTTCTTCCAGCCATCCAGTTATTTTCTCCTTGGCTAAATCAAAGAAAATTGAAATAGTCTGCAGCCATCACAGTTCTTCCTGCTTTATATGCATGAGCAGGAAAGGGAATTTAAGATTTTACTGTAATGCCATACACAAAAGCCTGCTGGAGAGCATCACTCTGATTAGTTCTTATTCTACAACCAAGAAAATAAAAAGAGCAAAAATAAGGGAGAGCTCAGCATGTGGTTTCGGTGCCTCGCTGCTTCAAGGCTCCTCAGAAAATCTGCCCGGTTGCTCAGGGCCCTCATCAACGGTATATTTGTGCATATCCCAGTAATTGGGATATTTTATCCTCTTTTATTAATGAGGAAAAGAAGAGCAGGAGCAACGTAATGGTTTGCTCGCTAGCACATCAGAAAACTTTTACTCCATTTGGCAACAAAGCAGCCCAGTGCCTAACCTTGAGGCCTCCCCCCTCCCTCGGCCGTTGCTGTCGCAGGCGGGTAAACACCTCCGACACCTCACCATGCAACACGGGGCACAACAAAGCCCTAACAGCTTCGGAACGGAGACAGCGCATCCCAGCTCGTGGACGTCTGAGATGGAAACGTTTGGGTTAGATCTGGGAATTGAATTAGCAAAGGGGATGAAAAGGAAGAAAAATACCTCACATCCAAGCACGCATCTTTGGCAGAATTCATGACTGGAAAAAAATGTTAGGATGTGAATTTTGCAGGTCGCTCTGATGTGTGATGGACTGGACTGAACTCCTCGTTCTAAACTCCCTGAACTTTGAGGATTTGATGCAGGTCCAGATTTAAAATTTCCATCGGGGCCTTTCTCCTTAAAACCAGAAGGATCTCGTTTCCCTACAGAGGCTGTACCAGATCTTAATTTGCCCCTTGTCCCTCTGTGTACTGTCCCTTTATCCTTTTTATCCTTTTTAAATTTATGTGGGTCTTGACATAAGGCACTTACAAACCAAGCGGTCTTTGTTCTCCTCAGACATAGGACACTGGTTTCTGAAAAACTGGGCACAGAATTCAGTGCAAGTATCCACATACAGAACTTTTTAATAAACTTAATCCCAAATAAAGCTCATCCGAGGCAGTGGGCACTCAGAAATCATGTTTAGAAACACAAGAACGTAGGAGAGAGAGAGAATGTGAACGATGCATCCCTTCTTCCCACCCCGCTAGGCCAGCACCAGTCATGGGACTCAGACGGCGTAAATCCCACTGTTGCACTTTCCCACCAAACAAATCCTGCTTTATTAAACCCAAGTGCAAGGGAATTAGCAAAACCGCCTATTTCCCTCACGCTGTAGTATACGTAAGCAATCCAATCCATACGCCGAAACCCCTCAGCTGGGGATTCCCATCAGCAGCTCCCGGTCTCCCTCCTGTCAGCTCGCAATTCCCGTTCCCTTCTGGGGCACGGGAAGGAGAAAACCGCGTGGGCGCCTGCCAAAACCCATCCCTGCAGCCCCCCGCCTGAGGGAGGAGTGCAGGGCCCGGGGTGCTGGGTGAAGGAATTAGACACCAGACTAATTAGTGCTCGGCTTTGCTGGTTCAAAAGGCTCGTTTGGCTGACCTGACCAAATCTTTGGGTTCCACCGCGCCGCTGCGGGGGCCCATCAGCTGCCTGGGAGGAGGGGGTTTCGGCTGATCAGACAGAGGGATCCCCAGCCCCGCTGCCTGCCCTGCCCTGCCCTTCACCCCTGCCTGGCAGGGGCGGCCCAAAACTCTGATGAAAGAGAAAGGAAGCGCGAGTTGGTGTTTCATTTACATGAGATAAGCGCTGCCACCGTGTAGCAACTCGAAATCAAGGGTAGTTGGCGTGGTTGGGAGGCCGGCGTCTTTTGTTACACAGGGCGCGATGGGCCTCCTCCTCCTCCTCCTCCTCAGAGGGAGCAAAACCGGCGTTCCTGTCAGCGAAGATCGCAGCCTGGAATAGCGATGTGCTACATCCTATTTCTCAGGAGGGAGGAAGGAAGGAAGGACACGTGAAAAGAAAAATAGCAGTAAATGATCCCGCTTCATCATTTTTTTTCCTGTAACCCTTCTGGCCTTACAAACAGGAACTTCATCTTAAACTAAAAATAAAGCATGATGCCTGTTTCACAGTTGCAGATGGGTGTTTCCAACCGCGCTGCTAGGCTTCGGCCCCTTTCTATATGCAGCCTGAGCAAGGCTGGGTAGGAAAGTGCCTGGCTTTGCATTTGCTATATTTACATGTCATCAGTTATCGGGAGAACAGGATGTCCCAGGGGATCTGAAATAGGATACACCGCACTCTTCATCTCCTGGGCGGCTCAGCCGCAGGCCAGGCCCGTATGACTGATGCTGTTTGCTTGTCCGCCCGCAGCTCCGTGCGGCCGGCAGTGCCCGGGTGGGTGTTAGCCATCCCCAGCCCGGCCGGCACGCGGGCCCAGCTGCGCTGGCATCCCCAGCCTTCCTCCAGACTGAGCCTGACACGTGTGGCTGCGGCAGAGAGAGCCGGGGGGAGAGCGGAAAGCTCCTATTTCTCTTTCTGCCACACCTCTTTTTGCAAGAGCAGAGGAGATTTATTCTGCCCTCGACAAAATCCAGTCTGTATTTTCCTCTACGCTTTGTTTTTCATTCTAAAGCCCCAGCAGCCATGGGGAGCGTTTCAGTACAGGGTGATGGGGTACAGGCAGGCCATTTCCCCGGGCAGAGCAGTGCTGGGGCATGAGCAGTACCCCCAGCACGGCTTTCCCCTGGCCCACGGAGGTCTCGCAGGGGTGCCAAGTGCGGAGGTGGAGAGGGTGGGAGGGCAGAGGGAGGGGGCCGATCGCCAGTTCTCCGCCGGAGAGGTTACGCCTGGCATGACAGACCCTGCAAGGCAGCGAGCCGTCTCCCTCGGAAGCACGCTGGATGCCCTGCCTACCCCCCCTTGGATTTAAATGCCTTTCTCACACACTGGGCGTAGCTGCTAAGTATTGTGCCTTCTGTACATCACTCCACCTTAATTTCAAACCACTTCAGCTTGTGTTTGGGAGTGGTTTCCAAGCATTCAGCTCATCCATATCTTATCCACACTGGTTTCCTTTATGAGTTGCACCCACTACAGGTCCAGAGCTTTAAATGCAAACCCAAACAAATATGTGGCAGTGCTTCCCATTCCCACTGGGCTGGCCTGGAGTGGGAGTGGAGTGAGTCAGGAGTACCATAAAGGAAAGTGAAATAGATCCACCCTGCGCAGACGATAGGATCAGGGCAGATTAGTAGCCTTGGATCAGATTCAAGGGTCAGCATAAATCTTTAATCTCTGCAAAGTCCTAGAGACTCCCTCCCCTGCACTCTGCCTCACATGCATACACACCAGGCATGACTAAACAGCTCTCTGCGGGGATGGCAGACGCTTCAGAAACTCCCGGCTGGTTTTGGTTTGCAAAATAAAACAATAAAGCTGCTCTCTGTTCTGTAAACGTGAGAACTTCCCTGTGCAGGCGGATCGCGACTGATGCAAGCCCTGCTCTACGAGACGCTGCCCGGGCACCGGGGTGTCACACCGCCGCCGCTCCTGCCAGCAAGCGGGGGCTCTTTGCCGGTGGGTCCCTTCCAGTCTGCTCCGATCTCATGCTCAGGCTGTAAAACACTTGCCTGCTTCACGCAGTTGGGCGAGAGCGAAGTACAATCCCTACATTGCATCTTCCTGGGTCCTGCGAACACGATCTGCCAGGATGTCGTTACTTATTATTCCTCTGTATTTCCTCCCCACTGACGCTGTGCTCAGTGGGCATAATCTGGATAGTTCCCAGATTTCACGTGGAGCTGCAAGTGGTTCACTCGGGGAAATGGGAGCGGGGGGGAACGCCGGGGTGCCCTGGGAGGGGACAGTCCCATCAGGATGTCCTGGGCTCTGTGGGGACCGGAGGGGCTGGAGGAGGACTTCGCACCCAACCGGTACACTGAGGGAAAAGAAAGGGGAAAAAAAAAAAAAAAAAAGACATGAGCAAAAAGCCCTGGCCTAGTTTTTGTTTCACTGCGCTGGGCTCAGGCTTGAAGGATGTGGTTTAGTGGTCAGTGCGTAAGACAGCAAATGAAAAAAAGGAAAAAAAAAAATTCCTTTGATTTAATCCAGATCGGGTCTGTGCATGCTCTTCCTGTGGCCATTGGGAAATCACACGAGGGAAAACCCAGCCCACGCTGCCTGCAGCTGGGCGCCGAGGGACGTGGCGCAGGTCCCGTGGTGGCCCTGTCCTGCGCAGTGGGGTGCTACGTCCCCTCTGCGCACGGTCCTCCCACCCTGGCGCCTGGAGGAGCTCAGCCCCCGGGGCTGCAGGATGTCCATCTCCTCGCCATGCAGCAGGGTCCAGCTCAAGCTTTCTTGATAGATTTATAGCAATTCAAGTCACTCTCGCCACCACTCTGTGTGCAGAGGGCCAGGCAAGTTCTCTGGAAGTGAATATTTATACGTTCCTGTAAACATTTTAAATGGGAAATTGCCTCATATGTCTCATTAAATGGAAAGGGCAAGCCGGAGCCTGGCAGTGCTGATGGCAGTGGATGTGTCGGTGCTGCGGCACCTCACAGCTGTCATCGTTTCAGGAATCCTTTGACTCATCTTCTGAGCGGCTCCGGGATCTGCAGGGAGATCTCGGTCTCGCCAGTTTCCTTAAAAAACGCCTTTGCCTCGCTCCTGGGTTCAGAAAGCTCACGTTGCAAATACCTCCTGACCTCAAGGGCCCAGGTGTTTGCCCGAGCGCGGCTGCAGCTGGAAAACCCCTCTGTGGTTAATGCCTTACCAGCACGCAGCAGCCGGGGCTCGTGCTCGTCACACGCGTGGCAGCGGCTGGCTTGGCCGGAGCAGGTGCCCGTCTGACCACCGGAATGGCGTTCCCACCAGCGAGCCCCAGCGTCTAACTGGGGACGAGCATCTGCCACCAGCCTTGGGGACACACGTCTGTCACCAGCCATCCCTCGCCGTGGCCAAGCTCCTGCCAGGTCCTGGCCAGCTGCACGCCTGCCCTGCTGTGCCGTCCCCTCGGCTGGCAGCTCTTGTTTGCTTTTCCAGGGCTGCGGAAAGACAGTGAAAACTTGACGTGCTCTGAAGTGCAGGAAAACCGTCTCTGGGCTTGCGTGCCCCACTGAGGTGTTGGGGTCCAGCACATGCCAGGGCACGGCCTTGGGGGCCTCGGTTCCTGCCGGGGGACCAGGGATGTCACCGAGCGCTGCGGTGCCAGGCTGCTCTGTTACTATGGGGACGAGCACTGCGGGGACTACAGAAATAAACGCAGAAAAATCCCCGGCAGCTTTGCTCCGGGGATCACCGGGGTGCCATAACCTGCCTGGCTCCGTGGCCGCCCACCCCTTGCGACACTCGGCTCCTTCGTATCTTTGCCCGATCTGCGAGGCTGACGACTCAGAGCTTTACACGCAGTTGTGGTTACGCTGGCCCGGAAATGCCCCTCGGCGCAGGCGGCGTGCCCGCTGCCCTGCCCGCTGCCGGGGACAGGCCGCCCCGGCTGCCCGAGGAGCGTCCCGCTGGGATGCACTGGGCTCCTGCACTCGCCGTGTGCTGGGCGAGGGGCCTCGCGCGGGGCAGACGGGGTGCAGGCACGGCACGGCGGGCGATGCACGTGCACCACGCTCTCCGCCGGCGCAGGTTTTGCAGTGGCTGCATCAGCACGGGATGCGAAGCACCCAGCAGGTTTGCACGTGGGAGCGGACTGAGTCAGGCACCGCGCACTCACTCCTTATTCACTGGGCTACGTGAGCCGCCGGGCAGAGGCTGAGTTCTCCGCGACCTTTGGACGGAGAATTGGACTCATTTAAACCATGGAAAGGGTGACGGGCAGCCAGCGGGCAGGGAAAACAGGCACATGGCCTTTGCGGGACGGCAGCGCATGCTGCTGTCAGAGCCTCCATCCCCGAGCTGGGGCGGGCACGGCGCCCATCACCCCTAGAGCCCTCCAGCACCCGGCGTGGGGTGGCAGGGCTGACCACCGTCCTCTGGCCTTTTATCCTCCAAAACCAAGCAGCACGGCTCGTGGGACACCTCGGTGCTGGTGGGCACTTACCCGTCCCTCCCGGGGTGAGCCCCTGCTGTGGCCTGCAGACCAAAACCAAGCTCAGCCTCCGAGCTGAGCCCCAGCCCATGGCCTTCAGGGGCTCCTGCCCTCCTGGACCTGCTCTCGCTCCCCAGGGACTGCCATCCAGCCAAACCGAGCAGAGATGCTCTGATGGACACGGGCCCGCGGACAGACCGAGAGCGGCTGCAGTGCGGGGAGGGAGCCACAGCAGCGCGGCCGAGGCCGATGACAGCTCTCCCGAGGGCATCGTCTTCGAAAGCGGCTCTTCGGAGGCTCGGTGATTCAAGGGGAAAGCTCTGCAACAGTCATTCTGGAAAGTTTCCATTTGAATTGCTGCAAAGAGCAGTATTTCCATGATAAACAGATTGCTTCAGTTCCCCAGCAGCACTGGGGTGGGGGGGTCACCGCCACCCCCTCCCTCCGCAGCCCTTCCTGCACGGGGCCCTGAGTCATCTTCCACCCAGGGCTCGGCCAGCGGGTGCACGGTGGGGCCGGGGCTGGGCATGGCCTCACCGGGATCCGTGCTCGCGGCCGCCGCCGTGCCCCCGCGGAGCCTCCCACATCACCAGGGGAATTCAGCCCCAGAGCAGCCGGTACGGCTTTGAGGTCAAAGGCTCGTTTGAAATCAAGAACCAAAAGAAAAACCCTCCCTAACTGACTCCTGGCTGGCGTGCGCGGAGCCATGCCCTCCTCCGCGGCTCCTGGGCTGCTCTGTTGCGAACCAGGGCTCCGGCGCGCTGGTGGGGTCCAACGCTTGGAGTGTACGGGCAATGCTGAGGGGAATCCCCTCCTGCCCTGTCCCCACACTACCCAGGTGTGCTCCTTCAAGGAGCCCAGGTCTGTCTTGGGACCACCCAGCACCCCAGCCTTGGCTGGCCCTCGCGAGCACGATACTTTGGCACCGCTGCAGCCCAGCTCTTGCCGCCACCACAGATAAAGCACCGCTCGTCTCCTCCCTGTGTAGGCACCGAGGCCAGGTTGGGTACCTCGTGTCCCAGCCAGCGCCGGGGCAAACATCTAAGTGGGAGAGACCACAAGAGCGAGGAATCCCACTCTCCGCGCCTCTTTAATCCGCTGGAATAATGCATACTAGGAAGGGAAATCTGGACGCGGGCCAGCACTCGCGGAAGGCTATGACAGACCTCCCACCGATTTCAATGGGAGCGGGAGCGAGCCGGGGTTTTTAATCAGCGCGGTACCAGCAACAGCAAGAGCTCGTCAAGCCCCAGCGCTGCCCGGGCAGCGTCACGCAGCCGGAATACATGAGAACGCGGTTGCCGATGCCCATAGGTCACATTTCATCTCAAATCACCAATTTCACAACGCCACGTGCTAATACCGTGCGATAATCATCAGCGACTGCTTCCACTCGGGATGAAACATTACCCCGCTGCGCAGCGATCGATGGCGGAGGCACAGCTCCGCCGGCAGGTTTCCAAGCCCCCGCCGCAGCGGGAGGAGGGCGAGCGCTGGGGAAGGCCCTGACCATGGGCATAACCTTATTAATGATTCGGCGTCAGGAATAGAAATAAGAGTTAAATCTTCCGTAAGCCGCTCAGCGCCGCGTTCGCGTTGTACACATCCTCAGGCAATTGTGCAAATACGAACGCCGTGCGTGCTCCGTGACGAGGATAAGCAATGTTTCAGGCCTAACTGTTTGCATATTCATCAGCGCTTCCACAGCAGAAGCTATCTCTGCCTTTTTTCCTAGCTGCCGCTAAAGGAGGCAACGCTATCGGGAGAGCCCTGCGCGGGAGAAGGGAATGGTGCAATGCTTCATCTGCACCACGGGCCCAAGGAAAGATAAAGCCATGGTGCAGAGAGAAAACTAATTAGTCCTTCTCGTGTGACAGCTCTGGCGACAACAGACTGCTGCCACCGTTGCTCGGCCTGAGCTGTTGCTCAGAAATCAATAAAGTCGCATCCCCTCCTGGGTAACGGTTGGGAGAGCAGATAAAACGGACCGCAGCAGACGAGCCGGAGGCTGCCGGCGGCTGACCCAGCGCGTCCCCGCTCGTTATTTCCACCCCGGCAGAGCAGGGTTCCCCATCGCAGCCCAGCACGGTGGCGATGGACGCGCACGGGGTCAGGGCAGCATGGGGCCAGCCGAGGGTCCGGCGTCCCACAGCAGACACCTACCTGCCTTAACGCAGGACAGCCAGCTTTGCTCCGTGGGGATGTGGTGAGCCGAGGAGAGGGAGACCAGGATCGAGCAGCCCGGGACAGACCCTACCCAGGTCCCATTTTCCTGACGGCAGCAGCACACACAAGAGGTGATGTGGGATCTGCCTTCTTATTTTCTGGCCTTGCTTCTTGCCAACCAGTCCCAAACCCATTTCCCCTCAGCTGTGTGGAGTTACCCAGCCTGCCCCAGTTTTGCAGGTTTTAACGAGCCACATGCAGTGAAAAGCCCTCCCCAGCCAGAGCTTTGCTGTTCTGCTGCTTCCGAAGGCACTGGGCATAATGGCAAGAGCTGCCTCTAGGGAGTGACGTTCCCGAAGTGAAAACACACCCAGGAGAAAGAGAAATGTGTAAGAAATAATTATTTCAAAATGCCAGGTAGGAATATTACCCTCTGATTCTTCAGACCCCAGCACAGGAGCACGGTGTGCCGGGAGCGTGGGCATGAGAGCAGAGGCACCCCTTCATCGCGCCCGCCGTTCCCAGCGCTGCCACGGAGCCGCCTGCCCGGCCGTCGAGCCCAGGCGAGTAACGGACACACTCCGTGCAGGTGCCAATTAGCAGTTTTTGCCTGGCCGGCCGCCACTCGGAGAGGTATTTGGATATTTCTCGAGCGCCACGAAGCGCCCGGAGAAGGGCGAAGGGAAAGGTCTGAGCACGGGGCGGCTGCGAGAGCCTCATCTCCTGGCTCCGAGTCAGGGCTCCCAAACACGAATACCCCGCGTGGCACAGCGAGGGTCAGTGTCACCGGCGCCGCCGGCGATGGTTACGTGACCCGAGCCTGGCGCGGTGATTCTGCCTCCAGCCCCGCGGAGCTCGGGAGCCGTGCGCTGCGCCATCCCGCCTCTGCCCCGGCATTCCCGACCCTCCCTTCCATCCCGACCATCACACCAAATGTCTAAAGGGGGAAAAAAAGAAAAAAAAAAAAAAAGCCTTGCTCAAGACCTGCTGCTTTTTCCACGACGAAGCAGCTAAAGCAGAAACAGCAATTATCTGGTTCAGCCTGGTGCTGCTGGCCTGGAACATGCCATGACAACGTGTTTCTGGTTTCAAAGCCTCTTTTGTACTAGGACACAGTTCAAGGGATCTTGCAATGCCTGCATTGGTAAACACGCGGCACTTGCAGCTACACGCTCTGCAGATGAAAGCCGGGGCAGAGCAGAAGGGCACCTCTCCCCGCCGAGGCCGTGTCACGGCCGGGGGAACACTCCCCCCCGCTCGGCGTCTGCAGGCGGACGTGTGCTGATTCAGGGACTCGGGAGCCCTGGGGCTGCTTAACCGTGCGTGGTCTTCAAAAGTCACGGCACGTTCAGGAAAATGGAGCCCTGGAAAA
>WHYT01017486.1:472183-485325 GCA_009806455.1 Tetrax tetrax
CCCCCCTCCCGGTGTCGGATGCGCCCGGTGCGGGGATCTCCCCCCCTCCCGGTGTCGGATGCGCCCGGTGCGGGGATCTCCCCCCCTCCCGGTGTCGGATGCACCCGGTGCGGGGATCTCCCCCCCTCCCGGTGTCGGATGGGCGCGGTGCGGGGGATGCCGCCCCCACCCCCTCCCCCGGTTTCGGGTGTGCCCGGTGCGGGGTGAGGGGGATCCCGCTGCCCTGGACGCGGGACGGGCCCGAGCGCCTTCACCACGGTGTTGGGGGCGGCTGTGTCGCACCGATCCCCTAACTGCATGAAATCCCCCCAACCCCCAGACCCAAAGAGGCACAAACGCAGCCCCCAGTTCAAACTGCGGCCTCACAACTCTGGAAACACTGGGGCAAAAATCACCCAAAGCCGCTACGCAGGGGTCGGGGGCGAACGCCAGCACGGCAGGGGAGCTGAGGACTGAGGAGCTTCACGCTTTCGCGCAGCCTGCATGCCAAACGCCGAGCGGGGCGATAACGGCGCGTACCCGCCACCGCGAACCTCTCCCCTCGCAGGGCTCACGGTCACCATCCCTGCCCAACGCCAGACAAGCAGAGACAAGCTCGTCAGATAAAACGGCGCGTTCGCCAAGATAAGGTGACGGCAGAACCCCGGCGCAGAGCCTGTGCTGTCGCCTCCGAGAGTCCTGCTCCGCTCCACGTCGGGAGGAATCTGAGGTCAGGAGGAATTACGTGAGAGCACAAAGAGATTTTATACGGGAGATGCAGACAGGCCTCTTACGGCTCACCGCCAGCTGAAAGCGCCTGTCGTTACCAGGAGGAATCCTAAGGGAAGCCAGAGCCTTGCAGAAATCTGCTAGCCGTAAACGTAAGGGCTGTCAAAAAAACCAAGAAACCTCTTCACAAGATCCCAGCTGCATCTCCAGCGTGAGCAACGCAGCACTGTATCGGTGACAGCGAGCTCCCAAAAAGCAGATGCTTCGGCTGTCCCACTCAACACGGTCACCTCGGTATTTCAGGGCTGAGCGCGCAAGCCCGGCGCTGAAGGCCGTGATCCGCTCGCCGATCTGAGGGTCTGCCGTGGCGCTGCAGACCCAGCCCGCCGCGGAGGAGAGGGCTTGGGGACAGAAAATGGAGCGCGGAGTGTAAATGGAGGGCAGGATCACAGCGCCGGGCCCTGGACTTCTCCTGTCTTCCATCCAGGCACCGACCAAATTCAGCAATAACTGTCGGAAAAATGGAAGTGATGCAGTTCAGGGGAAAGTGACCGGCGTAAATAAATGGGTACTGAATCAGCCCGTCCGTTCTCTCTCTGCCCTGAAGACCCAAGCTGTTATTTTCCAAACAAAGGGTGAAAAAAAATAGGTACAATTTTTAATCTGTCCCATCACCAACCCTCTGTCCGAGGCAGCAGAAATAATTAGGGCTTGCTGTAGCTGATTGCTAACGAAAAATGAGGTTTGGGGCCAACCTGCTCTGCATTTCAGGCTCAGGCTCCAAGTGCACGCGGACAGCTTCGTGCCCGTGAATTGTCTGACTGCTGCATGCTCTTTCAGATATTCAGTACATTCCTGCAGTGGGTGGTGAGCTACAAATCAGGGTCAGAGGTAATCCCCAATTATTTAGCCCTTTTACTGTTCTCGTGCTTGCCAAACAATTCTCCATATCAGGATTTGCTCATGACCTTAAGGGAGGTTGCCAAGGATTTAGGAGTCCCCCTAAAAAGAGGATCCAAATGGAGTTACTGCATTCTTGGGCATCGAGTTCGATTGCTGGAGAGTTGAATTACATTTTCCTGGGGATCGGTTTTCATAAGCTAGGGCTGATGCAATCATCAATTTGCCTTCTCGATTTTGTTTGCTGAATTATTTCTATGCGGAGGGTTCCTCTGCAGCGCGCGATTAAGGCAGCAGCAAAATGTTTGCAAAGGTTTGATTTTTTGAAAGCCGTTCGCCGAGCAGCAGGTCTCCCGAGCGCGTGTTTCAGAAGGGCTGGGAGCCACCGGGCAGCGGCCGCTCGTGTCCGAGGGGGATCTGCAGTTGTTTAGAGGCAGGAAAAGGCGAGGGGCTGGGGGTCGGTTTGAAGGCAGGCTGGGGGGGTCAAGCTCCTGCCCCTTCCCCGCCACCGTCCCCTTCTGACCACAGCGATTTGGGGAAAGCGTTCCGAAAATCCCTGGCACCGACGTCTGGTCGGAGCCTATGTGGGCAGCGCTGGGAGCTAACAGATGGGTTGTGGATTCAAGCTTACGATAAGGTTACTGAGGGTGGTTTTGTTTTAAAATGTCTCTTACTTAATATATCCATGAAGGCCAGGCATGTGCCTGTGGCCTGTAATCAAATCGCTGACTCTCCCTCTCTCTCGTTTCCAGCAATCCCGTGTCAGGTTACTGGCACCGGAGGTGAAGGAACAGCCATTGCCTGGCCCCGCAGCCACGGCCGGGCGCCGGGGTTGCGCCGCGCGGGAGGTGCCGCACAGGCGCGGTTAGCCCTCGGCATCTGCCGGACGGCCTCAGGGCCTCGATAATTCACACCCATTTCTTTTTGCCGAAGGAAAAGTTTCTGTGGGAGCCAAACCGTCTCTAAGAAAGTAGGGGAGTGGGGCGCTCAGTAAATGTGGCAGCAATTCTTCCGAGACAGGGTGGTCTCCAGCTGCGGCACCGGCCTCTGGGACGGACGGGAAAGCGCTCGGTGGGCAGCGGAGGCACCTCCATCAAACACCCACCACCCTTCTGCAGGCTGCGGTCTGCGGGACCGCAGCGTCTCGGGCAGCGCAGGACGTACCCAGGCAGAAGCGCTGGGGATCAGCAGCTCCCAGGGGACCTGCACGTCGCATTTCCCAACCTAAGCGCCTGCGGCACGCGTAGGAGAGCCCACACCCGTCAGCTGAAGGCAGGATCCCGAAAGCGGCACCGCGGGACTTAACAGCGTGGGCTCCGAGGAGCAGCCTGACACCCACGGGGCTCTGCCTCGTCCCTCTGGGACCCCGCAGGTCGTTGCAAAAGCTGGAATTTAGCGTTAGGCCTGGTGGTTTCAGCTGCGTGTGTGCGTGACTCACTACCTCAACAGCACAGCTGGCCACGCTCGCCGCCACGATGAAAGGAATCGTCCGCACGTTACAAAAAGTGGAGATTTAACACTGCGAGTACGTGCAGCCATCGCTGCTTGACGACGCTGGTTTAGGCTGCCGCGGACTCTGTTTGGATAAAACACTGGGAAAACCGAGCCAGAGCTGCTGTCTCCGTGGAGTCCAGGGCACGCGAAGGGCCCTCCCTCCGGCGCTACCCGGGATGGCTGCCGGGCTCGTGAGAGCTGCGGGTCTGACGCTGGCACCGCTGGGTGAAACTCGCCTGAGGACTATTCCAATGAAAGCCGTTCCCCTCTCGGAGCGGAGATGTTTGCCAGCCCTCAGCGCAGCAGTGGGAGGAATACGTAGGTGGAAACTATTTGGAAGTGGCAAAATTTGTGGACATTACAAGTCATAATAAGAGACTTTAGCCCACTTTGATACTCTGTTTAATAAAACACGCCGGCTTGCCGGTGACATCCTGCCCTGCCTCGCGCTGCCAGCCAAACCCAGGCAGCCGAGGAGCTCACGCTGTTTAACCAGTTCCCCGCTGACGGGTTGCACCATCTCGTGAGAAAGAACTCCAGGCGTGCACACCCGCGCACACCCCGCCGGCTGCGCGCCGGCCCGCAGCCTCTCCCGCGCCGCTAGCACGAGCGGGGCCCTGAACCTCTGTCTGCGCGCGGCGTGAGGGCGATTCCCACGGTGACGTCCCTGCTGCTGTGCCCGGGGTTACAGAGCTCAGGTGGGACGGGGGACGGCGAGGGGCTACCCACCCGGTTTGGGGACGGCGGGGAGCCAGCTGCGCGCAGGACAGCGGGGCCGCCAACCCGTCCTGCTGAGGAGCAGGAGTTGCCTCTCCTCCCGGGTGACAGAGTCGTCTGGTGGATGCTTTGCACAATGGGATCTGATCACATTCCTCCTCCTGCCTAACATCAAACAGTGAGTCAGCGATGAAGCCTCATCAGATGTCTCTGCTTCGCCTTTCACATCTGAAGAGCAGAAAGGATGGTGCTCCGCAAGCATGCAAAGCAAGGAAAGTAGGGTGCCTTTAGATCTATGACTTAGAAAATACCACACCTTTTAACTACAGCGTTATTTATTTTTCCCTGGCATCCACATACCCCAGCAGGAATCAATACCACCGGGGCTCGTAGTCTGGGGAGATTTTGTGCTTTCTGGGGGATGCAGGTAACAGCTACAGGGCCAAACTACATTACATCTGAGCCAAACATTAACATAAAAATATTCTGAACTCACTAACTGGATTTTAAAAATTACATTCCTCCCCCTCCTTCCAAAAAAAATAATAATAAAATAAAGCCAGAACAGGCAAAAAGAGTCTGGGAGTGTGTTCCTTCTCCAGTTCACGTCAGGGCACTGAGGAGTCACACCTCGCCCTCTGAACCTGAGCCTGCCGCACAAGGTCTGTGCCATCGACGTGCTCAGGGCGTCTACGGCGCCTGCTGAGGAGGGCAGGGGACTGGGCTCACGGCGCGGGGAACCCAGCTGAACTTCTGCCGGGACACCGTCGGCTCCCGCGGCTGCAGATAAGGCAGAACACGCCTGCATGCTGCGTGTGGGCTTGCTTGGCCCAGCCTGGACTTTGCAGGCTTGTGTGATCCTACGGGATCAAGCACCCGCCTGCGAGGGAGCGGGATGCGCCGGTGGGCGGCTGAGGGCGGCAGGTGTCCTCATTCCCAGGGTCTGCCTAAGCTGTGTGGACGGCTGGCTGTTGGGAGAGGAAAAGGGCCCGTTGGCACTCTGACTCGCTGGGAGCTAAGGAACATCTGACCCCTCTGAGGAAACGGGACACAAAGAAAACGCAGGCGGCAGGGGCAGCGCAGGTGCACGGGCTCCTTCGTACCAGGGCAAACCATAGGCTTGAGATTG
Source organism: Tetrax tetrax (assembly GCA_009806455.1). NCBI lineage: Eukaryota > Metazoa > Chordata > Aves > Otidiformes > Otididae > Tetrax > Tetrax tetrax. The sequence goes on from WHYT01017486.1 coordinate 477,132, forward strand.
TTTCCTCGTCTTAAAAAACAGACTTACAAACCGCTTGGATGTGAACACCATTATGCTCTGGGGTAGTCTGGAGCAGCCATGGGAGAATGTAGCCTGTCATTTTCTAAATAAGAAGCCAAACCTCTGAATCCAGATCCCCCTCCTCCCAAAGTCCCGGTCTGATCCCATGTGCATCCCGAGCCAGCTGTGGCTTGGGCATTACTCCTGGTGCAAATCCAGCTGAAGTAAGCACAAACGGGAATTAGATGGAATAGGAAATATTCACGGTGGATTTGTGTCTAATCAAGATTACACACAGTTTTGCTGACCGCGTTCCTCTGGCGCGAAACAGGACCACCCTGCGCCGCGCGGCAGCCCCGATGCCGTCCTGCAGTCGGGCTCCTCACCTAAGTGGCACCTGGAGGGGGACGTGGCCATATTTAGGTAGAAAACGCAGCTGAAAAAGGCACAGTGCTGCCAAGGCCTCCCTGCGAGAAGCACCAGTTGACAGGAATGTCTCTCACAGTGCCCTTCCCTCCGTATCAGAAGTGATCTGGCTGAGAAGTCCTGGAGCAAACCACAACTGAGGGTGTTGCTGTCTTCCCCAAATACTTTCTCTAATGAGATTTTTAAATAGTTTTGCCCCGCCTACACTGGCAGCCAGGGCACTTTCATCTCCAGGTGAACGGGAGCCGAGGCGGGACGCTGCTGTCTGCCCGGGAGGATCATTTCCATACTGCAGCCCAGGCGGCGAGGCCAGCGGGCAAAACCCGCACGGTGGCGGGGAAGCGCTCGGGCTCTTCTCAGAGATGCCTGCTGATCGTGGCGCAAAGGCGAACCGCGTGCATCGGCGTTTGAAGTGCAAAGAGCACGCCGGCGGTAGGGGTTCACAGGAGAGGAGGCGCGTTTCGGTCACACCTTCGCGCCGACGAGAGCGGTGCATCAGCCAGCAGGTAGCCGCTGCAAAAGCGAGGTTTATTAACAGGCTGCAGGACTCAATTTGTTGCAACGTGTACCTACGGTGCTCTGAGTAACCACACACCTTTCATTCTTAGGTGGCAAAGATCACGTCTATCTTAGAGGTTTTTGGGTGGGTGTGGAAGTACTTTCCACGTAAATGCATCTCGCCCCCTTCTCCTCCCCGGCGCTGGCTGCCGGCGGAGCAGCGCTGACGTGCAGCCTTGGAGGCGAGCGCTCGCCCACCCTCTCGCACGCAGCCGGAGAGGAGGCCGAGACTTGCCTCGTACCCCCGCGGGTTCCTCTCCCACGGGGATGCCAGCATACGTAGAGCATCGGCCTCACACAGCCGCTGCGCGAGGCGGAGTACGGGATACATGTCGGAGAGGTCAGACGGTGCTTTGCGCATTTTTTTTTTTTCTTCAAGGGAAAAAAGAATAATTTTATCCCTAAATGTTCACATGGGATAGGTCCCGGTAATCTGGGGAAATATAAATGGCCACACAAGCTTGTTACAACTGTCCCTTCTGATTTTATAAACTGTGTGGCTGTATAATGAAAATAAAGTCCCAGCCCTGAAGAGCTGCGAACATCTGCAGCTGCTGCCCAGATGTGGTCGCCCGGAGCCTCTGCAAAGGGTTCAGGGGAAAGCCCCCGTCTGCCTCGCACGTAACGCCAGAACAGAGGACAGAGGTTTAGTTTTATAAACCTCGACCAAGGAGACATTAGGTGCCTTTGATCTCCAGATATAAAAATGATCTTTTGATTTAAGATGATGGAAATGAATAACCATCTGCTAAGAAACAGCTACGGACCCACGTTTTATTGAGGCCATATGGTGTCCGGGGCTTCTACGTATGAATTCAATTAGCTGCCTGTGCCTGCGTCAGTAATTCTGTATCCACCCCGTCATGTTTTTGGAACAAATATTATAATATTCCCATGGATCCTCCAGACAGTGGGAGGTGTTTCCTTCACTGTGAAGCTTTTGGGAAGTGATGACTTGGTCTCATTTTCATCTTACCCTGCTCTGCATTTCTAGTCCCTCACTTCCCAGGGCTTGGAGCTTTCCCCAGGATCTCTGAGCCAGCTGCGGCGCTGAGTAAAAACATCCCCGACTCCAGTTTCCCCGTCAGGGCTCACGATTCACCTCTCCCCATCACCCTCGCGGGGACCCTCTCCCCTCCACCCCTCGTACACCGGGACCGAGTTCGTGGTGTTTTCGAGAACAGAACCCATTTCTAACCCGCGCCAGACCCACTCCAGTCTCCTTCCCACGGTGCTGAGCAGGGCTTTACTCAGGGCTCAGCTCTGCCCACAGCAAGGTTGCCAGCACCTTGCGATGTGGGAGGGTGGCAGGATGTAAAGATCCAGGCCTTTCCATAGGGCGCAGAAGGGTGGGAATGGCCAGTTGCCTGCCTGGCCACCAGCCCTGCCAGACAGGCCGGGAAGCCAGGCTACGCAGAAGCCAATTAGCTCCTGTAATCTCTCCAATCGAAGCATCTGGAAGTCCCTTTGGTTTTTTTAAAGGTGTGGCTCGGCACCACACACTGCACTGATTTGCCTCTTTGCCGTGTTGGAAGTGGGGAAAATCCTGTTCCCGGAGAAGCCCCGAGAGCAGCAGGTTGTCATGAGCGGCTGGAAGGGCCTCGCTCGCAGACCACATCCCGCTAAGGCATGTGCACGAGAGACAGCCTTCCAAACCGCTCCTGAGCGGAACGCAGCCCTAGCCCTCATCCCCCTCCCCTGGGAGAGCAGCCAGCGGTTCTCTCTCTATGGAGAACCCCTTCTCCCCAGGGCTGGCAGGGCTCCTTCACCACCGCTGCCGCCCCAGACCTTGCCCGGAGCACCACACGGCGGTCCCAGCCACCCCAGGGCTCCTGCTCCGGCCGCTCCGCACCGGCTCGAGTGCCCGGTCTGGGTGTCTGGCCATCCCCAAGGTGCCGTCACAGCCTGGGCACAGAGCCTGGAAGCAGGGTCTGTCTCCTCCCCGCCGTTCCCGGGGACCCGCCACGGAGCCGATGGCCCATCAGGGCTCGCTGAGGCTGCTGCTCCTGGGAAACCCGGAGGGACACCTTTCCGGGCTGCCTCTGCTCGTCACGCTGCACGGCTCTGATTAGAGACTTATTACCAAATGAGAGGATTATAAGCGTAATAACGCACAGCGAAACTACTAATTTCCAAAGATTTCTCTTTTTTTTAAAATAAACTGTAAGCCCTTTGCCAGATGGGTTTTACAAAGAGAGCTCTGAAGAAGCAGCCATGAGGAAGGAGCAGCGGCGTGGAGGGGTGAGAGAGGGAGCAGGGTCTCCTTAGGGTGCAGCGCGTGTAATCGTTGCTCGGGGAAGCACGGGGGATGGCAGGGCTCGCTTCAGCCTGCATCCCACAGCCACGGCAAGCTTGCTTGCATGTGCAGCGGCTACAGGCCTGGAATATAATTCTGCAGCTCAGTCTGACCCAAACATCCTTCCCCCTTCCTTCCCAGGAACCCTCAGGAACCTGTAGCTGACCCAACACGCCACGCAGGTTTTGGTTTTTCTTCCCCTTGGTGCTGAACCGCTTGATAAAGCAGTTATTGCTCAAACCCAGGATTTTAGGCAGCCAGTTCACATTTGACACCAGTCATGCCACAGTCATCACTCCGGCCTCTTCAGCCTCCGTTGACACAACTCGTATAAGCATCCCCACGACACCATGACCAGATGTTCTGCTTTTCCATCCTCACCGTTTGTCATATTCAAGGGACGCACCAAAGACCCTCTGATCCGCTGGCGGGTCCGTCGGGACCCCCTTACCCCAGCCCGTGCCAGCCCCATTTGGGCTCCCAACCCTTGATGCAGAACCTTCCCCAAAAACTAAATCCACCCACTCTACCCGTTGCCATCACACGTCACTAACGTCACCCATTTCAAACTGTTTTGAGGAAGGTTAAGAGTTGGCTGGTTGAAGCCAAAGTTGTGACTAATATTTTTTGGGGAAAGTACTTTATGTCAAAACAAGTGAATAGTGAAGTGGAGACATGTGGCGCAGAGACGCGTGGAGGTAGGGAGGGGCTTTTTTGTGCCAAATTTCCCTTTTCCCTAAAGGGAGAACCCAAGTTGCCTTATTTCTTAGCGCGGAACGAGACAGAGAAGGAAAACTTCCTTCTTTTCTTGTTTTAGATCCTCGCGTTTCTAGAAAGCCACTGAATCACACCGCGACGATCAGCCGCCTCGGCAATGGGCCGGCCCACCAGCTGGGTTTCACGGCTGTTGAGGCTGGAATTGCCCCTTACGCTCGCCCCGCCGGACCCCCGCGTAGCGCGGGCCGGGGCGGCGATGGCACGACAGCAATCTCTTTTTCTCATTGCTCCTCTGGCTGCGGGTTTCAGGCTTTCCAAGGCCTGCCCACGCCAGAGCAAGCCGTGCAAGTGGGCACACACAGAAACCTGGAAGAGAAGTCAGCGAGTCCAGGCCCGGGGGCAAGCGGTGCATCCAGCAGACGACTGCACCAGGTCCATTCCTTAGGAGCCACAAAGCCGGCGACCCGGAGTCGGGTGTGTTATATGGAAACACTGGGGTTCTGTGACTTCGTACGTGAAACAGACCCAATTATTTTTAGTCATTCAGAGCAGGCAAAGGGCTCAGCCCTCATAACTGCTTTGCTTCCAGAGTTATTCAAGCCCTATGGAGCCACATATATTTGCTTATTAACGATGTGACTGTAAGAGCAGAGCCTCCTTCCTCTCTCTCCGGCTCAGATGCGGTATGTAAAACGGCAGCGCCTTTTATAGCCCCGTGCCCGCAAAGACTCAGCTGCAGAAGTTATTTCCTATTTACATCAAAAACCAGCGCAGTTCACCAGAGATTGCTACCCCTCCACCAGCGAGGTGCTTTCTGCAGGTGTGGCCGGGTGATTCACCCTCCCGGCGCCCGCCCGCAGCCCGGCTCCAGCCTGCACCCTCTGCCCACGGGTTATCTTCATCCTCCGGCTCCCGGTGCTTCCCCGGGCCCAGGCAATTCCAAGCACACCCAAATAAAAGTCCCAAATCCAGCCTGTCTGGCTTCACCCTCTTTCTCAGCAGAGAGTTGGGATCATTTCCATGTCTCTTTTTCTCTTCCTCCCAGAGGAAGTTCTCCATAAAAGCAACTCCCTTTGAAAACCTGAGCCAGAAGATCGGACACAGCCTGCCTTGCTCTCCCAATCTCCTTGATGAGCGTCACAACTCTCCGAGTCTCTCCTACGCCCCAGACCTCTTCCCCCACCCACAGCATCCCCTTCCAGGGACCAGCCCCAGCTCCCATTAACCCTTTCCCATTTTCGCCCCTGCTCTGCCAATGGTGCTCTCAGCTGCACAGCCCAGACGTCGGGAGCACACGGGGAGCTCCGCAGTGCTCGGGGGGATTCCGTTCGGAGGCATCCGGGCCTGTTCCCACTGATAACTGCCCCGAGGGAATTGGGACTTGCACACGGAAATAAAACAGCCTATGAGATACGCAGCTGGCTGAAGCCTGTCGCTTTTGGCTACTCTTTAAAAACTCATCGGAAATACTAAAATACACTGATTTTGCTAGCCACCCCTTGGGAACGCTGGTATTGTTCCCAGCCAGCAGTGAGGAGCTGTCACGATGCCCAGAGCATGACACGACTGGCTGAACGCCTCCGGCAATTCCGGTTTCACTGGAAACCAGGGTGCTGGGCTGGACGGTCTGGTGCTGTGGCTTTGCCACCATCCAGACCTCAGCCCTCTCGGTTCTAATGCACAGCAAAAGGCACTTCCTGGAGACAGATTTTTTTTAAAAAAAATTAGTTTTATCACTGCTAGCTCACTGAAACCAGGACTTATTTAAGATGATCTTCACAGATAGGGGCAGGGGAAACACAAGGCAGGCGCCCTCAGGAGCGACCCATCTTAGCAGAGATCGCTCCATTAATTGTTTTGGATGCAACTCAGCGCCACCCAAATTAGAGAGGTTTGAGGTTTGCTTTTCAACCTGAGAAGCCGTGTCACGCTGTGACTAGATACCGTGCTGAAACTCAGCTGCCGGAATTACGGAGGTGGAAGACCTTTATTTAGCCCGATCTTCCATCGTGAAGCCTCCTCCGGGTTTCCAGTGCAAGGCCTTTCGGAGCGCGTTAGAGTGCTGAGTAACAGCCCCGGTTCAGCTGACTGCCGCGACCTCCTCCGGGCTGCTCATCCTTCTGTGTTTTGGATACCAAGCTATTTTCATCAGAAAGTAACTTCCGCAGAAAGTTAGTGGGAGACCTTTAATTTTGGTTTTCTTATGGTTTTTGAACTACAAATAAATCCTACTTCTGTTTGCAAGGAAAACTCTGAAACCTCCTTTCACCAGAAAACCATTTTGCAGCACGTCAAGCCCTCACGCTGGTGGTGCTCTCCACACAGCCATGGCTGTCATTTCATTCAGCACTCAGCAATGCTTCCCAGCATGAGGGGGTCACCACACCCAGTACCGGATCACACATCCACACAGCCAACTTTCCAGAAAAAATAAATATATAAAAAAAAAAAAAAAAATCTGCTCTTTCGGCATCTCATTCCCACCACTCTAACATTACCGATCCGGGGTGGAAATTCCCTGGCCGGAGCTGCTGTTTCCATTCTGCACGTTCCTGAGAAAAGTGGTGAAGAAAGCTTCAGGAGATGAGCTGGAGCTGCAGCATCATCCAGGACCCACACAAACCCTTCAAACCTAACCCCAGCGTGTGTTAACGTTGGGGGGCAATGATGGGGACCGCTTTGAGATGCCTGATGCTGCTCAACCAAAGCCAACAGCCTTCTCCTCATCGCCCGAGCAGTGATGCTCTTGGGCTCCAAGGCGGGAGAAGCTGCTGTGTGGTTTTGTGAAGAGGTGAGCGCATGTGCATGCCCTCCATACAGACAGACAGACAGCCATCCATGCCAGACGGGCGCTCGGCACACGTGGTGGAAGGGGTAGCCTTCATCCTTGGTCAGGAGAGCGTGCAAACGCATGCCGCTCCCACGCCAGGAGTCATCTCCTGCCTCCGAACAGGCTCCGGCTCCCGCTGAAAACAAGACATGAGCGGCCGAAGGAAGGCTCGACCACCGTCCCGCCCCGCCGCAGGCCAACCAACCATTGGTGGCACTTTCCTCAGCTGGCTCACACGCAACTTTCCCTGTGCGTTGTGTCCCCACTCAGCGCTGCCATGGCAGGAGCACAGCCATGTCACTGATGGGACATTCACGATCCACCACTGTCCTATCTCGTTTCTTTCCAATTGCAAGACACGGAAAACCCCCAGAGCTTGATAGCGGCCACGTACTGACAGCAGCTGAGGAGGAGGAGAGTGACTCAGAGGACGGGAGACTTCCAGGTCGGCCGGGAAGCGAGGGAACCGCCAGCGCCCGTGTCCCACGGGGGAAGTGAGATGGGGAAGCGGGGCGAGCTGGCACAGGAGGGGGTCAGCAGCCGGTCAGGTGGGCGCGCAGAGGCATTTCTCAGCTCGGTTTCAGATGAAATTTAGAAACGAGTGCTCGTTCTTGCGTCTCTCACGAGGGCGTACGACGTGGGTAGACACATATGTACGTCTGTCTAGATGCCCCCATCCCCCGGCGTTCAGAATATACGGTTTTTCTTTACTTTTATTGCCGGTGCTATCACTCAATCGTCGTATTTTATGTCTACGGACAGCTTCTGTTTCAAATTCTGCCAGTAAGGTGCTCTGGGACATTTTAATATGAAAAGCAGCATCTAAGTTTAAAACTCTGTCTCTCAGTGCCATTAAAATTACCTAGAAATAATGTAATCTCTTCAATTCTGGAAGCTCAGCAGGATGCAGGATTTAATCTTTACCTGTCATTGGCCAAGTACATTCTTGTTCTCCACCAAGATGTCTTAGCAACTGCCCTGAAGTGAACACAATGCCACGATTTCTGCTGCTAGGCTGGTGATTGATTGATTCGCGCTGCTTGGATAAAGAGAAGGAATGAAACGAAACAGGGAAACGAACAGAAGTGAAACCGCCGGTTATGCTGAAAACACAGCTTCGTTAGGAGAACCGCGCTACCTGCCATTTGTCACAAAATCTGATTTCTGCAGCCTGGATGGCAATGCCTTGTCACTTCAATGTCAGACTATGGCCCACGACACCCAGAGAACCCCCGCAGTACAAATCCTGTGCCGTTCCCTGCCTCCCTTCCCCAAGGCAGAGAATTAGGAACAGCGAGAACGAAATCATGGGACTGAAATAATAGGAATTAAAAAAAAAAAAAAAAAAAAAAAAAAAACAAAAAACA
>WHYT01017487.1:13897-48045 GCA_009806455.1 Tetrax tetrax
TGTTTTTTATCCAAAAAAAAAAAAAAAAAGTATGTTACACAGCATATTGCCAAGTCTTAAAATCAATTATATTCACATAGCTTCTAGCAAAAATAACTAATTAAAGGAAAGTTTAATTATCCAAAGACATAGGGAAAAAAAAACGTTTCCTGATCACAGTCAGGAATAAAATATTTCAGATATTTTTATTCCTAAACTATATAGCTTACAGGTTGTTATAAGTATCCATTAATGGTCACTTAAACCAGAAAGACATATAGAATTCAATCCATCATATTGATTTTTTGGGGAAACACTTTAATCCTTCTTTTCTTTCTGTGTAATCAGTGTTCATCTTCAAAATTAAATCAATTGCACTTTATCTTTGCTAAACTTGGCAACAGTATTTAATTCCTGATATTCATTAATTTTACAATTGATATGTTTTTATTCACGGACATTTAATTATTGAATATCTGATAGCTTGCACATGTTAGCACCTGTGTATATGTGAGCACATGCATGTCTGTATAAAGTATACATATTAATATTATATAATGTAAAAATAACAATGGGAGGAATTAAAAAAAAAAACCTGAAGGTCAAGCTGCAGAAATAATTTCTACAGGACATTAAAGTAAAGTAGGCTTTTACTACCTCTGACAGCAGTAAAACCTTCCTACTTTGAAAAAGTTATTTCACTCTAACTAGAGTGAAAGTCTCAGTTTATAGACTACAGATTTTTTCCAAATCTTCAAAGCTACAGACTGATCTCTTTATACTTTCTTGTGTTTGAAGGCATCTTCTGTGGCTACAGTCCAACCCACAGCCCCCGAGGGTCCTCACCACAGTATGGAGCCTGACCATGACTGGAGCACACATACATTTTCAGAAAACGGAGTGCGCTCTCATGTTCTCTCTTTTGGAAGTAGCTTTAAAAGTCCACTAAGAACATGGAAATCGCCGGTATTTATTACAGATAAGATGCAAGTAATGAGTAGTAGAAAAAGCAAACCAAACAAAAGCAAGCAGATAGCCTTGCCTTTGACTGGAGCTGGATTACTCATGTGTAAATTAAGCACATAAATAAAGGAGAGTTTTCAGGTCTAGGGCCCTAGGCTACCATTTGCGATGTCTGATTTGCAAGAAAATGATTTTCTTCATTTTGCCAATTACTTTCTGCTCAACTTACAATAGCTTCCAAATAGATCATTAGCCAAATAACAATTACCTTGGGCAAAGAATACCTCTTAACAATGCCCAAACTATTTGGCTGATAGAAGCAGTGCTACTTGTTAAATTAAACTGCAGCTTAAAAAAGAGGTTTTTAACAAGAGACTTAAAATTATAAGTAATTTCAAATGCAATTTTTTTCAAGTGTAATTTTTGGTTCCAGGCATGTTACAATTTCAATATTAGCAAAATGAGATTTGCATTAGTACTGACTCATTTGTTTTGGAAAGATCTGATATCCTGTAAATGGAATGTACCAGCTGCTGGCTACCTGCAGTTTTATTTTAATAAGACCATTAATTATAAGCTAAAGCAAGTGCTAAAATTTCATAATCTTAAATTTAAAAAGGAATAATCAATAAAACTGTTGACCTGCTACACCTGCTACACCTGCTACATTAATCTAAACTTATGAATATTTTACCATTCAATTCTAGGCACTTATATAAAATGATGCTACAAGTCAAAATAACTACAAACTCTACTAAAGAATGAGTAGCAAAAATTAAAGTCAAAGATTATAAATTAACATGTAGCTTATAGACGGACAGAAATTTTTCTGTAGTGCTTATTAAGAGCAATTCTTTCTATATTAAAACTATAGATACTTTTCTGTGAGTGCATTAAAGCCAAATTTCTCATAAACAGCGTCAGGAGTAAACTACTACAGCACTTTGGTTCCTTTATTTCATTATTCAAATATACTAAGGGGTGTGGCTTTACATCTAAAGAGCCACTGCCAGTAGACCTTCTAAACCACTGATCTTAGTGCTCATAGGAGCAATGGAAGAGCAAATCCCTTTGATCTGAGAAAATGAACTCTCTATGAACATGTAAACCGGTCATCTGCTATTTCAAAATTCAGAAGGAAAGTCACACACTAACCTATACCTCAGTTACTTGACTTCTTTGAGAGAGATTCCAGAAAATAAATCCCTAAACTCTTCATTTTTGCCAAAGCTAGCCTGGAAGGTGAGGAAATGTTCCTCCTCAGATTATTACCAGCCTGACTCTCCGAGCAGCTCCTGGCCCTCCTGCCCTGGCAGATTATGGTATGAGATTATGAAGTGGCATCCTATGCTATGAAGTGGTACCCTCAAGCATGGGGAAAAAGCATATACATTCTTCTCCTGAGGACCTAGCAGCCTCCAATACTTTCAATACAAAGCATTAATAGAAGCATTAATAGAAGCCTTTGCCCATCCCATCCCCTCAGACCTGTGTAGGGTGTGCTTATCTCATTGAAAGAGAAGGAGGGACATGGTGAATCTTGTTTATGAAGGCCACAGTTTCTTGAGAAGAGAGACTGCACTATTCTACTGTAGCACTTTGAGGTCTCAGATATCATTTATTCATATCCTGAGGGAAACAGACACTTCAGACTTATTGTAATTCTACTTGGAAAAAAAATATATTCAAAATTGTACAATTAACCCCATATAATATTTAAAATTTTAGTAGAATTTGTGTCAGAAAATTGTTTCAGAAAAAGGTTTCATGTTTTTTTTTTTTGATATTCTATTGATTTTGAAAAGTCAAGCATTCAAATTATTTTTATTAAAATATACCAGTCACTGATTTATATTATATCTTCTCTTCCTTTTATCAGTTATACAGAGGAAAATAATCCACTCTTGCTTTTGTTTATTCTGATGGTTCGAGTGTCAAAAGACCTTTGCAAAAAAAAAAAAAAAAAAAAAAAAAAAGGATGTGATCATGTAAGTGAAAACTAAATAATAATTCTATGTTTCCTCAATAGAGAAATTTCCTTTTAAAATTCTTATGTAGTTTTGACTGAAAGTTGAACAGATAGATAACCTTCAAAAGTTGACTCAAAATGCAGACATGTTCTGAGGTAATTCATAGTTTGAACAGTCAAATTTGGCAAGTTGCAATTGACTGAAAACACAATGTCACCACTGTGAACATATGTCATCACTAAAAAATGATAGATTTATATAAAAAGATCCAGAGAAATAATTTTCCAATGAACACTTCTTATTCCTATTGATTTTTTTAAAAGAATTTTAACTAATCTTCTGACATAAAGCTCATTATATTCTTAAAATAATATCATTGAAAAAATTAGTGGAGTGAATAGATTAATGGTGTGAATCCTATTATCTATAATACGATTTGGATGGAAAAATCTATGTATTGTACTGCAAATATATCTTTGTGCTGAGTTTAGTCCAATCTGGTAAGTATAAAACTCATGGAGAATATCATTACCCAATTAATCCTACTTTTCATAAAAAGGTTATATCTAAGTAATTACCTTTCAAGAAGTGCTCTTTGATCCTTCCTTAGTGCTTTTCACAAGTGCTTTTCACGCCTTTCTGCCTATTATCAGAATTATTATATGTCTAACTAAAGGAATTGTAAAATAACACACGCACACGCACACACACACACACTTGAAATTAATTGTCAGAATAGTGTAACAGATTTTACACATAGTAAAGAAATAGAAGAAAAAATACAGAGACACTCTGTGATCACAAATCCAAATTGGTATTTCCATAGAAATAACACTTGTTACACCAAAATCTGTCAGCTGAATCACTATAATATTATTTTGAACAGGACCATCGTGTAATATTTTTCATTTAAAATGGTATTCTGAACAATATTGGGATTGTTTTGAACTTGTTTGATAGTTTGTTGTCAGACATATTCTGACACCAGCTGCACTAACCATCTGCCAATACTATGATTAGTGGTTGCTTGCTGCAATGCAAGAAACCTCTTTCATATTGTTTGTAGAAAACTGTCAGGAGCTGGGAAGAGCAGACAATCAGTGGCCCCTGTCTGTCGGAGGTGGTAGCTCTTGTGTTCTACTGAGACTGAATATGCAGTAATTTCTTCCTGTTTCCCCTTCCACCATCCTCCCTTAGCATTTTTTTTAATCTCATCTAGCCTTACCCGTTCCTTTAAAATATATTCTACATACGTCAGATTTTGACCAGTGATCCTGTGTTTCAGATGATACATCACAAATGTTCCGGATCTTGGCTTTTGATCTATTCAAGTATGATGGAGCACCACTGTCTTGCCCTCTCCTTATGTCCTCTATGTTCCTTTGAGATAAAGCATACCTTGGAATAACTAGTAGGAAGGAATTGAAAGTGTGAGTCTGAGGGCAAAAAATTGTATGGTAGGATTGTATTTCTGCTTGGTGCCTTGAAAGGAATTTGGGGAAGTTCCTCATGTTCTGAAGACTGTTACCTCTCATGTACGTTGATAAATGTCTGTCACACACTGGCACATGCTATGAGCTGCAGCACAGATCTGTCTATAAAGCCTGTATTACTTGCCCGGATAGTTCTGGCCTAGTCACTTTTTTTTTCCTATCTCCTTCTCTTCTTGAATTACAAACTTATGTGCCTGTCTTTAATTTGCCCAATTTCATAAAGCTCATTGTTCAAGCCATCGTCTGACCTCTTGCCATGTGTGTTGAGGCTGACAGGACACATGCATGGGATCACATACTAGTAGAGATGCAGTTTCTGGACCACTGATGAGAAATGTGCCTTCTTGCAGCATATCACCCTTGATTGCAACATGCAATCTTCTTCCATGACTATGTTGTTTTTCTCGTCTTTTATAACCTCATGTGCAGTTGATCAGTAGATACTCAATCTGCTGAAAAACTACAGGGACCTATAATAGAAAGTGGGAAATGTCCTAATGTTATAAGAAAGATGATAAGGTAAGAAAAGATACATGGCAGGCAATGAATATTACACTTAGCATATGAACTGTAAGCAGATTCAGGAACATAACAGGCAAGCCTCTGGGCTGTCTGTAGACAGAATACATACCTAAAACACAGATAGGAGGTCTTCCACCAAAAAAAAACGCCCTGCATGGGTCATCTCTTGAGCATCTATATAATGTGTCCTAATCTTCCTGTATACGCCATTTGAGACCATGGCCTAGAAATTTCCTTCTTGTGATAGGCAGGGAAAGGATGAAGTTGGAACAGAATATGACAGTTCCTCCAAGACAAAGCTGGGATGCAAGTGGTACAGAAGGTGTGGAGCACAAACCACTTTTGAGCAGCTACAGTTGTCTAGAGTTTGATGAATATCTATAACAGTACCCTAAGAATCTGAAGTTCTGCATCTAAAAAGATTTCAGCTTTGTTTAGCTCAATACTTAGTAGAACTCTGATAACCTCAAATGTACTATGTGAATTTTTACAGAATATCCTGTCTCTTTCAGATGCATGTAGATAAAAACATATATGGGCTCAGGAGGAGGACTTTATGGGTGTGGGCAGCAAACAGATGCCTCACAGTGCTACATATCATCTTAAACAAGACAGATACTTCTTCTCTGAATATTTTTCAATTTTTTTTTTTTTTAAACCAGGAAAAAAGGACCAGTCCATACAGTGACCCACAAAAAATAACTGTAAGCAAAGAGCTGACATCCAGTCAAAGCTCTCAGTAGAGTATGAAGGTTTATTCAGCTCACCCTACAGTAGATATCCACTTTTAACTGACTTTTAATGTATTTTTAGATTCCATTACTTATATCAATTATAAGGTCAGCTCAGTTGTTTAAATATAAGTATATAGTCATTGGAATACATTTGAGGTATCCAAGAAACATACATATGGCCAACAGATACAACATGGGATATAGTGGAGACTTGTGCTCTGATGGATTTGAACCTGGAGGTCAGGGTATATCTTGACACATATCAAAAGTCACCGGAAAGCTATGTAAGAGCAACTGAATCACACACTAAGTCTTTACTGACTATAATGGAAACTTTGTTCAAATGTAGGCACATGAATCTTGAGCCAAATCCCTGTGTTTTTTCAGAAGAGTTTATGATGTAAGGAAATCCTGAAGAACAGTAACAGTTGCAAACAAGAATATACCTTTCTTTATGATTTTATGTGATGGAAAAACCTATCAACTTGAACCATGTACTATGACATAAGCTGTTGCCATGTTTTAACATCAATTGGCAGTTGAGTATGCAGAGCTGCTCACTCACCTGCCCTCTCCACCCTGTTGGGATGAGGGAGAGAATTGGAAGCATAAAGATAAGAAAACTCATGAGTTAAGAAAATTCTAACTACTGAAATAAAAAAAAAAAAAAGATAGCAATAGTAATGAAAAGGAAAACAAGAAAAAGCAAAATAAAACCCAAGAAAAACAACTGATGCAACCACTCACCACCTACTGAAAGTCCCCAAGCAGTGATCATCACCCCCTGGACAGCTCTCTCCAGTTTATATGCCATGCATGATGTCACAGGGTATGGAATATCCCTTTGGCTGATTTGGGGCAGCTGTACCAGCTGTGTCCCCTCCCAACTTCTTGTGCACCTCCAACCTAGTCCCTGGTAGAGCGTGAGAAGGTGAAAAATCCTTGATTTAGTGTAAGCACTACTTAGAAACAACTAACAACAATCAGTGTGTTATCAACATTATTCTCATATTAAATCAAAAACACAGCACTATACCAGCTAATAGGAAAAAAATTAACTCTCCCAGCTGAAGCCAGGACAGTGATCGTGGTTAGAACTAATAAAAGATGTTACAGATATATGCTGAAAGGAAAGGACCGAGAGTTTTAAAATGAGATGGAGAGAGATTAGGACATAATTTTAGATTCTTATAAAAGCTATATACATTTTTGCAGAAAGAAGAGGGGAGATTAATGTGACAAAAAGTATATGAGCTACAAACATTATGACAGTGAAACATATGCTGACATCATTAGTAAAGTAATGAAAAGAAAAAAATGTAGCAGTTAAAAACATATAAATAATCATTTTTTTAAAAAAAATGTTATTAAAATGTAGATAGTTTTAGTACATTTTTCTGCTTTTTTAGTGAGGAAATTACATCTGTGAAAAATAAAGGAAAACACACCATTACTTTTCAAATTCAACTTAATCAAATTTTTTGAATAAAAGAAAATCACTTTGTCTCCAAACTGGAGAGACATGTGTTTAACAGACAGACCACTCGGTGGATAAGGAATTGACTGGATGGCCACACTCAGAAAGTTGTGATCAACGCCTCAATGTCCAGGTGGAGACCGGTGACAAGTGGCATTCTTCAGGGGTCAGTATTCAGACTGGTGTTGTTTAACATCTTTGTGGGTGACATGGACAGAGGGAGAGAGTGCACCCTCAGGATGTTTGCTGACAACACCAAGCTGTGTGGTGCAGTTGACATGCTGGAGGGAAGGGATGCCATTCAGAGGGACCTTGACAGGCTGGAGAGGTGGGCCCTTGCCAACCTCAAGAAGTTCAACCAGGCCAAGTGCAAGGTCCTGCACATGGGTCAGGGCAATCTCAAGCACAAATACAGGCTCAGTGGAGAATGGACTGACAGCAGCCCTGAGGAGAACGACTTGGGTGTGCTAGTGGATGAGAAGCTCAATGTGAGCTGGCAATGTGCGTTTGCAGCCCAGGAAGCTGTTTGCATCAAAAGAAGCATGGCCAGCAGGTCGAGCGAGGTGATTCTTCCCCTCTACTCTGCTCTTGTGAGACCCCACCTGGAGTACTGCACCCACTTCTGGAGCCCCTAACAGAACTTGATCTAGTTGAAGATGTCCCTGCTCCTTTCAGGAGGATTGGACTAGGTGACATTTAAAGGTCCCTTGCAACCCTAACTATTCTATGATTCTGTAATAAGAAGGACATGAACCTGTTGGAGTGAGTCCAGAGGAGGGCCATGAAGATGATCAGAGGGATGGAGTATCTCTCCTATGAGGACAGGCTGAGAAAGTTGGGGCTGTTCAGCCTGGAGAAGGAGAGGCTCCAGGGAGACCTTATAGGGGTCTTCCAGTATCTAAAGGGGGCTTGTAAGAGAGTCGGCAAGAAGCTCTTTAGCAGGACCTGTTGTCATAGGACGAGGGGTAATGGTTTTAAAATAGAAGTGGATAGATTTAGATTTGATATAAGGAAGAATTTTTTTTTACAATGAGAGTGATTAAACACTGGAACAGAGAGGTGGTGGATGTCCCATCCCTGGAAACATTCAAGGCCAGGTTGGATGGGGTTCAGAGCAACCTAATCTAGTTGAAGATGTCCCTGCTTCTTGCAAGGCAGTTGTACTATATGACCTTTAAATGTCCCTTCCAACTCAAACTATTCTATGATTCTATAAAAGGAGATTTACATGTAACCTGAGGTAAGACTAAATTCCTTGAAAGCCTACCACAGTTATTTAATTTGTCTATGTGTGTGTGTGCACGCGTGTATGTGTGTGTGTTATATCTCATGCTAATCTGTGATAAAAAAAAAAAAATAATAATCCATGTCCAGTGTCAGCATTTCTTCACAGCAGCACTTTTTTTTTTCCTAGGGAAAAAATGCTCATTCTTTGTTTATTGAACTTTACAGGTAGCAAATTCAAAAGCCAAAAGTTTAGAAGGCATTAGAAGCTCAACAATATAATATGCTTATAGTTATATAACCATATAATATGGTTGCAAAATATGGTTCAAGTTATCCCCATAACCATTTAATTAGTATAACTCTTGGTAAAGTAATTGCCCTATTAGACCCTTAATTCATTGTTTCCCAGCATATGGGGAAAACTCTGTGAATAATATGTCAGTATCAGAAGTGATCTTCTGTACAGATTGAAATTTAATTTACTGAATAAAAGCTATCACAATCAAGTAACGTTACCAGTACTTTCAATGCAACTGTCTTTATTGCTTCTCATTAAAGGAGGAATTTAACTGTTTGTATACAGTCCTTCATTACCAAAAATACCTATTGTCAGATTATTAGAGGAGATGGTGCTGGATGACTGAATATTTCTACAGTACAAACTTGAAGTGTCTGGGAGACAAACTGTTTAGAAGATGAATGTTCTCAGAGATTTCATATAGATACCACAGAGTAAAATTTTATACTTGTGCAAAAGCCACTAAATGGACAATGTTTGGAAATAGCTTTTATTGCCTTTATGCCTTCAGGAACACAATAATTTCACTTAGTTTTTGTGTTGAGATTTTGTGATGAGACTTCAGGTACTATTATATAATGTCTACCAAAAACTGAAGAGATCAGAAGTCTTACTAACATGTTAGTTATTTTCTTTAAAAAGGTATTTTTTTAGCAAGAAAAAAAAATGCAGTGAGGTTTTACAATAGGTATTGTCAGGAATTACAGTCTAAAAATGAATTTTAGAAACAAAATAAAATAGCAGTTCGTATTCTGTATACTCTGGATATATAACATATCATAAGAGACTATATGCAAATTCCTGTTTCTTTTTTTTAAAAAATGCATTTACCTGTGATATTTTTAAATAGTTTACATGTTAAACAAAATGAACAACATCTCCAAGGGTCAAAATTTACTTTTTTTTTTTTAATCATTAACATTGAAGAAAATCAGTTGTCATAGAATGGAGTTTTATATTCCCTGAACAGTTTTGAAAGACCCATGTCTGATGTTGGAACCTGGACTATTCTGAAGTATGATACAGTAAGGAAGTCCCCACCACCCTCCGCAGTTTTTGCATAACCATCTTGAGTTTTTTCTCAGAGTATTAAAGTACTTGCTAAATAAGAATATCTGCTAGAAGCTGTGCACAACACATGAACAATTCTTAGTATTAGCATCAGTGGTCAGTATTAATACAAAGATTGTTTATGATGCAAGTGCACTAAAAAATTCACAATAAGGTCTTTTCCAGTTCCTATGAGAAAATATGTCTCATTTCTCATGTCAAAAATGAGTTTAGAACATTACAGAACTACTATAACTTTTTATTCTAATCAATCTGATGGAAATATCTGTAGATCAGGAAGCTTGATACTTGACAAAAATATTCAAATTAGTGTGCGATTTATTCTAAGTTGTGACATACTATATAAAGACTAATATGACAGTTGTCCTTGGAAATTTTGACATAATAACTTCAGCTCCATGGATCAAATCCAAAGATTTCTGAACATTTAATGAATCATTGTTAATCTTTTTTCTTTCTTTCTTTTTTCTTTCTTTTTTTTTTCTGATTTGAAATGAAATATGTTATATTCTTTTTAGTAGCTTAGAGCTAACAAATTATTAATTTCCATTCAATAATGAAACAAAACTACTCTGAAAGAGAATAATAAGGTAGAAGGTAAAGAGTAGTCTCAAGTAAGCTCTGAGCTTTATTTAGCACAACAAAGGTGGAGAGATAGACATAAAATACTATAAAGAAAAGGTAAATTATTAAATAATTCCATAAGAATTTATGATAATTTTATATTTGTGCTGATTTTGGCTGGGATAGTGTTAATTTTCTTTATAGTAGCTGGTATGGAGCTATGTTTTGGATTTGTGCTGGAAACAGTGTTGATAATACAGGGATGTTTTAGTTACTGCTGAGCAGGGTTTGCACAGAGTCAAGACCTCTTCTGCTTCTCTCACCACCCCATTGGCGAGTAGGCTGTGCGTACACAAGAAGTTGGGAGGGAGCACAGCCAAGACAGCTGACCCCATGACCCTGTACCACATGATGTCATGCTCAACATATAAAGCTGAAGGAAGAAGAAGGAATTGGGGAACATTTGGGGGGATGTCATTTGTCTTCCCAAGTAACCGTTACATATGATAAAGCCCTGCTTCTTTGGAGATGTCTGAAAACCTGCATGCCGATGGGAAGTAGTGAATGAATTCTTTGTCTTGCTTTGCTTGTGTGATGGCTTTTTCTTTGCCTATTAAACTGTTTTTATTTCAACTCACGAGTTTTCTCACTTTTAGTCTTCTGATTCTCTCCTCTGTCCCACTGAGGGGGGAATAAGCGAGCAGCTGTGTGGTGCTTTGTTGCTGGCTGGGGTTAAATCACAGCAATATTCAAATATTTGTCTCAACAAGTTTAGGAATGCTATATTTAAATACCATGACCAAGTTAATTAAGTTAATGGAGTCTAGAACACTGTTCATCTTAACAGTTATTTATCCTTTATTGGTTATAAAAGGAATTTCAATCTGTAGCACGCTGTACAGACCAGCATATAGAGTCCTGAATTTGCATGTTTTAGAAAATTGTTAGAAAATTTCTGTTGCTATTTTGCTAGAAACATAGCTACAAGAAGAAAAATCAAGAATTCATATATCAACAGATTATGATGATTTTAGTTTTCGGTAATTGGACCAATAAATCACATCTAGAATTATTTTTACAATCTGCTTCCCCAAATGTAACAATCTGAAGATGATATATTAAATGACAGTTTTAAGATAGCCACCTTTTTTTCCCTCTCAGCTTTTGAATTTTTGTTACCCTTAGATTTCTGAGTATAAAAACAGTGTGGTATCTTTTGCACTATGTTACTGTCATTTTTCTTTCATAGTTCTTGTTTGATTGCTGTCTTAGCACATTGGTTGATCATGGATTTTGTGCTATATTCACGATACTTTTTAAACGTATTTCTTTGTCTGCTTCTGAGGCATTTAACAAGATTTTCTTAGCCTTTTGGGTTCAATGAGCTTGTGAAAGTTGCAGTAATGTCAGTTTCCAATCTTACGCCTTAAGAAACAGAGGGAATTCAGGTGGTCAGGGGCTGCTGGGCAGCAGTCAGCTATTACTGTATAAAAAGTAACAATAGTCTTGGCTCACTAAAGAAGGCAGCAAGAGACCACAGAACACAGCTCACAGCTGAGCAAAGAAATATTGACTTTATAAAAGCAAACTGTACATTGAAAGCAGAAGCTTTCTCAGAGTAGTACACAGATTAAGTCAGACCTCAATTAATTTACTACAAAGCAATCAAATTAACTGTACAGGATTATTTCTTTCCTGTATCATTTCAGCATATTAGACTGCAGATAGCTTAATATACCTTTGTTCTTTACTCTCTTTCTCTATGTTACCTTTGAAACATGCACAATATTATTTAAAAAGCTAAATCATATGCTATCTAACAGCTGACACGTCAGTTAAGAGACTGCGTTTACCTAGTAGTTGCTACAAACCAATGTAATTTTAAAAATCAGTGGAAAAGTACTATCATCAAAATATTTTGGGACTGAATTAAACATGTAATCACATGAAGAAGTTCTAAAAATGAAAAAAAAATTACAAAAGATTTTATATATTTACAGCATGTAGTGATTTTTATAAAAAAAAAAAAAGGAACTAGAATTGGCTGCCTCTGTTATTAATTGTTAGAAATAGTCACAGCCTCAAAATTAGGGCAGATAACTTACTACAATGCCTACTACAACACTGTGCAGAGTAGTAGCTTCACCCTGTAGAAATCTGACACAGTCCTACAGTTCAGCACCCAGTGTTACTTTTCTACAAGCAAAAATAATTTTGATCCTTAGAAAGAACTATGTTAGTCTGTAACTTGAAATTAAACGTATTTCCCAATCCTTTTCCTGTTTATATTCTTGTGGAAAAAAAATCCCAAGCTTTTCAATTGTAATGACAGAAATGACTGCTTATGAGAGATATGGGGCAAGTGGAGCACAGTTTAATGGAATCCTCTGTTTAAGATAGGGAAGTTTTTGACTATGATACAACCTAATACAGAGGTCAGAGTTCCAGTTTCTATCTTATGACATCTCTTCATTGCCAGGATTGTAAAGCAGGATACGAAATTTGACTGGAAGGAAAAAAGAACAGAATACCTTTTTAAAATGCGGAATAAATTGAATGGTTCAGAATGTGTTTCAGATTATAAGCCCCATCCCTCCATAACATATTTAAACTGGTATAACAATGATATTAAGAAAATTATTTTGTTTTATATTATTACACATCCACCCAGAATTTTATGTCTGACTTGGCATCTTAACATGATAGCTTTTATTTACTGTGTGTTTGAGATTTGGGTAAATTCTGCTAGGGGATTTTTTTTTTTTAGTTTTCAGTGCCTTTAGCTGCTCAGCATTGGTTTTCCAGACACATTGTTCACATTCATTTCACAAGAAATACAAAAGAGGACATTTTGTGTGCTGTAAACGGGAATTTAAATGGTAACCTCCTGAGTAAATCTCTATCTTTACAGGAATAGTTATCAACATCTTCCCAAGTTTGGGGGCAGTGTACCCATAACCACTATGCTGAATGCTTGTGTGATGTTGCTTTCTTTGTGGTAATGCTGTACATGATGTCAGTATGTGACTTAATTTGATATGAATGTAGCAGTAAAGATTATCTTCATGTGTTCTAATTTCCCCTTTGTCTCTACCTGTCTCTTGCTGCAATATTTTCCTTGATAGTCTTTTTCTTTTAGTCAGGGAGCAACAGCTGGCCATGACAAGCTAGACAAGAATAGAGATATATATTATTACAATTACTACTGGGAGGCTAGTTGTGAAGATTTAGTTTTAGGGAAATGAGGATTGGAGGTTAATCATGTGGGTACAGCTTCTGGGTGGTAATTTTGGAGCTAGTGATTTACTTCTTTATTTTGACAGATTGCTTTAAACTTCCTAATTATAATCAGGGTTTTTTTCACCCTTGAAAACAAGAGATTTGAGTTTAATCTGGCCAGATCTTCTACACACTCTAAACATACATTCTATGAGATTATTATTTTTTTTTTTTTTCTCAGAAAAAAATGAGAAACTGTGTCTTCTCAAGTAACTTAAACTGATGTGTCATAATCTGAATTCATTGTTTTAGGTATTCAATGATGAAACCTCAGGCTTGACAAATGTACCTACTAACATATACGTTGGTGTTATTTTTTTTCCATACAGATATCTATTCCAATTGATTTTCCATTTCTTATTTATATTTATTTATATCTTTAATTGCTTTCCTTTGCCTTTAAGTTAGCTGACCTGAAAAAGACAGTATTACACAGAAAAACCCCAGTCTTTTAATACACAGCTGTTATACTGCACACAGCATACTGCTTTCTTAAGCATCTGAATGTTTCCTCTTATTACAATTTATGTCAATGCTAAATAAGAAATTCAGTGTGAGTGAACACTAGATTAACACTGTAATGCTCACCATATTGAACCTTTTGGTCAAAGTGAAATTGACAGAAAAAAAAATAAAAGCTTTGCCCTGCTGATTATTAGAGTTGTGTTTTTTTTGTTTGTTTTTTTTTTTGTTACGGTATTCTAGTTGCAATTCAGATGAAAGATTGCAAAATGCTTTCTTAAAATCTGTGGAATTTATGATCAATTGTCTTTTTCTGTTTAGCCATTTTCAAAAAATACTCTTATTTACATTATTATGTGTGCATAAGATTTTTCTCAATAAAATTTGGTGCTTTCTTCCATTAACTTCTCCTCAACTACTTTGTGCATTCTGCTTAACATGCTCCTATAAAAATGTTACCTCCATGTAAATGAGGACTGTGACATCTCATTCTGTTTTAGCACCTAGATTACCTTGCTTTGGAAATTTGCCTATAATATCATGTTCCAGTTCCTCTGGAGCTTTCCTAGTTTCATACTTAAAGCTGAAAAGTCATTATATTTTCTCCATAATAATCTACAATTTTTGGTGTATTTTGTTGTTTTGTTTTTTTTTTTTTCTGTAGCAGATAGGTCTTACTTGCACTTATACAATTGTTTAACATTATTTACTGTTATCATTATTTTAATTTTGAATTCAGTCATCCATGAAAAATGATCTATTTTGAAATGCTGTAAGTGTTCATATCCAGTGCTGGTCAACTATGTATTGTAGCACTGAAATAAAAAAAAAAAAAACAAGATTGTGTATCTCAGCCACTGAGAAGGAAAACAAGTTTCAGTACAATTCTGATAAATGTTGAGATGTGTTTTCTTAACTATAAAGTATCAAGCTCTCTTTGAAGGGATGAGACATGCAGTGACTTATTTTTTGCTCCTGAGTGCTCATTCTGCCCTTTATCTGAATTGTGTTGAGTTTATCCTGCTCATCTAACAAGATAAGATAGTTTTCCAAACTTTGGATGCTTGGTCGCAGCTTATCTGAACCTCTTGCTTTATAAATCTGACATAAACTGAGTTCCATTTGAGGTTCTCACTATCCTTTTGGTTTTGGGCAAGACTGACAGTTTTTGCAATGTTGAAAACAGACTATTCAGTGTAGGAAACATACAGTATCGAAAATGTTAACGGGAATCTTGCAAAGCACAAAGTCCTTCTAATCTCCTTTAGGCTTAAGGGAAAAGAATAGGAGTTTGTCGTCAGAGGAGCTAGGGTAATTATGCAGTGAAGATAAGAAATTTACTGCATGAACACAGTGTAGGATCTTAGACACTGGCTTCATTTCTATTGCCATTTTGTTACATTTTTACCATTGTTTCAGAACATCTATTTGTTTTCTGTAACATCTACTGCTGTGATGCAATCTAATGCTTCTTTCCATGCATACAACTTGGAGTGTCAGAGAGGCTAAGGTAAACCTGGATCCCTCCCTGAAAAGATTTAGGCTTGAATACATAACTGCACACTGAGACCAGGTATTGCCTAGACAAGTCCCAGAAGGATGACAAACTTCCAGGCTTGACTTGCTCCTTCTTCCCCTAATGGCATACAAATTAATTTTATGCATTTGTCTTGTTGCTTCTCAGAAAATATATTGTTCCTTGTATCTTCTTTTTGATTGCTCCTTCTATGCCCTCCATATGAACGTCATGCTTAGATTTGTCAAAGAATAACTCCAGTGTATGAGAAATGAATGTGTACCTTTGCTTCTTTATTGGATTATCTTCAAATGCACTTTATTCACTGTTACTTTGTTCAGTTTTGTTTTGTTTTTTTTTTTTATCAAGCATATAACGTAATTGGAAGTTCCTTCATTTGAATGCTACAGTCAGTTCAATTGGTAAAGCATTGTAATATCATGCTACATAAGCAAATAGTATTTATCTCATTCTTTATACATGCATTGTTTCTTCTGAAAGCGTATTCTCTGTGGAGTAAAAAAGGAGACCATGTGAAAGGTGACATCTATAGGATTCAGTGTTTAATTTTAAATTTATCTAAATCATTAAGGTAAATCCATGAGGTCAGTCTACATAGCACAAACTTTTTACTTATGTTTTAAAAATAAATCCAGCACTAGGTCACAGGTACAAAACCAAACAGGATTGTACTGTAGTAGAGTAATGCTTTTCTGTGGCTTTAAGGCAGTGCCGTCAAGTTTTCTGAATATCAATCAATAGGGAACTGTGAGAAAAAGCAATGTGGAAATGGAAAAAAAGTCAATGATTTTATAAAAAAATCAAACATGAAGAAGGACAATAAAAGAACATGTTGCTCACATTTTTTTTTTTTTATTTAGACTTCATCATATTCTATCTCATTTTTCTAATATAGAAGGATTAACTTTTTATGACACCAGGTATGATTCCATGTCACCTGCTGATGCTGTCTGTACAACATGACATTTCTGACATTTTGTTTATATTTGAGAAATCAGGTAAGACTTTGCTACTATTGTAAGAAAGGAAAGGCACCATAAGAGACTTTCAGAGATAAGGATAGATATGATATTGCTTGTGCTTTTTTAGTGGTATGGCAAAGCTTACAGCAGAAGCAGGAACAGCAGAAAAAAAAATATATTTTATTCCACAAGTCAAAATTAACAGATATTTGCTTCATATGATTTTTTTTTGGCATTCAGAACATTTTTCATATTGTCTTGAAGGTGTTTAGTGTTTTTTTTTTCTTATTTTTTTTCTCTTTTTACTGTTTTTGACACTTACACTTCCGTATAATAAAAATGAACAACACACATTTTAAACAACACTTTCATGTCTGTGTGACAGTATGACTATTGATTTCCTCTGCTTTAAAACAAAAAACTCATCATAATTAGAGAGCATAAAAAGTTTTTATAAAACATATTCATAGTTAAAAGAAGTGTCATATTTTTTTCTTTATCTTTTTAAAACAGCACATTTGAGCAAGTTTTAGCTTCTGGCTGATCATCTTCTAAACAAGAAGCTTCTGAATAGATTTGTTTTTCCTGCGCTAAGCAGTGTGCTCTCTTTTACTCTTTTTTTTTTTACTCTTTTTTTTTCAGCATGTCAAATATTCCTTTCTGTTATCACTGTAATCCTACTTTTTTATTATTTAGATCTAACTTATTCCCTTCTGTCCTATCATCTTTTCTTCTGTCTTTATGCAATGTGGTTTGACTGCTGTTCGCCTAGTTTCTTTCTCCTGTCACCTCAGGTCTTTTTTTTCATAATTTCTTTCCTACCCTTTATACTTCCACTTTCATCTTCTGTTTTCCCTTTCTAAAGGAATATTCCATCACTTTGTACTGTTGTCTGCACCTTTCATTTTTTTTTTCCCAAATAAAAAGTCTACACTGTGGCTCTACGTTCATGAGAGCCTTTTGTCATTTAACTTTCTCTTCTATTGTCTGCCTTTATTTTTTATACTTACTGTCCTCCTATACTAATACTTTAAATAATACTTTTAAATAAATGTTTGGGTTTTGTTGTTTTTTTTTTTTATTTTTGTTTTGTTTTGTTTTTTACTTTGAAAACAATTTCTGTCAAGGCCATCCATGGTTCTATTCATCTAATCTATTTTAGGTTTGTACAATGTAGATGTCTACACATTTTTTTTTTTTTTGGTCGCTTTACAGCTAGGGGCTGATATTGTAAAGGAATTCTGTAGTCGACAAGTCAGATGCAAATATCCACAATTAGTCTTCCTTTTATCTAAGTGTGAATCTTTATTTTTAGCCTTTTCTGCTTCCAGAAAAGAGTATCAGAAATAAGGAGAAATATCCAACAGATACATACACCAGATACAACAGATACATATTTGAGTCAAGGGATAATTCTGCTTAAGACTACTCAAAAGTAAAAATGTCTGTGAAACATTTTACATTAAATTAGATAGTATTAACATGGATATATCCATACAGTGGATCTTAGTCACATTATTTGTGTCTGCTTTTCGTGCCAGATTACAGAGTAGTCTTGATCCTCTGAGCTTGCCACCTAATTGATGAGACCACCACATTTCTCTAGACCGCTTAGGTTTTCTTTCTTTCTAAAAGGATGTTGGAGGAAGTGGTGAGCTTGTATGTTCCTGTGCTGTAGCTGTATTCTCACACAAAATCAAGATGCAGTCCCATTCCATTCCTTGATCTGAAAATTTAGAAGCACTCCCAAATCCAGTAACACAAGTATCCTTCAGACAGAGTGCAAAGCTTTTTCTTAATTTTTGTAAATTTCTAGAAGTTTCTGAAAATAAGTATTTTAATTTCATCTTGGGTCTGATTACAATGGATCTTAGTCAGCAATGAGCTAGACCAATTTTATGTAAGCTTCAAGGAACTTACAGGCAACATTACTTGGACCATGGATTAAGCTTTCAGAATCTCTTTCAGGCACATATATCCTGCTTCGCGCTTTTCGTAGGTGCCAAACTGTTAGCAGGAGTGCTGTAATGGGTAAGGGACTATCTCAAATTTCACCTCAGTGAGCTTAGGTGCTAGGTCTAATTGATCATGTATTTCTCTATAATACTCATGCTGGTTGATGATGAAATTATGCAATAAGGATAAGGCAATATCTTCCTTGCTCTGTAGTTAAAAGGATATATTTGCTGGCTTATTGGATACCTACAGCTCCTAGAAAACTCTATGTGATCCTCAGTAGGAAAAAACGCTGATATGTTCTACTTCCTTGTGATGTTTAGAAGTATATGTATTTTGACATGTGTATGTTGGTGTCATACATGTGTACATATATAAGCATGATTAATAGCAAGCAACCTAAGGTTCTTAGCTGAGGTGTCTAACTTACAAAGAGCTTACAAAGCAGGGTACATAAATGGCTACAGTATAGTTTCAATATAGTAAGAATTTAGTACTCCTCATTAACTGGTGTCTGCCTCCAAATGTGTTGCAGTAAGTCACTACTTGAATACTCCCAATCCATTTCCATAAAAAATAAAACACTTTGGTTTTATAATAGTCAGATACCACATCTTTGTAAAACAGTGTAAAAGGCAAAGATGACATCTTAAGTCAATGTACAAAAAATGTACTGAGTTAATTCAAATGGTATACAGAACACAAACTAGTAAACATGAGGTTCACTAACCCTGTTGGTATGTCGTACTGCATCCTAGCTATGACAAACAGTTAAACAGACCAGAAGTGATATTTTGATGTGTTCTTGTGTATCCGAAGTTGAAATGCATGTCAGTACCTGTAATAAAATGAAGAAAGCCATTAGGAGTATTTTGACTTAATAAAAGTCAACAGGCTTAGTTTATAATTTATAATGATGCAGTTGTTTGAGTTTGAGGCAGTAATGAAACACAAAGTAACTACAACCTGCCAATCACATCAGAAAAAAAAAACAACCAACCCTTAAAATTGGAAGCTGTCAGCATTCTAAAGTCACATAAACCTTTAAAGTCTGCTAGGCCACAGCTCATTTGGGAAACAGTGATTGGAGTCAATTTGTAATGCAAAACACGTTTTGCTTGGTCCTAAGAAACTTTTGCTTTGCAGTTGGCCAATCAATTATAAAATGAAAGTGACAACGACTGTCTACAATGTATGGTAGTTTCTGACAGTTTTTCAAGATTATTTAACTTATCTCACCACCTATTTGAAAGCTTAAGGAACAGTTATTGAAATAGCTGCCAGACTGCTCCTTGTGACAAGAACCCTGCATTTCCTTCTCTGAAAGGGAGAAATTCCAGAGGCACTGAAGACTGAAATTAATAGTGCACAGCGCTTCCAGGGAATATACAATAAAGATAAAGGTGTGATATTTATTGCTAGTAAATAAAATAATTTCTTTAAGAATCAACTTTAAAACTGTATTTTAACACACTGAGGAAAGTGTTTTTACACTTATACTAAGGTTTTACGGAATAAATCTATTGCATACAACTTCTTTTGACAAGTACAATCATTCTTATTTTCAAATTATTTTTAAAGGAAATTTTAAATGGATTTTTTTTTTTTAAAAAAGACCTTTAACAAGATGGTAAATTGCAGATAATAATAATTTTATTTTCTTGAAAAAAAAAAATCCACCTTTCTCAGCCAACCTCTGCTGAACCTGTCTTTACTAATATCATTCAACTATGTTTTCAGAATATAGCTTGAAGGATGATTTGAATACAGAAGCTAAGCTATACAGCACCCTCACTGAAAATAAAGGTGATATATTGTCATAGGACATCTTGCTATTGTAATGTCTAGTAAGTCCTTATATTCCAGTTTAAAATTTGTTCAATAGTTTCTAATGAGTTGGTAATATTATTTAATCATTTACAAAAGCCCTGTACAGTAAAAAAGTTTAACAGTTCTTATCTCTGTCAAGACTAAGTGGTAAAGCCAGGCTGATCTTTGATTTCCATTAGCTAGTGAGATTGTCTGTCATGATTTAATTTTCAAATATACTTAAGTATACATGTTCACATATATATATGCAAGATTTTTTTTTAATGAAAAGTAGTTGTATTATAATGACAGAGTTCGTTTACTCTGACAAAACTTAGCACTGTACTAAGATGCACAATATAAAACTATCCATCTGAAAATGAGTTTTCTGAATAGATCATGATCCTGTTGGAAATCTTGAAATCTTTTTTTTTTTGTAAGTTGAAAAGATGCTCATATGTATTGATTTTTGGTGTTCTTTGTTTAACCAGTGCAAAATTATTCCCAATTCTTTTCTTCTAAAGAAAAAGAGTAAATGAGATTTTAAAAAAATAAAACAAACACACATGTTAAGACATTAACATCTTAACTTTGTCACACAGTGTAAAAATATAAATCTCATAAGCTCTGTGTTAAGTAACATTTCAAAATACTGAGTCTGCTTTTATTCCCATATGAATAGGGCCAGGAAGCTTTAAAACATGTGTAATATGTATGATAATAATATCAAAGACATACAGTTTTGATGAATAGAATAACATCAAAACACAGTTAACTGTTAATAAAAGAAGCAAATGGTCCCAAGGAAAAGAGTTTGGTTTGAAAAATAACATAAAATTGAAAAAAAAATGGAGGAAAGGAGAAAGCTTACATATTCTTACCTACCAGATTGGCAAGTGGGCTGTTTAGAACATTTTTATGACTCACCAATGTGTTAGTACTATTGCCAAAGGCAGATAGATGCAAATGCCAAGCATATGTGAAGAAGGTCAACAGCAAAGAAAATGCAACGTTCTTGTTAACATTTTTATAGCTCTCTGTAATGGCTAGGAAGAAAAACCTGAATACAGTGTCATTTTTGTGTTGTATATAATAAAGATAAGTTGACCATACATTAGCTCTTCTACTTTTGCATTGTTTCAATTTTTTTTTTTCCTTCTTCTCTGAATTGGTAGTTCTGAATAGAATTACAAGAAGATATTTATTTATAGATTTCCATTTTTCAGGTGTCAAATAATACTATAAACATGGACTTCTGAAAATATACAGTAGACAATTCTGGTGGAATTTTAATATCAGCTAAATTACAGTACTTTTATGAAGAGATATCTTACTACAATATGGTCTCTTATTTTACTGAATTGATGTGTGTGTACATTTTTTTGCTAATTGCTTGTATCCTATGAAAGTAAAAATGCTAATACACACACATGGATATTACATGGGGCTGTTATAAATGTTCATCTGATTCGTGTTAATATACATGGAATCTTTAATTATCCTGGGAAGAACAGGGTGATATGTACATAGTTCTGTATTTTGAAACTGTATAGGTAACGTATAAGTTTTGTTTAAAGTTATAAACGTATTTGGGAGGTTTATTTAACTTATTGAAAATGTGTTTGTCAGGCTTCACTCCTGCCTTAGTAGTTTGACATAATTGAGGATTTTACCTGCTTAACAGTGCTGTTTACATAACAAGGACCCTTAACAGTTGAGCCAGAAAAGAGCCGAGAAACCGGGCTGGGGGCTGGTGACCACGGGCACGTAAACAACTCCACATGTGGGACCGGCTGCTTCGGTACTCTTAGCCAATTAACACCGGTATTGTGGCTAGTGACAGGCTCTTAGCCAATCAGTACCTGCCACGAACGGTGTGAGTAACCAATGGAATGCAGATTGTGAGCGCCAAAAAGGAGACAGGTACAGTGGGGGGACTGGGAGAAGTTATAAATCCTGTAACCTCGAACAAAGGGGTGTGCGTCTTGGTGGAGCGGAGACTTGCCGCGCACCCAGCGCTGTTGGCCGGCGCTGTTTGCTTGCTTCTATTCAATAAATTGGAAACTTTAATTGGAATCCTGCTCTGGGGCTTGGATTCATTTATAACAGGTCCTACAGGAAAGATAGGGCAAGACTCTTCAGCAGGACCTGTTGTGACAGGACTAGGGGTAATGGTTTCAAAGTAGAGGGAGATAGATTTAGATTAGATATTAAAAATTTTTTCACAATGATGGTGGTGGAACACTGGAACAGGTTGCCCAGAGAGGTTGTGGATGCCCCATCAGTGGAAATGTTCGAGGCCAGGCTGGATGGGGCTCTGAGCAACCTGATCTGAACTCATTAACTTTCATGTACAGATAGAGAGGTTTAGGTGGGAGATCACTAAACCAGCATACTTGAGCTTGTCATACTGGTCATTCAGTGGATAACTTTATTTATTTTAAATCAGTGACAGACTTTATTTGAGGAAATACAGCTACTTCTATTTCTTACTTCTGAATTATTCTTTAAATACAGATATAAACATCTCATTCATGCTTGTGTGCTTATTCTTTTGTAGCTTGATAGTGTCCCCAGATAACAAGCTTTTGACCACCTATTTTTGTGTTTTCTTTCTTTCACTCTGAACCTCTTTCTATTTCCCACTAGTTGTCTCGGATTCATTCTCAGAAAGATGGTAACACCTTAAATAACTTTGGTTTCATTCACACTAGGATGAAAGACATCTCAGAAAGAAAATTACACAAAAAAAGGTGAATTAAAAGCTGACCTTTGTTGCCTTTTATCTGCTACTTGCTGGAGTTTCTGAGAGGCTATTGATGTACACTGTATGTCAAAAGGAGTTCCTGTTCACTGAGATGGGCTGTTGTCCCTTTGACATTCTCTCAGAGGTTTTTCAGTGACATTTAGAAAGTCCATTGGGGCTTTGTGATTTTTTAAAAAAATATCTCGAATAATCCAGGAGATGAGCAAGAATCTAACAACAGTATGATCATGAAACTATGTCCCAACACTCTGTGTTAAGATTGGAATTAATAACAGAACCCTTCAGATGGGTAGTCTCATTTAAACTCACTAAGATTTAAGATACAAGAAGAATAATCTTTAAACTAGAGGAAGTTAAGAATACACCAAAGATAAAGACTTTCAGGAGAATGCTACAATAGCCAAGATTCTCTGAAAAATAGATATATATTACATATACAAAACACAAAGATGTCAGGTGAATCTTTGGAGAGAGAGGAAAGAAAGAATGTGGGCTCTAGATTGAGGATCAGATAAGGAAATATTAAAAAATATTAAAGAGTAAGGAAATACTTAAGAAAAAGCATTATTCCACAAGAAAACATATTTGGTTAATTTTAAAGCATGT
Source organism: Tetrax tetrax (assembly GCA_009806455.1). Lineage (NCBI taxonomy): Eukaryota > Metazoa > Chordata > Aves > Otidiformes > Otididae > Tetrax > Tetrax tetrax. The sequence goes on from WHYT01017487.1 coordinate 37,574, forward strand.
ACCAATCCTGTAAGACTATGATTCTGACTGCAGAAGAACTTGTAATTGTTTCTAGAAATCAAATGATGCAGTAAGCAGAGGTTGTTTCTTGAGGTGTAACACTGTGGTAATACAAATTATTGACTCAGCCTTGCTCACATCTGCCCAATGAATGAAGTGATGAAGTGTGTTTGCATATGCTTGCGCTCTTCTATACATAAATACATTTGACTACTTTGCACCTTTTCCTGGCTCTTTCAAGTGCAAATATTACTAATGTTTAGGATTAAAGGAAACACATTGGTGATAATGTCAGGCTTTGGCTTAAGATACACATACATATGTAAAAAAAAAGTGCATTCATTGCATATATTGTTGCGTGCATCTGAGAGAACTGTCTGATTCAGTATTAATTAAAAAACTCATATGTTTTAAAGTTTTATAATTGTAAGAAAAATGGGTACTATAGATCTAAAAATAAAGAAAAAAAAATATTATGAATACATCTTACATTAAAGGTGATACATTTAATAGAAGGTAAGGAGTAAGATGCCCAGAGAGACGTGAGCACTCTGTGAGACTAATAGAATAACTAAGGAGTCACTCAGTAATATCCCAAAAAACCTGCATGATTAAAGTAGTGCTTCAAACAAAAGATAAAATCTAAACTTGTATTTTTTAAAAAAACTGTAGATCTACTGGAGGTTCCTGTATCTCATAGGTTTACAGTGTCCTTTGTTTAAATCAACAGCAAGTGCCATGAGAGAGCTTCTGTTGGGCACATGTGGAAATGCTTTGGTCATGGTGTGGCTGAAGAATGTGATGCACATATGCTTACATATTAAATATATATATATTTCTTTAATTATTTTTACTAAATGGGTTCAGTGTGTTTGACTCGCTCTATCAATAGCTTACATATTCTTAAATACTGTGCTCTAAATAAAGTGTAAATGTGGCCACCTATTTCTTTTCAATCACATAGATGCTGCCATCAAATAATTTATACTCCGAGCCTGTCCTCTGCTAGTTCTCACCATTTAGTATGAAGCTACTTACTTAATAGTGTCTATTCCCAAGGGAGTTTACATGTAAAACTTAATTCTGTACACAGAGAATGAGAAAATACCCAATCAGGTCTCTAGAACATGATCCTTCATGGAAAGAATGTTAAAACAGCTGAAGAGAGATTAAGAGACATTTGAAATCTCTCCAAGAGTGAGATGCTTAATTTCTGATCAGATTTCAGGGGCTGGAACTTCTTCCTGGATTTAATGCTTAACTCATATACGGTATACGTAACCTCTCTTCACTTTCTTCTGCTTCAGGACTTACTGAAAGAGAGAATGGAGCCTTGCTCTCCTACATACTGGAGAAGTATTTTAGCTATTAAAAACAAAACTGAAAGGAGAGAACAAAGTAATAATTTCTGACCTTGTTGGGTACTAGTAGAAGAAACTTCTACTTTTCTTTGAGTTAGTGCTAGTAGCTCTTTTTCTGGGCGCTGAATCTCAAGTGGAGCACTTCTGAGTGTGTCTAGGGAGATCTGAAGGAAAATTTCTGTCATCTGTCCTTCCCCAGTTGCTAGCTTTGGATGGTATCTCAACAAAAATGTTGCCTGTTGGTAACTCCCAACAACTGTCCTACTGATCCTGGAGATTATTCTGAAGTACGACAGATATGTCTTTTCTTCATACACTTGACAACAGGAGTTCAAGCTCTAATATTGGATTCTGGATTCTAGCCTGGGGAAAACAATACTGCAAAATTAATCATTACTTACAACCTTATAGGAGCTTAATACCCTCTAACATTAATGGGTACCAAAGTGAGGCTCAACAAAGTGAGCTTATGACACTTGAAGATTGTGATGGTTCCACTCTGCAATGCACTAGTCCTACCCCACCATGTATTTTTTTATATATATATATCTTATATATAATATAGTATTGTCTGATTTAATTATATGTACTGGAATGGTGAACTGCTGCTACTCTGGAAAGTGTTTTCCCATTAGGAAAGATATGATTTAACTAAAAGACTGGGTGAGTCCGTGGGGTTTTTTTAGGTAACAAACCTGTATAGAATCTTAGGTTTGATCTGGACCTAAAAAAATAGTGGCAAAACAATGTAAACATTTAGAGGTACAAGGACATTAAATTACCTTTCTGGATAGGAGCAAATTTTCTTAAAGAAAACTTGACATTCTGATGGTTTTTGGTGGTCAGTAGAGGGAGCTATTGAACTATGGTATAGTGCATCTGATAGTCAGCTTCTGAAGAGCACACCTTTATTCCTCGCATAATTAAAATTAAATTCTCGAATGCTTAAAATATTTTAAAGTAGCCCACTCAGTCAAAACAGTGTATCCAAGATGTTAATGGCACCTTTTAAATATATATAAACATGTAAGAAAAAGGGGCAAGAATAGTAAAGCCTGAAACCAAAATTAAAGCAGAAGTAGCTTGTCTCCTATTAAATAAAAAAAAAAAATCACACACATGCACACAAACTCAGAGAAAGTATTCACGTATGTAATTAAAAGCTTCTGTAAAACTTTGGTGAGAAAGGTCATGTTTGTACATAACAATAATTAAAAGCCCAAAGCTTATCATAGAGTGTCTGTATGTTATTTATCTTCAATCAGTCAATCAATACTTAAATAAATCTTGGTCACCTATTTATATCCAGACAAAAATTATCAACATAAATACATCTACAACACAAACTGAATCTGATGTTCTAGTATTATTTCTCAGGAAGATTTTTCAAAGCCAGGAATAGGACATAAGCTAATGCTACTGATATATGTAGGTCACTCAAGATGAGATTTATTTTACCTGCTCTCATTTACATCTAGGAGTTAGATATCTAGTCATTGAAACCCTCCCTATTGGCCGTGTAATGAGATCAGCACTATTAATGAAGGAATGATTTACCCATCCTGACACAGATCTCCAAGATATATAGCGCCTTTTTTTTTTTTTTTTTTTTTTTTTTTTTTTGTGAACTTAATTAATTCATTAGACAGCTAGCTCTAAATACTTCAGTTTTAAACTGGTAAATCTGGCTGAATACAGTATCTTTTTTTTTGTCATTAATTAGACAGGAACTCATCCTTAAGTTATCTAGTCCATCTACATAGGGCTGTAGTACATCATAAGACCTATGAGAGACCCATGTTCTTCTGGCAAATGGAAACAGGCCTTGGGGCTAAAGCATATTAAATAACATCAGAAGCCTCTGTTACAGAGTACTACACCTGAATGGTTATTTAAATCAGGAATGAAATGTCAATATAACTAAAAGTTAAGCCTTAAACCAGCAGTCTGCATTTTTCAACATTTAAATTCAATAAATATTTCTTTCACAGAACCTTTTTCACCCTTATCCATCAGTCCAGTTAATGAAGAAATCATCAGAATAAATAATTCAAAGAAATAAAGTAATTTAGTGCAGTAGCAATGAAGGCTAACCGTGTAAAAGCCTGTACCAGCAATAAGGTCCTCAGTAGGTTAAGGGAATGATTATTCCTCTCTGGCAACTGTGAGATTCCCATGCTGATTAATGAGTTCAGCTTCTGGTCCCATAGTACCAGAAAGATGTTGACATATTGGCACAAGTCCAGAGGAGAGTCACTGAAATAATCAGGAGGTGATACACACACAAGATATTCAAAGCTTAATTGGACAAGGTTCTAGATCATCTGATCCACTCCTGATGTTTGTCCTTGCTTTGAGCAAGGAATTGGAGCATGGGACCTCTGGAGGTGCCTTCCAATCTAAATCATTTTACATTTTTATGACTTTATATAGACTTTAAGAGTAGATTCTGAACCTGTCAGGATACTCCTAGTGTATCTAAATGTCTACAAGGTTTCTCTGATCTTTGCTACTAGAAACAGGGGAACTAAATTTTGGAAGAATATCTGCACTGTATTTCCGAGTACTTTCAGTTGAGAACATGCCAGATGGAGGTGTTTTCTTATTTGTAAGTGCATGAGCATTGCAGGCATGGGGAGGGCTTACTCTAACAGCTAGCAGTTTTCCCAGGCAGTTTAAGTCACCATGTACTTCTGCAAGATCTCTTTATGCTGTTGCTCTGCTTCTGCCAGTGGCAGGATCAGGACTAGACACACCAGCTTCTTTTCAAATATATCTGTAAAAGATTACTAGACATGAAGTAGACCTATATTTTCTTGAAATAGAACTAATTCAAGAGTAATTCTCCAAAAGGAAAAAAATACTATAAGGTTATGCATAATCTTGTTGGACTCTTTTTATGATCAACAAGAAATGCACTTGAAGAGGGAAACAAATGGTCAAATAGGTCCGTAGTGTATGGCCAGTCTCCTGAACTATCATGTCATCTATGTTACATATTATGGCTTAAAATGTACCTATATATATATATATACACACACATATAAATTTAATAATGGGTGATAAAGAAATAAACATCAGAAGGAAATCCTTTAATGTAGCTAAGGTAGATATTCAAAGAAATAACCTGTGTAATAGCAAAATGTGAATAGAGTTATAGGGAAAATTAGAAAATGTACTTGAACTTATCAGAAAGAAAATCCTCAGTGGGTTTGTGGTAATTTCTCGTAAATATTAACATATCTACCTAATCAGTATTCTGCTAGAATTCATGAGAATCAAAAAACCCTGCTACCTTTTGTTCCTGGAACTATTAAACTTTGTACCAGATGGTTCTCTGCCACTCATATGTGCTAAAATAGCATATCTATCATTCATTATGATATGACATCACTGGATTAATTACAGGCACTGGTTACTGGTAATACATGCTTTTAGCAATTAAGGCAATCTGAGAAAAGCAAGGAGGCAAGTTAGCAAATCTGATCAGCAATGTCTCCAGTGACCATGAAGCACAGCATGAGAACCACTATACTAAACTGCATTAACATTTTTTTCTAACCTTTTTGTTTATACTGTAATGCTCTTTTATCTAGCATCATCTTGATGTTAGAAGGATGAATTACTTCTTACATTTATCAAATAAAAATTCTCTAGCTTACACAGGTCCACCAGACCCTTGAAAAGTTCAAGAATACCTTTTAATATACTCTATTAAATTTAGTGTCAAGGTCAAATTGCTATGATTTTATTCTTCAGAAGTTACATTCTGACAGATATGTATTTTAAAAATAAAAAAAAAAACTTAAATAAAAATAATTACTGTTAAACAGTATTTGGAGAAATTATTCTGAAAAGGACTAAGTATATCATTCTCTTGTCTATTTTCTTTCTGACTTTTTTTTACGACAAAAAGGCTTTACCAAGAGCAGTTAATTTTTATATACAGTCCTCCAAAACACAGTCTTACTTTCTCTCTCTCATATATAGTCTTCATATGTGCCACAGATGTGAAATGTAACAGATGAACTATAAAAATACTGTGCTGAAGTGACTTCCTATATGGCACTATTGATGTGTAATAAGAGATGAAACACTGATAAGTCATTGAGAACAATTGTGAAAAAAAAAAATAGAGAACTTCAAAAAATTATTCCGTTTTTTTTACAATCATCTGTTTGTGCCAAACAGTAAGCCAAAAGACTTAAAAAGCTATTTATATAATTTTTTTTTTCGATACTCAAGGCTTAAGAGAATCCACAATACACTTAATGGAACTTAGAATAAATATCAACTAGAAATCACAATGAGTTTCTAGAAGAAATGAAACAGATGGACTGAATTTTCAATCTTCTGTTTGTATGTGTTCATGCCTTATGTGTCCTAGTAGAATATATGGTTGTCTGAAAAGATTTTTCTTAAAGTCTTGACTGGGTTAAATATTTTTTTCTAATCCAATTATTTCTTAATAAAGATTTATCCTTAGAAAAACATGATGAATTCTTCCTAAGCAAGATTAAATGTTCAGATTCATTTTCTATTTTAAAAATAGTTTTATAATTTAAAATGATGCAATAAATAAGTACTGTATTAATTAATTTTAAAAATCCAGGGACTATTACAAATAAATCAGAATTTTTTTTCATGCAATAAAATTAATACACATAGCATAAATTTCTTAATGACTTTGAACTAGAGGGTATTTGTATCTAGAGTGTGTTCAATGACAGTTATTACTCTTCAGTGCCTCAGTGCATCTGTAGGGCCCATGCATGCATACATTAGGAATATTACTTTGTTAAGCAGGTCAGTCTTTTCAGGAATTTGAAGCAGGCAAATTAGACTATACCTTAAATTTGAAACTCCTGTTAAATTACTAATAATAGGAGGCAAGAAAACTATCCATTAGACCTCAGGAAGTTAATACATAAGGAAACCAAAAAAGCTGGAAAGGTCTACTTATATGTATTGAACTGAATAACTTCAATCACTGAAGCTAGTGATAAATTAATGAAAATTCAGTACTGCAAATTCATAGTGCCTGATATTCCAACCTTGATAGTACTATTATTTGTAAGCTGAGAGTCTTTGAGTCAGACACTTATTTTCATTAAAGGCAAAGCCCACAGGAAGTGTAAATTTTAAGAGAGGGTGACTTTGAACGATGCACTTAAATATACATTTTTTTAGGAACAGACAACTCAAGCAGTAGCATCTGGAGCATTTCCCAATTTAACAAACATAATCAAAATGGCTTCTTGAAAAAATATTACTCAAATAGGGAAAAGTCCTTCAGTTTGGCAAAGAAATGGCACTATTGTGATTGTCACTAAAACTTTTAGATGGTGACATTGCAATTTTGTAGAAAATACATATATGTGTATAGAATTAATTAAAAATAAAAAGATATTATCCATAATAGTTACTAAACTACAAAATAACTTTTATTCAGTAGGTTTTGATGATAAATATTTTTACATAATCTGGAGTATTTCATTAGAAAGCAGACACAATCCTTTTTTATTTGATTACATTACACAGCAGTTACATGGTGTGATTCCTTCATCTCATGCTTCTGTTCTCTTCATCCATCAACTCTTTTATTCTGATAACTGAAAAGGTAGTTTGAAGTGGTAAGAATAAAGTATCAGAAGTGAGAAATAAGTTATTTTTTTGCAATGAAATTTAACGAAAACTCTAAAATCACAATGAAAGAGTTCAGAAATACCTTTACAGAAGCATCAGGTAGGCATAAAATATTCCTATTAAAAATTAAATTTTAACTTTTCTAATAAAGAAATAAAGAATGTAAATGTCAATTAAAAATGTACCTGAAAGTTACTTTGAATTTTTGTATGTGTTTTGGTAAAAGAGTTGTCTTTTTAGACTAATGTTACACAACCACTGTTCTACTAACTTTAAATTTATTCCTCTTGACACTAGCTGTTGTGAGTAAGGGACGAACTTGTTGCAGATACTTCATATATCATCCTTTGGTACGTATGATTTCAGAATTATTCATGAATACAAATAAATATTTGAAAGGAAAACTCTTTTTAAAATTTAAGCTGGGCTTTCCTGAAGTTCTATTCTTAGGTGAGATGATTAAACCTATGTGTGCTAATTATCTCATTCATTATTTTTCTGAAATAGTAGGAGGAATAAATAAAATATTCATAATATATACAAGGTAAGACAGTCTTGAAAAGTAGGAGCCCAGAAATCCTCTTGGAAGGAAATTTTAATAATTATAAGGCTGGTCTTGCAGCAAAATTACAGTTTAATGGTTTACATCAGTCATTTAGATGTTTTACTTAATCCTGTAAAGAGTTTGTTTCTTGAGCTACTCTGGCAACGAAACTCATATTTTTCTTTTGGAGGGAAAAAAGAGTGCTAAAATATTGCCAGAACTAAGAGTAAAAAATGCTTTGTACGGTAAGGTTATAGACCATAATAAGACTGATTGAACTGGAATTTTGATCAGCTTTAGATGTTTTCTGCTAGGGACACCCAAATACTTTAAGATAGCATGGAACCATAAAACCAGTTTTATCCCTTTGATGTGACCAATATTTTTATTTGTCTTGCATTAGGTATCCATTCAATTTTTTGGAAAGGCGTTTTAGTAACCAAAGTCAGAAATTGCCGTAATAAACATTTATATATATATATATATATATATTAGTGTATAAGAATACAGTCCCTCTAACTTTGTGGTTTGGGTCATAACATCAAATATTAGCAAGCATTTGTAGACTAAGCAGGCAAAGGGAATAGGGAAGTGAGATCAGGAGCAAGACTGAAAAGGCTTGGCAGAGTCCAGGGAGTAGAAGTAGAAGAAAACAGGACTGGAGCAAGGAATGGACAAAAGATAGACAAACAGTCCGTACTAGAGGGAAGTTGATAGGTATTACTAAACACATAGGAAAGCAGAGAAAAGCATACTTTAGTAATGAATCAGAACTAAATTAAGAAAACTTCAGGGAAAGTTTGAAGGTCAAAAATAAAAACTTGTATTATGCTAAATGTGAGTAGAATTATAAAGAAAATTAGAAACAAAAGTATCTAAAGTTACCAAAAAGAAAAGTCCTTGCTGTGTTTGCTTTCTTGGTGGCTTGTAAAAAAAAAAAACCAAAACCAATAAGGTTTGAACTTAAGCACTGAGCATGTGTGGTGGGACAGAAGGGAAAGGGAAAGACAGTTTCTTGGCCTTTAAATCTCTTCCTGACTTTTGACTCTGGTAGAGAGATTCCTGTGATGTTGAGCAGGTGGAAGAGATCATAGCCATGCTCACCCTGAGGAAAGTAAAGAGTACTTCAAGTCTTCCTTGTCAATTTCTGGTATACATGTGGAACCCACCTCAGGAAGAGCCTTCTTTGGAGTATTTAAACCCAAACTTGATCTCAGCAAAGGTGAGATCCACAATCTAGAGCCTACTTCAGCATTTACCTCAGTCAGTCAGACCATTTCAGTCTTTTCTCGAGTCCAATGTCTGCACGAAATTCATTTTTCACAGAGATGATAGAAAATATTTGTTATCTGGTCTATTGTTTTCTTCCTTTTCATATAACCAAGTTAGGATGGTAGTAGGATGGCCCTTGAATGTAAAGTGAGTTTTGGATCACCAGTGGCACTGGTCAAGGGAACTTGCTTTGTACCTTAGCGTATTTTTCCTTATGTAATGAGGTTAATTATACTAAAACAAGTTAAATTGATATTTGTATGACACTGCTTTCAAACGAGCCAGTCATACCTTTGGAAAAGAGTTGAATTTTAAATAATTTGTTCTTAAATCAGTTAAGTACAATCCCTCTGCTTCCAGTTGGTTTTATCAGAGAAGTTCACAGATTTGAGTTAGGAAAAATAAATAGTTGTCACAAGTGAAGGAAAATCAGGGTTTTTTTTTTTTTTTTGTTTCAATTTTATTTAAGTGTAAGCTAAACCTCTAACTGCCTTTTTTTTTTTTTTAATACTATTTGGTTAAATGCATTCAGAAGTAGGAATTCAGTCGTTTGGGGAATGCTGTTGAATTTCTACAGGGCTACACACCCGTAAAAAAAAAAGCTAAGTGCAACTTTAGAAAATGGAATTGTTGGACTTGGGTACACAATAGACTGTATGTGAAATAACCAAGAATCCTTCTATGAATCTGTTCTTCAAGTAGCATGTCTTGAGCCAGATGAGTAAACTAGATCTTTCCAATTATGGAAGATTTGAAATATTCCCATTGAATAAGTGGCAGCTAGAGTAATTTAACACAAAATTTTTTAATTAAAAAATTATTCAACTTAAAGATTTTTCAAAGACCATCACACCTCTTCTAAACATAGCCTTTGAAAGGGTGTTCCCAGTTGCAGATTTAAATTTACATACACTGGGCCTTACATGGTGTTTTCATAATTTGTCAGCAATCATGTCAAAATATTCACTCTTTAAATTTGTGTAATTTTGCTTAAATATTGGGGTTTTTTTTAATAATTTAGAATAATCTTTGGTTTTAAATACAGTTCTCTTATCCTACTATTTTTAATTCATCACTGCTATTTCAATATTGCATTTCCATTTTTGTTTAAATTATAGTATTTGCTCATTAAAATATTTTTATGTAAAATTACACCAAATATGGACTAGGACGAGAATAGTAAATGAAAAGTAGGCACAAGACAGAGCTAAACAGAAAGACTCAAATGCATTAATTCATATGTACAAAGAAGTGTTAGGCTTGCATCCACATTCCAATAAATAATTAAATCATTGCAAAGTTAAGTGTATCTTGTCATATGATAATCAATCATTTTAAATCCTAGAACTTACCTGGGGACAGTTTGGGGACAGGTAAGAAGATATTGAGAAGATAGAGCAGAGAGAGAGAGACAATGTACAAAAAATAGCTAAATTTCAAATTTGTGGACAGCAAGAGGCAAAGAACCTTCTTGAACATGTACATTCATATGTAACTTAGGAAACTGCAAGCCAAAGCAATAACATTGTCTTTATGACAACTTGAAAAATTTTAAATCCCCTGGCAAGTGGGGGAAAAAGGTCTATTTGTTGGGTTTTTGTTTTGTTGTTTGTTTTTTTTTTTTTTTTTAATAGCTGTATATAGTTATA
>WHYT01017487.1:60137-78352 GCA_009806455.1 Tetrax tetrax
CAAACCAAACAAAAAACCCACAACAAACAAACAATGCCCAAACCTCTCAAAAACCATCTAAAGAGAGTTTCTGCAGTCTCGTCTTAGAGTTGAAAAAGTATCTTTACATATTTGGTCAAAAAAAAAGTTGTATTTGTGGTATCTAGTTAACTATTAGATACCACAGGTTGGAACATATTTGGAATATCAATTCAATGGTTATTTTGACAAAGGCTACTAGAAAAATAGTAATTAAAAAAATATTTAAAGTACAAAGATGTGATTTAACTTTTATTAAGCATTGATAAAATGTTTTATTTTTCTGTAATGTCAAGGAGTAGGTATTTACTGAGTCAGCCTATTAATTAGATATGTTTATGAAGAGATCATGTATGCAGCTGAAAAAATGACCAGCTGTAATTCGTCCCTGCCTCAGGGGAACCAGCGATGATTCTTGTTAGACTGGAATGACACAAATCTGGATCCTGACCAGTTGGAGCAGACTTTTATCTTCCAATATGCCCATATTTCCCTGCTGAGAAACCGTCTGCCAGAACAGGCCCCTGTCAAAGTTCTCAATGTGGCTTGTCCATCACCACGATGAATCAGCATTTTCTTTTATAACAGGTTTGTAATGAGAATTAGTTATTTAGCTGCTTCCATTTTTAATGAAGAATGATATGCATAATCATTTAAAATCAAATTGGATTCTAATTAGTTTGCTTAAGCAGCTTAAAAAAAAATTCTCTCTTTCTTCTAATAATTTATCTCTTTCACATGTTACATACCTACCTTAAAGAAAAGCCTCAAGCCGGATTCTGAAATGGACTGACTGCGCATTTATTATACATAAGATCTGCTTACGTCAATAGAAACAGGTTATTAAAATAGCTAGAGAGAGAGAGAAATCACATAATAGCCAGTAAAAACATACATTGAATGCTTTTTCACAAAAAAAAAAAAATTGTAACTACTTAAAGATTTGTACCTTTCAAATTTCCATTTCTTATTTAGAAATCTGCTTGCTACAAGTTATTCCTATTTCCAGATGTCTTCATATCTGTGGCTAGATTAATGTAATTAATTTGTCATTAGTTCCTCTTATGATTGTGCTATACAGAATGAAAGCTGTGACGAAATCTCTGAGTTTCTTTCACTTTATTGAGAAAATTATGTAAAATCTTAAACTTCCACACATTTATACATCCTTTATTAGGTACCAGGAAGCTCTAATTAAATTTGGGGGTTTTGGTTGGTTTTTTTTTTTTTTGACAGAAATTAATTTCTCTTCCCAAATTAGAAATAATTTGGTTGTTGTTATCTTGCTTCCTTCAGAATTGTTTAGGTGTGATTGATATTGCAGTTTGTAATGCTGTACATGGTATTTTGACTTCAACAGACTATTTTCTTATCTTCTTTCATTTATTGTCTCCTTCAATTTTTGCCTGTTCCTTCAAAACACCCCTGGTTTTTGTTTTGTTCAGGGTTTTTTTCCCCAGAATATTTATTTTCTGTAATTCTGTAGATGGTCGAAATAAACCGTGTGATCAAGAGATCCTGTCTCTGTGATATTAATAGTAAACTATAAAGGGAAAGAGTTTAATGGGGTGTTTTCCTGTTGTCATGCTTCTCCACTGCTAGGACACAGTATCCAATTCTATTATGTATTGTATGTCACCTGAAAGCTCCAGATATTAATAGTCCCTCAAATACATTCCTAATGTCACAGGAGAATTGTGGGTGGAATGACTCAAGAACTGCGACATTTCATCTGACATTTATTTACTAAGCAGGATGGGTAGAGAGTGGAGAAAGATTTCTGGATTCAGATTTCCAATTTAACAGATTTGTCTCTCTCTCTCTCTCTTTTACATAGAAAAATCCCACATACACTCCAATTGCCTCCCCTCTCCGGTTCAGGTTGGCCCTGCACCACAGATCCAGGGGATCCAGCCACTTACTCTGACCACTGAGCATGACTGAGTCCCAGTGTCGATACATAGCTTTTCCGCCTTGGGATTCATCTTAAGGGTGGAGCTGAAAGTTCAAGTATGGAATTTCCACTAGCAGTAGTAATTATTTTCGCTATTTATTGTTTTCTGAATTAGACTCTTGGCGCAACTCTTGAAAGTTACCAAGTCCCAGGATAACTTCTTTATCTTATGCCAATTAATGGTTATTACTGGGACTCCTATCACTCTCTGGTCTCCATCTCCAAATTTTCAACAAGGCTGAAAAGTGGAGAAAAGTTACATAAGAAGGTTCACGTGTGCTTTGCTGTTTGTAACCAGATGCTGGATTAATCTAGTCAGTTCCAGCTAAGCAGTTGTAGTTCAGGCCTCGCTTGCCTCAGTGGAACTTTGAGACGTGTTACCTTGTAGTACTTCAGTACTACACTCTTTCCTTATTCTGCCTCTCACATCTTTCAAAATTCCTGGCTTTCCTCTATTGTAACCTATTGGCCTCTGCTAGACTAAGAAAAAAAATAAAAAAGTGTACATCATGTAGAACCTAAGTTTGCTCCCAGTCTAAAAAAAATCTCCCATCGTTAGGCTTGGAGAACCCCGCACAAAGACATATCTTCCACTATACTGTGTCTCTTGCAGTCCCCAATATAGTCAGATTTATTTTATTTTCATTTTGACCAGCTTTGAAACCTCTTCTAATTTTCATTTGCAAATATTTGTGAAAGAGAATGTTTATTCATCTAAGTGTTCAGACAAATGCCAAACATTTAGCTGGGATTAATTTAATTACATACATGCATTTCAGGTGGAAAAAATGTATTCAATTACACAGCTGGAACACACATAAAAGGGATAGTTAACTAAAGAGTCTTAGAGTGTTTGTTTTGGGTTTTATTTTTTCTATTGTTCTTCCACACAATACTCTCAGCAAGTAAAGGCAAACATATTTGAAAACAAGAACTTCATAACAAATTCTGCCAATAGAAATAGGAACAAATGAAATAATTAAATTGTATGTGAGAAATGTTTATCTAACTGTACCTGATCCATAATGATACTGATTTAAAGAATAGTAAGCAGAGATCCAAATTATAGGCTTAAATAATGCATATTTAGGATGCCACTTTGCCTAGTATGGAAAAATCTAGCTTTTAATTTTTACTATATTTCTGTGTCTACTTTAATTTTAGTGGATAAAAAAAAATCACAGATGTAAACTTATATCTGCAAGTAAGATGTCAGAAGTTTCAGGACAGTGTGAAAAACTCATCACCCTCATCACCTTGCTCACCCTCCTGCTCCCCAGTGGGACCGGGGAGAGAATTTGGAAGGAAGGAAAACTTGTGGGTTGAGATGAAGACAGTTTACTAAGATAACAAAGGATAATAAAATTATAAGGATATTAAAATATACAGAATGAACCATGTATGTTTTCTCACCACTGAATGTCCCAATGACCGATACAGCCCGTCCCGAGCAGCGATCACAGAAACTAAACCGAGTGGCAAGCAAAGGAGCAAAAAGGGAGCCAGCAAGGTAGAGGGAAAAATGCCAGCTAGCAAGAGAGAGAGAGGGAGAGATGCCAGGAAGGCACACACACCCCCTAGCCAACATTCACTTATATATTGAGCATGATGTTTATGGCATATAATACTCTCTTTGGCCAGTTTGGGTCAATTATTCTGTCTGTCTTTCTCCCACCTTCCTGCTGCACATTAGTGAGACTTGGAAAGCTGAACAGTCCCCTTGGTCTCATTAACAATAACTACTCATATTATCAGTGTGTTCATTAACATTTTTCACACACAAAATATAAAACACATGGGCTACTGAGAGGAAAACTAACTCCATCCCAGCCAAAAGCAGGACAAAAACACAGTAATAGAAAAAGCAAACAACTTGGTAACCACCTCCCTCTTTATCCTTTTAGAAAAAACAAAAAACAAAACAAAACCAAAACCAAAACCAGAAAAACCCAAGCCATTGGTTTTAAAGACTCATTATTTTGGTAACCTTAAAACTGTCACAGAAGAGCTTAATTAATTGGTTTCCAAATAAATAGCAATGGTGAAGGAAGAAAAACATAAATACTTTAATATACATATAACTTATGCAGAGTAATACAGCTAGGAAAACAACTGTTCTGTGCTTATCTTTACTGCTGTCATATAGTTTGCTGCTCTTGGTCTTGCTTGTTTTTTTTTTCTCATTTATATGTGTTGCTGTTTACTGTGTTCTCTTTAGTAAGTGATATGTTTCAGTATATAATTCCCTAGTATTATGATGTGACACGTGGCTTACTATGCTTTTAGGAAGATGGAGAAATGAAAGATGTTCACCATCTGAAAATAAATGTTTTACTTAAAGGAAATATTTTTATGGTACAGTAAAGCTTTTGCTTGTTTGTTTTATTTTATCTTAAATTGTACATTAAATCTTAAGGCAAATTCTGTAGATTGTTATCTGCACAGGGTAAGGTAAATACCTTCTACTCTGCAGTAAAGAGCCAGCATCCCACTGTTCTCATCTGTATCTGTTAAAAGAACAGGTGCAAGATATTTGTATACCAATAAGGCTCCCATGATACCTTCAGTTTAAATGCACAAATTGATAGAAGCTTTCCTGAGTTGCAAACAGCTTTTTTTTGTCAAATATATTTTGGCAGGGAGCTAGCATTGTGTCATGTAGCTGTGTCACATCACATTATACTGTACAACGTAATATTCTAGAAAAATATGCTCCCATGAAATCTTATCTTCCTTCTGAAACTAGGCAATGCCAAGAGCCAAATCCCAGTGTTGGGCCTTGAACACGCCATGTCACCCAAGTGCCTGTTAGTCTGTTCTCAAGGCTGCTTGACACAGTGCAGCTGTGCAACCATGACCAGGTGATTGAGAAGGGCTGGATGAGAAGGAGCTGCAGCAAACCCATCTGACACTTTTTCCACTTCATGTGGGAGCAGTATTTCCATGCAGACATTCACCTTGTGTCACAGCTGGAGCTGGGCTGTGAAGTTGGGCTGAAGGCTGTGCCTTCCTGCCCCTGGCTCAAGGACACACACTTCCTGCATGGCTTCAGGGCTGCCTGGTCACTGAGGATTTGCCTGGCCATGAGGCACTCAGGTCACTATCCTTGTCCCAGCCCTTCTCTCCTGGTTGGGTAGAGTGGGACTGTGCCCCTCAGCAAGCTTCTGCTCTGCTGGCCTCCCTCACCTTTGCTTCCCAGCTTCCTTGCCTGACGTTGCCCTTCCCTGACATTTAAGATCATGTGTAGGTTCTATTTTTAAAATGGAAAAAAAAAAAAGTGTTCAAAAATTTTTGGTATGTTATCTAATACCAAAATTGAAGATTAGAGCTGATAAATAACATAATGATTTCACACTTCCGTAAGACAAAACTCTGTAATAATAATTTCATTTTTGACTTATGGGAAAAGTAGTTTTATAATTAGAAAACACTGATGCAGAACCTTTCAACTAATATTGTAAAATAGCTTTATCTTGCTACATTAAGTAAGCCAAGTTTGCTTCCTGAATAACGAAGAACAAAGATGACTGAAAATGACGTGCTGGTTCTTAGTCCTATGGAGACATATTTTCACAGTTTACTTAAGTTCATCTGGTAGTTATAAAGGGTGTATGTGATACTAAGGAGGTATACAAAGGAAAAGACTCAAAAATATTTGCACTCCGTATCTCTAAAAAATATCAGGTTATGTATCAGAAGTTCATGCATTATATTAACAGTTGAACAGGGTGTTGAACAACACATAGGAAAGTTAGACTTTCTTTTGGAATTATCAGCTCGAGAATTAATTTAGGAATTTTTAATGCACCAGCCATTGTCTTTTCTAGATTCTGAATGCTGATTGTTTAGTTGTTCATAAAAACTTCTAGATGTTCCCAAATTAAGGAAGAAGGGGAAGAAAAATGGGAAAAATCAAAGCGTATTTGGCAGACAGTAGAAATCCTGATATTTTAAATCATTAACAACATGGTTCAAGTAATTAATTTGTCAAATTAGTATTGATTCCTAGAAAAAAAAAATAGAGTTTTGATATTGAACTTGTCAATAAAAAAAAAAGTAAAATTAAGCACTGGAAGCTTATTTGGTGATAATCAATAGGATTTATAATAAATATTACACTAATCTAATGCAATTTTTCATTGGATTTTATATCATTAATAGAAATAATAGTGCTGGTATAATAAACTTCTGTAAAGCACTGTAAGCATTTTCACATAAAAATTTGATTTAAAGGAAAAAAGCAAGAACATGAGATTGATACAG
Source organism: Tetrax tetrax (assembly GCA_009806455.1). Classification (NCBI taxonomy): domain Eukaryota; kingdom Metazoa; phylum Chordata; class Aves; order Otidiformes; family Otididae; genus Tetrax; species Tetrax tetrax. Next base: position 66,373 of record WHYT01017487.1, read on the forward strand.
TACACAATATGTAAATAAAAATATTAGGATAGATCAAACTGAAGAACTACGCTGGAAAATAAACGCTCAATGTATTTTTTTCTATACAATCACTTGTATCTAAGAAATTCTTATTCTTTTTAATTTATGTTTTAAAGAAAACATTGGGGTTTTGGGTGATATGAATACTGAGTGCATGATTTATAGTGAAAACATCTTGCCAATCCAGAAATCAATTTTGTACATTGGACCATATATCAGTATAGCCCATGTAACTGCAATCTTCTAAGAATAATGTCAGACTTCTAAGATGTTAGATACTACTTTGACAAATAACTCTGAAAATCTCACAGGTATAATTTCAAATCAGGGGATCACCTGTGAAATCAAAGGTAACATGACCATGTGCTACTCAGCTAATATTGCTTTGGAATTCTTCCTAACATTATTTTGAACAGTGTGGATTTGATTTTTCTTTTATTGTTTCAGTTTCTGGCTTCAGGGACAGAGCACTGTGAGCTGAAAATATACCTCTGATAACATCACTTCTGAAAGGAAGGGTTTGTTTTTCTTTTTTCCTTCTCTTTATAGCCCATTCCATAGGCAGTCCCTGTTAATGTAGCACTTCATAAAATATATAGCAACACGTATTTCACACTTTCATAGTGTTCCACAGATAAATAAGACAATTATGGAGAAAACAATAGCAGAGACAGAGAATTTTTTTGGAGGTACCTTAATAGAACAACGCAGTCCATCATCATTTGAAATTAATTGGAAAGTTGCTGAGGTAGAAAGGTACTGAGATAATGTTCCAGGTAACCAGAGATGCAGAAATGTTTCCTTTTGTGTTAACTGCATCAATATTTTATGGAGAAATGAATGGAAACTAGTGGTTGAAAAAGAGGGGATACAAAAAAAAGCATCTATTTATGCTTCAGTAGGTCACACTGAAATTTTGTTTCTGTTTGAGACAATAAGGTCTCCCCAGAGCCTTCTTTTCCAGGCTGAACAACCCCAACTCTCTCAGCCTGTCCTCATAGGAGAGGTGCTCCAGCCCTCTTATCATCTTTGTGGCCCTCCTCTGGACCTTCTCCAACTGGTCCATGTCCTTCCTATGCTGGGGGCTCCAGAGCTGGATGCAGTACTCCAGGTGGGGTCTCACAAGAGTGGAGTAGAGGGGCAGAATCACCTCCCTTGAGCTACTGGCCACACTTCTTTTGATGCAGCCCAGGATGCAACTGGCTTTCTGAGCTGCAAGTGCACATTGACAGCTCACCATGAGCTTCACATCCAACCATCACTCCTAAAGCCTTCTCCTCAGGGCTGGTCTTGAGCCATTCTCTGCCCAGCCCGTATTTGTGCTTGGAGTTGCCCCAATCCATGTGCAGGACCTTGCACTTGGCTTTGTTGAACTTCATGAGGTTGGCACGGGCCCACCTCTCCAGCCTGTCAAGGTCCCTCTGAATGGCATCCCTTCCCTCCAGCATTTCAACTGTACCACACAGCTTGGTGTTGTCAGCAAACATCCTGAGGGTGCACTCTCTCCCTCTGTCCATGTCACCCACAAAGATGTTAAACAACACCAGTCTGAGTACTGAGCCCTGAAGAATGCCACTCGTCACTGAACTCCACGTGAACACTGAGCAATTGACCACAATTCTTTGAGTGCTCCCATCTAGCCAATTCCTTGTCCATTAGGTTATCCATCCATCAAATCCATGTCTCCAGTTTAAAGACAAATGCTTTGCACAAGTCCAGGTAGATGACATCAGTTGTGTGTCCCCGTTCCACTGATGCTGTAACGCCTTCGTACAAGGCCACCAAATTTATCAGGCACATTCTGCCCTCAGTGAAGTCAAGTTGGCTGTCACCAATCGGGTCTTCCTTGTTTCCCCAGGTCTTCCTTTTTTTCCCTTTTTAAAAATGAACTTTAAATTACTCCTTTTCCAGTCAGTGGGAACCTCACCAGACTACCATGATTTCTCAAATAAGAAGGATATTGGCTTGGCAACTTCATCCTCCAGTTCCCTCAGGACCCTTGGATGCATCTCATCAGGTTTCATGGACTCGTGCACCTTCAGGTTCCTTAGATAGTCTTGACCCTGCTCTTCTGCTATAGTGGACAGTTCTTCATTCTCCTAGTCCCTGCCTTTGCATTCTGTGACCTGAGTGATGTGGCTCGAGCCCTTTTCTTTGAAGACTGAGGCAAAAATGTCACTGAGTACCTCAGCCTTCCCTGTGTCCCGGGTAAGCAGGTTTCTCATTTCCTTCTGAAGAGGGCCCCCATATTCCCTGGTCTTCCTTTTATCCCTGTCATACTGATAGAAGCTTTTTTTTTGTTGTACTTGACGTCCCTGGCTCAGACAATCTTTCTATATTCCTTATATTCCTCCCAGGCCACCTGTCCTTGCTTCCAGTCTCTGTAGGCTTCCTTTTTTTTTTTTTTTTTAAGTTCATCCAGAAGCTTCTTGTTTATCTATGCTGGCCTCCTGGTATTTTTGCCTGACTTCCTCTTTGTTGGGATGCATTGCTTCTGAGCTTGGAGGAAGTGATCCTTGAATATTAAAAAGCTTGCTTCGGCCTCTCTTTCCTCTGGGGATTTATCCCATGGTACTCTGCCAAGAAGATCCCTGAAGAGGCCAAAGTCTCTCTCCTGAAGTCCATAGTGGAGACCATGCTGTGCACCCTCCTCGTTTCCCTAAGGAGCCTGAACTCCACCATCTCATGGTCACTGCAGCCAAGGATGCCCCTGAGCTCCATATTCCCCACCAGCCCTTTCTTTGTTGGTGAGAACAAGGTCCAGTATAGCACCTCTCCTCACTGGCTCCTCTGTCACTTGGAGAAGGAAGTTATCATCCATGCATTCTAGAAACCTCCTGGATTGTTTGTGTCCTGCTGTGTTGTCCTTCCAACAGATATCAGGAGGATGGTCCTTCTCCACCCAGAGACCTGCATCTGCAGAATAGTTCAGTACCCTGAAACTAGGGGAGAAAGCTCTGCCTGGGGAGGCATCACCGTGGGACATGCCTGAACTGCTGCACTACTGGGAAGTGGTGGATGACGGTTATAGGAGACTCCCAACTGCAGTGATAGAGACCCACATCTGTCTCCCTGACTTGCTGTTTAGAGAGATTTGCTCCTTTCTGGGAGCTCTGATCAGCGATCATGTGGAAGACTGCTGAGGCTTGTCCAGCCCTCAGACTATTCCCGTGCTGCTCATCCATGCAGGCACCAATGAAACTTTCAGAGGAGATCCTGACAGTAACAAAAGCCACTGTTAAATTGCAAGGTTCATTAGTAATTGAGCTCAGGTGGTGTTGCCTCAATCCTATCAACGAAGAGATGAAACTGTAGGCAAAATAACATAGAAATAGTGCCAGTGTTCAGAGTAGTAACTTGCAAATCCTCAGGGACTGGAACATAGACACTGTTCAAAAGTCAAAATCACTGATCTCCTCCTCCATGCAGTACTAGGACCTGAATTTGTTATGGTGACAGATCAGTGAGTAATATAATTATAGTGTTTATCATGTGGGCAGGAAAAGAAAGGCTTTTAAAGTTATTACAGCACCTTCTGAAGTTTCTACAATTACTAAATGTTCTTAAAAACCTAGTGGCTTTATTGCTGTTTTGAGAATATTCTCAGCACTGAGGAGGCGCATAACATAAGGTAGATATTTTACATGTCTGTTTAAATTTTGTTTCAGCACCTGTGCTTTACCATCGTTGCCCCTTTCTACCTGCCACTTTTACTAGTGGATTTTTAAAAGGCATACTATGACATATTTTTTTAAAACATAGCATATCAAATTCATCTCTTTAGCCATTTTTTGAATTATTAACGTAGAATGACAGCATATATTCCATAATATTGAAAAAATTTGCATTAAATATTTGACAGAAAACATATGCCTCTATTTTTATTTTCAGGGAAAAGAAAATAATTATAATCTTCATTCATATCAAGCTGTGGAGTTCTACCATTGTAAAAATGCAATGACTTTCTTCTCTTTCATCTTCTTTAGCAATATGTAATGAAAGACAACAGAATGAAATGGCAATGCACCTACGTTTTTGAAAATAGTGAGCTGATAGCATACCAAATTTTTATCATTCTTTTTTTTTTTCTGTAAAGTCTTCGAAAAATAAAATATCAGATTTTAAAAGTGACTGATAACTTCATCACCTCTAATAAGACTTGTAACCATGTAAGCCAAGGCTATGGTATATGAAAAATAAAATATTGTGTATCAACTTTTTAAATAAATTGGGATATATATATATATATACTGTTAATGTAAATCAATGTCATTTCAATTACTTCAAAAATTCTTTCTCAACGTTTGTGATGGGCATGTTCACTATCCTTTTCAATTATTTTACTACAAATTGTATTTTTCCCCAATTTCCCTGAAATTTTAGGTACCAATTTCTTGACAGAAACGTTCTGCAGTTTTTATGTCTGCAGTTTAATCCTAAATTTTATAATCCTAGTATTTTGTTTGTGTCTTGGTTTTGGTTGGAATAGAGTTTATTTTCTTCCTAGTAGCTGGTATAGTGCTATGTTTTGGATTTAGACTGTGAATAATATTGATAACACACTGATGGTTTAGTTGTTGCTAAGTGGTGCTTACCTTAATTCAAGGAACTTTTCAGCTTCTCCTGTCCTGCCAGCGAGAAGGGTCGAAGAACACAGAAGGTGGGAGGGAGAACAGCTAGGACAGCTGACCCAAATTGGCCAAAAGGATATTCCATACCACATGGTGTCACGCTCATCATATAAACTGGGGTGAGTTGGCTGGAGGGATGATGGCTGCTCAAGGACTGTCTGGGCATCAGTCACTTGTTTTTCTTTGGTTTTGTCTCTCTGTTTTTTTTCTTGTGTTTCTATTCATTATTATTATTATTATTACTACTACTTCTTCTTCTTTTTTTTTTTTTTTTACATTCTCAAACATTAAACTGTTCTTATCTCAACCCACGAGTTTTGCTTTTACCCTTATGATTATTTTCCTCATTTCACTGGGGTGAATAGATGGTGAGTGAGCGGCTGTGTGGTATCTAGTTTCCGACTGGAGTTAAACCACAACACTTTGTATTACAATATGTGACATATAAATTTAAACACAACCATGCAAACATTTATCTACATAGCTAAATATTTTTATCTCGTTAGCTGAAGTTTAATCCTTCAAATACCTCTGATTTTGTTACACTAGATCCTAAGTAAAAATAATATCATTTGAATTTCAAGGGGAGCAGAAAGTACAACCAAGTTTCATCTAATCTTCAATTATTGCTCTGTATTCCCAGTTTTAACTCCTGTATTCCTTACTCCCTTATTTAGGTACTTAAAAAAAATCTCCTCACTTCCTCATGTTAAGTGAAGCAGTTTTCTGCACCTGCCACAAGAAGAGTTCCAATCAACAATGGAGAAGAAAAAACAAAATGCAAATAATTAAAACATTCACAGGGTAGCAGCATTTACTTTTCTGTCCTATATTTTTGAGAACTACAGGCTTATTCAGCACATTAAAGTCTCAGCAGGGTTATGTTTACTTTAGGGATGCAACCAAATGGAAAATAAATACTGAAGTAACACATGTATCAATGAGAGGATGAATTTCCTTATCTTCTGCCAATGGCTTTTTGTGAGAAAAAAAAAAAATTATGTAGTGTTAGACATGTTCAAATAAAAGCAGAATGTTGTATTCCTCTGGAAATTACAAGAAGTTCAAATTATTTTAAATCTGAAAGTAAAAAATATCTCAAAATTTTTTTTTTAATGGAAAGGACTTGAAATACATATCCTTTCACACCTATATTTCCATACAGAAATATTACAACATACAAAATATTATGTAAAAGAAAAGAGAATATGTGGTACTTCTATAACATACCATTAGATTCAATTTTAAATATGCTATAGAACAAATAGGTCATTGCATCTATTTCATATCTATATTGAGGTTGTGTGGGAAGGTTTTGGTAGTGAGGGGACTACAAAGGTAGCTTCCCCAATAGAGTTTATGCCAGTTGGCTTCAAGATGGACCCACTGCTGAGCCAATCAGTGATGATGGTAGTGCCTCTGTGATAACATATTTAAGAAGGGGAAGAAAAAACCCCAGCACTAGCTGGAAGAGAAGAGTGAGAATATGTGAGAGGAACAACTCTGCAGACACCAAGGTCTGTGAAGAAGGAGAGGGAAACAGTGCTCCAGGCACGGAAGCAGAGATTCCTCTGTGGCCCATGGTAAAGACCTTAGTGAGGCAGGCTGTCCCCCTACAGACCATGGAAGCTCATGGTGGAGCAGAGATCCACCTGCAGCCCGTGGAAGACTCCAGGCCAGATCAGATGGATGTGCCCGAAGGAGGCTGTGACCCCCTTGGGACGTCTGTGCTGGAGCAGGCTCCTGGCAGGACCTGTGAACCCATGGATAGAGAGGTCCACACTGGAGTGCGTTTGCTGGCAGAACTTGTGACCCTGCAAGGGACCTGTGCTGGAGCAGTCTGTTCCTGAAGGACTGCATCCAGTGGAAATGACCCATGCTGAAGCAGTTCATGAAGAACTGTAGCCCATGGGAAGGACTCACTTTGGAGAAGTTCATGGAGGACTGTGTCTTGTGGGAGGGACCCCACGCTAGAGCAGGGGAAGAGAGGGAGGGGGAAGGAGCAGCAGATCAAACATGTGATGAACTGACTGCAACCCCCATTTCCCATACACCTGCGCTGCTCGGGGAGAGGAGGTGGAAATAGTTGGGAATGAAGTTAATCCCAGGAAGAAGGGAAGGGTGGAGGGAAGGTGTTTTAAGATTTGTTTCTATTTCTCATTACCCTACAATAATGTGATTGGTAATAAATTAAATGGATTTCTCCAAGTTGAGTCTGTTTTGCCCATGATGGTAACTGCTCAGTGATCTCCCTGTCCTTATCTCAACCCACAAGCCTTTCATTGTATTTTGCTTCCCTTCTCCAGCTGAGAAGGGGGAGAGATAGAATGATTTGGTGGGCACCCGGCATCCAGCCAGGGTCCACCCACCACAATATAATAATTTTCACATATTAAAAAACCATGTGTTTACTATCTTCATGGTATTATAAAACCTAAATGTTTTTTGAAAGGTATTTCTTATATTCTCTTGTCATTTAAACTGTCTTACCCAACAGAAAATCTATTTCCCTGAAAATTCATTGTCTACAGGGCAGCATTCCTTCGTGAGAAATCTATTATTAAGAAAGAGCATGTAAAATATGAATTTCAAGTGAAGACATATCACTAAATATAATTACCTTTTTAAACAAATTTTTTTTAGTATATTTTCTGGGTTTTTTTTTTGTTACACTAATATATATTCATGCCTTTATTTTCACTAATTTAATAATTGTCATTTTTCCTTGATTCTCATCTGTATATTGACTGTCTCAGAGAAAGACAAATTACTACCATCCTTTAAGACCTTAATTTTTACTGTGTGCTTTTACCCTGTGTTCTGAGAGAGAGGGATACTGTTCCTTCAAGATCCCTTTACTAGAATAGTAAACCAGTAACAAATCAGTTTCTCCAGAGCTGCCTTTTTTTTTTTTCCCAGGGATATTCTTCCTTTACATCATCTCTTTGAAAGCCTCTTTTCCATTCTAACATAATAATAGACATGTTTAGAAAGTTAGTCTCTCACTTCTAGGCTATTTCTATATAAATTATTAACTGTGTCTCAAAGAATCATATTTATTCAATAAAGTTTCTCCTCTTCTTCAACAAACTACATTATTTTTTTTTCAAGTGATTATATGAAATGCTGAACATTTCCTTTAAAGTGTGCTGAAACTAAATCTAAGATCCAGAAACAAGACTGGAACTTAATTTTGTATTAGATTACAAGACACTGACATAATTCATTTTGACCATTTTTTTTTTTTTTTGTGCATTTTGCTTTTCAAACATTTTGTGTACTGTGGCTTATATATATATATATATATATATATATATGTCTGTGGGAAGGAGTGAAGGAAGGAAAGGGGAATGGTACACCATACATGATCTATGCTATATCATATAGCTTTCAAAACAAACAAACAAACAAAAGATAAAAACCCTTATCAGATGGGAGATACTGTCTTCTGCAGAAAGATTCCTGCATTTTTCACAGAATCACAGAGTATCTCGGGTTGGAAGGAACCCATAATGCCTGTTGAGTCCGACTCCTTATTTTTACATTCCTTTCTTCTTCAGAGCAAGTAATCATCAAATTACATGTCAATGAAGCACATTTCTCTTTCATTTGAAATAAAGTTTAATGAGCTTTCTAAGCACAAGACAAACTTATATGTGTCTATGGCATTATATATGCTTGTATGACTGTTTGTATACAGTTTCTGTCAGGTTTTGAATCATCCAGAACACACACACAAAAAAACCCCTATGACAAGCACAATTCTCCTTTCATTTGAAAAGTTTCTACCCATATTATCTTTTTTTTTTTTCCTAAGTATGTATTATCACTTCCTTGTCTCCAGATTTTCATGGTCTTGAAAAAGCACATGTAGCAACTAACTTCAGGTGTCAAGGGCAATTTTATGTTTTCCACTGAGATGTCTCGAAGGGACTGCTTGGAAACATTGTGTGGAATAAATTCTGCTTTGATTCTTATTTTGATGATCTGTCACCAGATAGCTCTTTTCACTTTTGCAGGACTAACTCAAAGGCAGTATCTTTCTTCGATGAGACTTAAAATTCAGACTAATGGGGAAAAACTTTGTGAAGTGCACTTGGCAAAAATCTGATGTCATCTGTTGCTTATGTATCAATCTTGAAATGGACTTCCTCTATTTTTATTTTTCACTGTGTTAACAACCTTTCACCATGACAGTCACTCTTTGACATCTCTACTATGAACTTTTCTTTTTTTTGGTTTACAAATACACAGACACAGACACATACACAGAGGACACTGACATGGCTGGTCACACATATAGCCACAGACAAGGCACTGCATTCAACAGCACCCACGTACAAGACTCACACCCGGCACAAGCACAGGCAGCCACATCCCCTTCTCCTTTTGGGTTGGCAGAGGCAGAAGGTCGCTATTGCAGCATGCACACACACACACCCACACCCACACACACACCACTCTCCAGCCCCAGAGAGTTGGGGCTGTTCAGCCTGGAGAAGAGGAGGCTCCGGGGAGACCTGATAGCGGTCTTCCAGTACCTCAAGGGGGCCTACAGGAAAGATGGGGAGAGGCTGTTCAGTAGGGCCTGTTGTGATAGGACGAGGCGTAATGGTTTTAAAATAGAGGGAGGTAGATTTAGGTTGTATATTAGGAAAAAAAAATTTTACAATGAGGGTTGTAGAACACTGGAACAGGTTGCCCAGAGAGGTGGTGGATGCCCCATGCCTGGAAATACTCAAGGCCAGGCTGAATGGAGCTCTGAGCCACCTGATCTAGTCGGGGATGTCCCTGGTTCTTGCAGGGGTTGGACTAGATGACCTATGAAGGTCCCTTCCAACTCTAACCATTCTATGATTCTATGATTCACAAGCACACAGACATTTGTGGATCACTCAAGCACTGGCACAGCTCCTCTGCCTGACGGGCACACCTCCTCAGACTCTGGCCCCTTTTGCCCCCTCCCATGGGTCCCTGACTTGCCAGCTGGTCCAGCTGGGTGCTTGCTGCAACCACGCAGCACTCACACATTCGTCCCTCAGGCACCTCAGACTCACAGGTCCCTTTGAATAACAGCACATATCTTTTGACTGCCTTATACCCCTGCTAAGACCTGAGGCCTTCTACTCACCATTTGGTCCAGCCTGGATTTTGCCAGTGAATATGCACACTTCCCACCCACACGCAGTTTGGGGAAGATGCAGACACTCGCTCCCATCAGCTGCCACCTGACACATGGGCTATGACCTACAGCCCCACTCCAGCTGCTGATGCTGAGCCCCTCACTCACCTCACTCATCCCAGTCCCCCTAGTAGCTGATTTAGGAAGTACACACTATTCCCTCTCCAGTGGCTGAGGAGTAAAAGATCCCCACTGGCTCCAGTAGCTGATGCTGAGACCTCACCGGCTTCAGTCCAGGGGTGCCCACATCCTTGGTCTGACTCCAGGAACCCTATCCTCGTGCCCCCAGCAGCTGGCACTGAGTGCCCGCAGCACTCGCACATGTGGGATAGGAAGTGAGACTACACAGACACACAATAAAAGATTTGATAAGAAGATATGAGAAAACAGGACAGACTGTGGTGATTGGATGCAGGGCTCAGACAGACAAGTGTACTGACCAGTTCCAATGAACATCTAATCATCCCGTTTTAAGTCCTTTTCTATCTATTCCCCCTCGTTCCTCTCTGCTCCGCCTTCCCCTGCACAGTGCCTGATCAGCTGGCACACTCCCACGAACCTCCTCCAGCATCCTGGACCTTTAGGTTTGCATTCTTATCAGTATAGAAGTCCCAAGTTTGCTTGCAATTTCTTGATAGTCCAACAACTAGTGTGACTGACCACATTTGTTTCTGGTTACTGTCTTTGTTAATGCTAATTGGACAGGGTTTATGTCTGTCTTTGTCTCCCTCCCTTCCTTTTTTTATCCTCACAACTGAAAAAAAAAAAAACCAAAACATTTTCAGACTCCATATGTCCTTACCAATTAGTGCAGCTGACCAGGTTTGTTCTTATCATGATCTCCCTTATAATTTATTAGTTAGGTTTGTCTTTGTATGTTGTGGTTTGTGGCTCCTTTGACCAGATACTCTTAAGGAAGCAGATGCTCTCCTTCTACATACTCTTACAGCTTTTATTCAATTATATGAAAAAGAATAGAAGCTGTTGTTCTGTTATAGTTTGTGCTGTTTCATTGGCTTAATGAACAATAAAAAAAAAAAAACCTTTCTATTCCATTTTCTTTTTTGTACTTGGATCCCCAAGACTTTTCCATTATTTCCCCGTTGTTCCATGTTTATTGTTGTTCCATTGTTCTGAAAATACTTGTCTCATCAAATATGTCCCTAAAATGTATACTGCACATATCATAATCTATTGATCAAATACACAAATTTAAAATTTCACTTATCACAATTAATAGAGAAAGATAAATCAGAGTTTGTTAAAGGTAATAGAACTATGACCTTGATATAGGCTTTGGTTATCTGCAGATGTAGATAGGCTTTGCTCCATTGACTTTATTGGTCTGGGCCATAAAGTCCAGGTCCTGTCCCCTGCTTTTATAGCCTTGCCTTGCTTTATTGTGTTTGAACTTCGATGAGGTGCATTCATACAATATAGTTATGCTCAAGAGGTGTTCCATTTTCTGTGCTTGTGTTAGAAAAAAGAAGCTCCTTCTGAAATGGATTGATTGATGAAAAGATGATTATGTAAGTGGTTCGTTACCTTAGTGATTTCTTTTTTTTGTACCAAAATAAAGACACCTATGCATTCATGTTTGTTTCAGAAAAGAAAGTCCAATCAATATACAGATTTTCTGGGTGCTGGATTGCATGTTGCAGCCCCTGAGATACTTTATCACTGTAAAGAAGCAAGATATATGGACATTTAACTACTTGCTATTAGTAAGTAATTAGAAAAGAAAGCAGCTTTGAGACCATAACAACAAAACCAAAACTTTCCTTATTTCCCTATTAAGCATCTGTAGCTTTAAGATATTATTGATGGGGATCAGAAACCATGAGCTTCATCTATTTTGATAGGCATATAGCCAAAATCATTGTGTTTGTCCTCTTTCCAAATTTGAATTCCAGCCCTCATATAATTTGGGCTTACATAGTATTACTTGACTGACTAGCTTTCCTTTTTGCCTCCAAAAGTCTCTTTTCCTGGTTCTGGGTCAGAAGTTCAGAAGAACAAACAAATAACTTCCTAATGTATTTAAGCTGAGCCAAGAAGGAAATATGGGAATAATCAGTTTATATTCTCACTTATTACTATCCTTAAGAAAAAAAAAAAAAAAAAAAAAAATTTTTTTTTTTTTTTT
>WHYT01017487.1:78372-142876 GCA_009806455.1 Tetrax tetrax
TTTTTTTTTTTTTAAGTTTTGTAGTACTAAAAGATGATAAAACCAGGCTCCAAAAGAGGTCATAAAGAGAGATAATTTTTAGACACTGACTTGATCTTTTAATTAACTAGCAACGTTATTAGCAATCTTAGATACATCATAATGTCCTAAATTTACATATTTGAGCTGCAAATGTAATAATTTGCACTTCCAGATAATTTATTTAAAAGCACTGATAAATTTTTCACTAATGGATCATCAAATATACGCAAATATTCTTTAAGTGTTATTCAAAGGATTGCTTTTAGACTGGAAGAATACTTCAGTATTTGAAAGATAAAAGCAAAAACGTCTCTAATGTCCTACTTTCATAACTTTCCTTTCCACCATATAAAATTGTCATACATATTCAATTTTAAAAAGTTATTTCCTATTTTAAAACTTGCTATTTCACTCAAGGTACTCCTTCATCTTAGGTAACAGATAATTGCACTAAAAATAAATAATTAGAATTTTCCTATATTAGATTAATTAGCTCATTTACAAATGAAATGGAAAACTGATGAAGCTGCTTTCCAGCAACAAATGCAAAGTGAACAAATATAAATCATAAATAATTTTTATTTTCTATGACTTTTTTTTGCCAAAAAATTATCATGATTTCCTGTCTACTTTTGGTAGTAGATTTTTTTTTTTTCATTTTACCAATTGTCATTGAAACAGCAGGTTTAAAAGAAAGTGGAAATCAAGAAGTATAAAATAATTTTAATTATTAGGTTAACATAATTGAAGTTTGTATGGACAAGACAAAGTTTTTCACAGCTTTCTACGTGTAAAGTCTGCCACATACCAGGTCTTTGTGCTTTTCTTAATTTATTTTTGCTAATAATTATGCTGTGGAATGACTGAGATCAAATAACAGTGACATTAATACCTCAAATCAAAATGCAAACTTCTAGCACACCCACCAATAAGCACCAATGATCCTGAACATCTTTCCCTGCTCTTTTCTACTCTCACCTTTTACTGAGGCTCTTAAGAATTTATTACAGTTCAGACTGACTAATACAGAACCCCTTATGAGACCCTTATGAGTGCATCAGCTTTTAATTAGCGAAATTCTTCTTGTATCCTGAGATAAATCTGATGAGGAAAGTGAACTGAGTCTCTACAGATTTCATAATCCCTTAGGTTTTATTAAGCAGTACCTGAAACTCTTTGTTTCTTTGTAAGTTCCATTATATCAAAGTATCCCTGCCACCTTGCCAGTCCTTTCCTTGTAACTACTTTTTTTGTGTGTGTGTGTCTTACATGGTTTTAAATAAGATTAATTTATATCTCAGCTGTTTACACCTTAACAGCATTCTTGTCATTTTGATTTCCTTTAATTACACACAAAAAAATAGAGATCTAAAAAACGGTTACCTGATGTAGCTTAGTCTGCCTATGGACTGGCAGAGGGAAGACAGAAGCATATGCAGTCATTTACCTCGTCATCAGATGAGAATACGATGACCAGAGTTAAGTGAGAGGAATCTCATCCTTACCATCATTTGTTAATGAGGTTTGCATATAGCATTTGCTCATGGTTGAATGAAAGACAGGGATGGCCTGCAGGCACCCCTCAATAGCCCTGGTCAACTAGTATGCATACTTTATTATCTTTTTTACAGTTTTTCAAGTCTCTTTTCACTACCTTAGTGCCTCCCTTTCTCTTTCACAATCATCTTCCAAATAAAGAGCCCACCCCTAATTGCTTTTTCTCCACTACCAAGCTTAGTATTTCTGCTACTATTACCTCAGTCACCTCTGCTTTTCATGGTATTACCAATGGAGTTATCCAGGCACTACCGGGCTCTGCTCTGCAAAGATCTCTCAGTGATCGCCTTCAGCTGTCTATGATGTTTATCTGTTTTTCACATAATTCCTTTCAATCTTCTCTGCAGTTCAGCCACAAGCATGGTACTGTCAGTGATTTCATCAGCATCTCACAACGTTAACTGTCATGTCCTGTAGTCATCCACACACCATTCAGTTAGCCTGACCTTGAGACACATTATTCATGGTGCTTCCTATCACACATCTAGGAACACACTCTAGAAATATGCAAGTTTTCCCATGCAATTTTTAACCCCTCTGGTATGCATGCTTTCCTCAAAACATTTTCCTGTTGTTGCATAGTTCTGAATTCTTCCCATATGCCTTTCAAACACTGTTCTTGAAACATAAGTATATGGAATATTTTTCTTAATTTGTACCGCTTACCATCTGTCTGTTGTGTTTGCCTTTTTTTTTTTTACTGGTTTGTATCTATCCCAACTGTTTGTTTAGGTCCCTCTGTGACTTTTGTTTTCAATCTTAATTTTTAAAGTAATTGCAAACTCTTTAAATCCTTCTTTCTGTCATGTGTTTGGGAGCCCACGTCTCCAGCTCCCCCGTCCAGTGACAGTTACAATAGAACTTAAAAAGAGCACCAAGGACTGTCCTTGTTTAAAATTAAATACTTTTCCAGCTGACACTAATATATTTTGTCATTAGGTATTTTAGAATTCTTGTTTGTACTTCTTCATTTTTTTTTAGATTAATATTGAATCTTCTGGAAGTTTTCATACCATCTTGTCTTACTATTTACATCTATTTTTTCACATTGCTTACAATCTATTTGTTTACCTGAATGCTTTTGTTGTTCCACTGTCTTCTTGATTGCATGTCTTCCCTGCCTTTGAAATCTGATATATTCATTACTGAATGTCTTGAATATCTAGGTTGAAATATGCCAGCAGACTTAGGATCACTTACTGACTGTAACAAGTGAGTTTCACTCTTCTGCATGGACCCATCAGAAACTCTATCACAATTTCTAATATTCTAAAAAAATAATACACATCTCACATTAGAGTTTCTGGACTAAAACAGTTATTGTGCATCCTACATACAGATATGAGAAGAGAAAAAAAAAAACCCCAGACCTGCAGCTTTTCCACCTACTGGATTATTATCGTCATATCTGTAATTTACTGCATAAAAAATAGGTCAGAAGGATATCACTCTAAAATTGCCTGTTTCTTTACACTGACTAAAAAAAGAACCTACATTTACAAGGTCAGAGAGAGTTCTGCGTTTGGGATATCTACTGTTACGTGAGATTAACTTTATGCAAGGTTTCTCTACAGCATGCTAGGATTTACCAAAGACTCTAATCAATCCATCACATTTTGAAGCAAAATATCACACATTCCTTACCATGAATACAAAAACACTCTTCCCTATGAGTAACAATAGGAGTCTAGAAGGACAATACTACACAATTTCCTAGTCTCAGAAAATTTTATATTTCCATTTTCTACTTCAATACTAAAAAAAAGAATTAAGTGAATCTGAATGATCAGCAGTGAGTGTGTGGTTGTAATGAACTGCAACAAAGTTGTTTTGAGATAATTTTTAAATGGTGTAGGGGAAGGAAAGAAATGACTAAATAAATAGCTAGATAGGAGTTCATTTTTTTTTCCCATAAAATAAATCCGAGTTGTTTTTAACCAAATGACCATTTTTTTTAGTATACACAACATTTATTACAGTCATGATTGATATTGGAATGAGATGAAGTGGATACAAAATTTTACTGATAATTACAGTCTTTCAGCGTTGTACATAAGCACTCCTGCACAGTCACCGAATAATTATCAACTTTTTTGAGGGATGTAATGTACATGAAGATTTATTAATGCTTATCAGAATTATGACTCACCTTCTCTTCTTTATGCTCTTTATGAATATGTTTATATGGGATTTTATAAACATTCTCATCCTCTGCTGTGTGTTAAACTAGTAAGCAAGAATTAAAGGCTTAAAAATCAATGACCCATGATTAACAGTGTTGAAAGAATTTTTTTGTTGTTGTTGTCCAACAAATGTAAGCAGTATGAAACCTGATAATTTTTATGAGATGAATTATTATGGAGCGAATCTTGCACTTTTCATTAAAATTTATGATCATACTTGATTCAATTTGATGCATATACATGAAATTAGGATATGAATTATTTAAAATTTATTGGAAGGGTGTTCCATTTTAGAAGTCAATAATTGGTTCCCAGGTGAATAAATTGTGAGGCCAAGGGTGGAATACCTTGTCCCAGCAAGACATCTGAATTATTATTGAAGAAAATGGAGTTCATTCCTATTAGACCTTCTACAGTGCAAGTAAAATTATTTGCTGTTCTATTAAGGAAAGAATAATTATTGATAAACTAAATAAAACTCCCTCCTCTATGCCAACTCAGCACATTGTTAATGTAATTTTTATTTTCCATCTCCCTTAGAATTCACAAACTTTTCAAATTCATTCTTGCAACATATTTTCTTTCTCCATCTTATACCTCTATCTCCCTTTGCCCCAAGAAATCTTAGCAACTGAAATCAATAGGAATACTTTATTATATCAGATACTACATGAAATTTAATTATTTTTCAGCCTTTGACTTCACTCATTAAATGTACTTTAATTAATTTAATTCAATTCACTTTATTGTTGTAACAGTAACTTGCACTTGAAATTTATTTAAAAAAAAAAAAAATAGAAGAAACTCAAATTCCCTTACACTACAATGGTTTGCCTTTTTATTAGAGGAAAACCAGCAAAAATGTGTTAAAATGTAATTAAAATTATTCAAATTCAAAGCAACTCAAACTTTTAATAAAAATATAGTACGTTTCATAGTTTCCAAACTATTCTGTCTTATTCTTTCCCAGATGCTTTGCACTCTTCAGTGGGAAAATAATTGTGTCCATAATAAATATACATATATATAACTAACTAAATATATTTTTTTTTAATTACTTATTTGGAATTGCACAGTAGCTATCTCTCCAAACCAGTAACAGTTTGTACATCAAGTGTACAAAATAAATATTTTTGATATATACAAAATTATTGGCACAGAGTGAAATAGAGATGGTCTCAGTTTATGAAGTATACATAAAACCATATACCCAAACACTAAATAATTTAACAGTATCCCTCATTTTAATAATCTCTACCTTATTTAAAAGATACAGCACACAGTCATTTTCAAAGTACTAGGATATTTCTCTGCATTCCCTGTTCTTAAACATTAGTAAACAATTATTCTACATATATGAAATGATCAGATTACATCTTTAATAATCTTTATAAAAATATGAAACCTCTATGTTTTCCATTAAGTATATAAACAATATCTGGTTTATATTTTCTTTATTTATCCTTTTCAATATGAAAAAATTGATTGAAACTATTAAGATTTTTTTTTTTGCAAAAATATTTTACATTGTTTTGATAAGGTTGAAAAGAAAAAAAGGCTCTTGAGGACAAGACTGACAGTAGAATATTAGCTAATTTGGATTATTTGTTTTATGTACAATTGTTATTAAAGGGATTTTCTTTTTGTTTGTTCTGTCTTACACTTCTGTATGGGGCACTGACCATAGTCAGGTATTGGATATACTAGATGGAATGCTGAACTTTTCTTATTTGGGTCATTTTTATCTTTTGTCTACTGTTTCATGGTGAGCAAGTTACTGAAGATTGATAGTGAGAATCAGCATTCCCTGTGCAGACTTAAACTTGCACTCTGAGAGTAAAATAGTGGTCTGGCTGTGTGCTCTCCCAACCTCTTGTGCACCCCTCAATATATTCACTGAGGGGGCAGAGTGAGGAACAAAGGTCTTGATGCTGTGCAAACACTGTTCAGTAACAGCCAAAATACAAGCATTGTTTTGGTCACAAATATAAAATACAGAACCATTCGAGCTGCTGTGAAGAAAATTAAGTCTATCCCAGCCAGACAAGTACAATAGTGCATTATTTAAAAAAAAAAACAAAACAAACAACAAAACGAACAAACAAAAAACCCCTCAGTGTATTATACCTTGACTCAATAATTAATAATCATGTATCGAGACACAGGATGTGATATTATCACAAGTTTTTTTTTTTCCATCATATATATAGTCCAAATCAGTATTATTTTAGTGAAAGACAAAACTTAGCATCTCCTTCACAAATAATTAAAATACTTTTGTTGTAGTTCAGCCCCAATCGGGACCAGACTACACAGTCTCTCTCTCACTCTCCCCATCCTCCGAGAGAATAGGGAGAGATAATATAAGAAAAACGGCTCAAGGTTTGAGATAAGGATGGAGAGAAATCCTTAAAGTCACTGTTGTGGGCAAAACAGACTTGACTTGGGGAAAACTATTCATTTAATACTAAAAATAGCAGGATAATGTGACAGAGAATGAGATAACCACCCCTCCCTCTTCCCAGGCTTAACATTATCTCTACTACCTTCCCTCCCCAAGAGGCACAGAGGAGAAGAGGGAATGGGGGTTGCGGTCAGTTCATCACATGTTGTTTCATGTCACTGCTTCATCGTCAGGGGAAGAACTCCTCATATTCCTCCCCTGCTCCAGTGTGGGGTCCCTCCCATGGGCCACAGTCCTTTGTGAAACTACTCTGGCATGGGTCATCTCTTCCATGGGGTGCAGTTCCTCCAGAACAGCTGCCCCAGCGGGTCCTCCACAGGCCACAGCCTCCTTCAGGCATCCACCTGCCCCAGCGTGGGGTCCTCCATGGGCTGCAGGTGGATCTCTGCCCCTCCATGGACCTCCATGGGCTGCAGGGGCACAACCTGCCTCACCATGGTCATCACCACAGGCTGCAGGGGAATCTTGGCCAGGAGCCCCATTACTCCTCCCCCTCCTTCTTCACTGACCTTGGTGTCTGCAGCCATTCCTCTCAAAAGAAAAATTCTTCACAACAGGCTGGCAGACGCCTCTCAGGATCATTTTACATCTCATTCACATCTCGTCTCCTTCCACTTATTGCAGCCAGGCTGGGCCGAGTCAGGCCCAGTTGGCTGCCTGGCTGGAGGCCAGAGGGTGAGACCTGCAAGGGCCACAAGGCTCGCGCCTCCCCCTCTCTGCCCCTGCTCAGCTGCTTCACATCTTCTCTACTTTTTTTTTCTGTTTTCCTCTTTTTAAATATGTTATCGCAGAGGCGTTACCAGGGAACATTCTGTTACCAATTGGCTCAGCCTTGGTCAGCAGCGGGTCTGCCCTAGGACCGTTCAAGTCCACTGAACAAAGGGGAGCAAGTTCTAGCAGTTTCCTACCACCTTAGCTACCACCTTAGCCTCCCTGCCTACTAAACAAAACCAGAATGACTTTAAAGACATGTTTTGCTGTATTGTTTAATATCCATCAGATTCAGGAGTTCAGCTGTAAAATAATATCAGTAATTTAATATCTGAAACTATTTTAATGGAACATGAGACTCCAAAATGCTGGATTCTGCATCTAATCCTGGACACGAGTATAAATTGGGAAAGGAGTGGCTGGAGAGCAGCCTATAGAAAGGGATCTCGGGGTGCTCTTTGTGGTAAACTCAGCATGAGTCAGCAGTGTGTCCTGGCAGCCAAGAGGACAAACCACATCCTAGGGTGTATTAAACACAGAATAACCAGCTGGTGAAAAAAGAGGTGAATATCCCGCTGTATTCAATGCTGGTGCAGTCTCACGTTGAGTACTGTGTGCGGTTCTGGGCTCCAGAATTTAAGAAGGATGCAGAGGTCCTTTAAGGCATACAGAGGATGGCAACAAAGCCAGTGAAAGGGCTGGAAAGAATGTCCTATGAGGAGTGACTAAGTATTTTGGGCTTGTCTGGTTTGGAGAAAAGAAGTCTGAAGGCTGACCTCATCACTCTCTACAGCTTCCTGAGGAGGGGAAGTGGAGAGGGAGGTGCTGATCTCTTCTCCCTTCTATCCAGTGATAGGACATGTTCGAATGGTTCAAAGCTGCACCAGGGGAGGTTTAGACTGGACATTAAGAAATATTTATTTAGTCTATAAGTCTACCCAGAGCTGCTGTTGATTTTTCTAAGAACTAGGAACACTCATCAGAGTTTTAGGGTAAGTTACACTTTTTTTTTAGGCAACATGATATGAAAGATAACTTTTCAAGAAGATATATTTTCAAGTATTTTGGATACTTATGATGTGAAAAAGACAGTTAATTTTAAGAAAACATTCAGTAAATTAATATCAAGTGCTTTTGTAAAGAAAACACGGAACTCAGAAAAGTTAGGTGTTTCACAACTGAAGCTGAGATATATAGGTGAGATCTGATGCTATTAAGATATTTCCCTTCAGAATGCCATCTCTAATAAATTCATAAAACCATTCTAAATGCAAATAAACTGGTGAGTAAATATATATTTTATGCATTAAATTAAAAATCCCTAGTGTCAATTTATAATCTTTAAGTATCTTACACCTTTAAAGAATTATTGTTTTACAGAACATAATAAAACTATTAATTTTTGTGTTTTCATGTACTAAATATTCTATGACACTTACCCAGAAAAATATAGAATAATAAGAAAATATTATTGTAGAAGAAGGAGAATTTGTTGGTAAATGGGTGTGTTCATATTTCAGCTACAGAATATTGGTCTAAGTTCGTTATTGTCATTAACAATATGATTTTTGTTCTCATGGTAGCTGTAAGACTTAGAACTAGAAATTTCTAAACACTAGAAATGTTTACATACATACTGGTGTTTTCTAAAATACTTAGTTCAATTAGGAGGTGTTAAGTTTAGAAAGGTAAGGAATAAATTGAATTAATGGGAGCCAAAATCAATATATTATCTTTCTTTCTTCTCCAGAATGGATGCTCTTTCTCACACATCTTTCTCACATATCTCAGATCTTTTATATCTTCAGATGCTTTCATAATTCAGAGATCACTTAAACTCTCTCCAGGATTTCTATTTTTCCTTTGGGGAAAGTTAACTCCTATGACCAGCTGTTGTGATTTAACCCTGGTATGCACATAAGCCCCACACAGCTGCTTGCTCACTGGGGAAGAGAATCAAAAGGGTAAAAGTATGAAATCTCAGGAGTTGAGATAAAGACAGTTTAATAGGGAAAGCAAAAGCTGCATGCTCAAGCAAAGTGAAATAATGAATTCATTCACTACTTCCTATCAACAGAAAGGTGTTCAGCCATCTCCAGGAAAGCAGGGCTTCAAGTAGCCATGTAATAGTTACTTGGGAAGACACCCACCATGACTCTAAAAGTCCCCCCTCCCTCCTTCACTCCAGCTTTTATTGCTGAGCATGGCACCATGTGGTATGGAATATCCTTTTGGTCAGTTTGGGTCAGCTGTCTCATCTGTGTTCCCTCTCAACTCCTTGTGCGTTGCCTGCCTACTCTCTGTTGAGGCAGTGTGAGAAGCAGAAAGGGCCTTGGCTCTGTGTATGCACTGCTCAGCAATAGCTAAAACACCCTTGTATTATCAACACTGTTTTCATCACAAATCCAAAACGTATCACCATACTAGCTACTATGAAGAAAATTAATTCTATCACATCCAAAATCAGTGTCACAACATAATTATTCAGAAATAAGAATGGTATCCAGATCATGTCAAATAATAAAAAAAACCCCTTCCTATAGAAACAAATATGCTCAAACCTCATAGAAATTAAATAGGAACCTGTGAATTACAATAAAACTTTTTTTTTCAGTCTTATTCTCTAAGTTAGACTACCTCAGAAAAAGACTAGAAACTAAAGTACTGCAATCCATATTCTTAAGCACCATGAATTTCAGCTAATATTTGGTCTTCAGAGTTTCTTAAGCTGCTTAGTTCTACTAAAAGTTCTTCTCGATACAATCCTTTTTTTTTTTTTTGTCATCCCAGTAGAAGTATTTTATAGGGAAAACTGAAATATTCCTATAAAAGACTTTTGCTTTAAATGGAAGACTAAATCCTGTCATGATTTATTTTTACTTGCTATGTTGTTTGGGTTTTTTTAATGTTTGACACTTGAAAAAACTCTCTGACAAATAAGAGCTCGTTGATTGCTTATGAGTTATTAGAGGATTTTGATCTTGTTCCTACATTAAGCTTTTTAAATTCAAGTTAAATAGGTAGTTGATTTTGCTACGCACAAACTTATGCAGAAATTTCAGTGAGGAGACTATTAAAAAATGGCTCAAAGATGCATGCAGGATCAGTTAACCATCCAATCCAGTAGGAATAGTGAAACTGAATCTAGCTACTCTTCCCAGCCCATGCTTGGGGCAAAACCACTTGTAGTTATTTCAGGTCTAAGGTTTTTTTTTTTTTTTTTTTGGCAGCACGCTGAAGGGATTTTTGAGTAGGATCCTTTTCTTCCTAATCTTGATTTGGAAGCAACATAAGGAACCTTCTGCACTGTCTTCTGCATTCCTTCTCAATTATTCAGGTTATTATGGTAATTTTTCACCTCTGGTTTTTGTTATTATTTGTCCCACAGGAGTCAAAGACAGTTAGGGAACTGCCAACTTTATAGATTTAACAGAAATTACTTAATGAGTATGAATATGCGCCTCATTTTATCTCTCGCCATAAATTATTTTCTTGAGGACTTCTATTGGAAAGAGTAGTGTGGACCATGACCACATGAGACCTTTATTATTACCAAAGACTGTGCCAATTATTTAGCTAATTTTTATTTTTCTTGTTAATTTTATTTATTTTTTTTTATAACTTAATATATTGCTTTTATATGTAGTTATGAACTTCACAATGAAATGCTAGATAACTTTGTTGATGCTTGGGGCTTTGACAGGGGAAGGTCTAGAGTTGTTCCTCTTTTCTTTTGTCTTTTTCTTTTCTTCCTTCATTCTCAGGGACCACAAAGGGTTATACTGGACTCACACACAACACAAGCTCTCATGGGATTTCATGAAATATAATTCTGTCACTCATCATGTTCAAAAAGCATACAATAGCATTAAGGAGGTTATTGAAGTTGTTTGGTATGGTATGAAATGCAATTCTTAGTGTGCAGATGACAACCAATTCAGTGTGTGCGTCTTATCTAAGCCATTTATTGTAGCTGTGAAATTATTAAAAGAGACAGGGCATGCAAGACAGATGGTCTGAATAAATTTCCCCTTGGATAAACTTGAAAGAAGTATATGCCAGTTTTTCCAGACTTCTTTTTGCATCAAGGTTTTCTGTTTTCCTTTTCTAGATCTTGAACATGCAGAGCTGTGTTCATGTCAAGGAGAGGAAAGCAGTTTATTTTATATTGCTCTGCTACTAGTGTAATGCATCATAGCAGAGGCCATATTTGATTGCTTATGTCACATTGATCAGATCATTGATGTCATCTGATTTAACTGTCCTATCCAGATTACTGATTACACTAATTGTGTTCATCACTATCTCACTGAAATTTAGGGTTAATTTTATCAAGTTGTTAATACTAAAGGTTAGCATATAAACCCCTTAGATTAATTCTGGTTTTGATGCATTATGTTGGTAAAAGTAAAATAATGCTTTGATGATTAATCGAAATTGTTAAAATTGAAGTCAAAACTGGAACTTGCCGTGAACGGTTCACAGAAGTTGGCTAACACAGCAGCCAAATGAGCCTGTCACATACAGTCTTACAAATGCTTTTCAGCTAGAGGTATAAGTAATGATATCTTGGAAAATGTAGCACTGATGTCTTTCCGCTGACCTCCTCCCCAAAATCTGGTTGTATTTCATAGGATCAAAGGGAAATTAATGTAGAAATGTACCTCAGGAGGCCCCTAGTCCAATCTCCTACTGAAAGCAAGGGCAGCTCTGAAGTCAGACCGGGTTGCTCAGGGTGGTGTCTAGGTGGGTCTTGAAAGTCTCCAAAGACAGTGACAGTGTAATCTCTCTGAACAACCTCCTCCACTGATCAACAGTACTCATCTTGGAGTTTCTGCTTGTATTCAATCTGAAACTGCCTTGTTTCAAACTATGGCCACTGCCTCACATCCTCCCTCTATGTTGAATGTTGAAGGACATGGCTCTGTCCCCTTGCTGATTTCCCCATAGGCACTGAGGTGATGTAGTTAGGAACCTCAGATACTTCTCTTCTCCAGACTGAGCAAGCCCTGGTCCCTCAGCCTCATTTCATAAAGCAAGTGCTCCAGTCTTGACAATTGTAGTGATTTATTGATGTCTTTCCTATACCGGACATGGTAATTAGAGGTGGTATAATCAGCTCTGAGTAAAAGCTTGAACTACCACTTTCCTGGACCTTCTACTTGTGCTTCTGTTAATGCTGCTGGCTGACTTTGACATCAGGGCACAATGCTGGCTCATAGAATCATAGAATCATAAAATAGTTTGGGTTGGAAGGGACCTTCAAAGGCTATGTAGTCCAACCCCCCTGCAAGGAGCAGGAACATCTCCAACTAGATCAGGTTGCTCAGAGCCCCATCCAACCTGGCCTTGAACGTTTTCAGAGATGGGGCATCCACCACCTCTCTGAGCAACCTGTCCCAGTGTTCCACTGTCCTCAGTGTAAAATTTTTTTTTCTAATATCCAATCTAAATCTACCTCCTTCTGTTTTAAAACCATTACCCCTCAGCCTATCACAACAGGCCCTGCTGAAGAGTTTCTCCCTGTCTTTTCTGTAGGCCTCCTTTAGGTACTAGAAGGCTGAAATAAGGTGTCCCCCAGAGCCTTCTCTTCTCCAGGCTGAACAGCCCCAACTCTCTCAGTGTGTCCTCACAGGAGAGGTTCTCCATCCCTCCGATCATCTCCCTTGCCGTCCTCTGGACTCACCTCCAACAGGTCCATGTCCTTCTGATGTTGGGG
Source organism: Tetrax tetrax (assembly GCA_009806455.1). NCBI lineage: Eukaryota > Metazoa > Chordata > Aves > Otidiformes > Otididae > Tetrax > Tetrax tetrax. Next base: position 91,028 of record WHYT01017487.1, read on the forward strand.
GCTCCAGAGCTGGAAGCAGTACTCCAGGTGGGGTCTCACCAGGGCAGAGTAGAGGGGGGGAATCACCTCCCTCGACCTGCTGGCCATGCTCCTCTTGATGCAGCCCAGGATGTGGTTGGCCTTCTGGGCTGCAAGTGTGCATTGGTGTCTCATGTTGAGCTTCTCATCCACCGTCACACCCAAATCTTCTCCTCAGGGCTGCTCTCAATCCATTCTCTTCCCAGCCTGTATTTGTGCCTGGGATTGCCCTGACCCATGTGCAGGACCTTGCACTTGGCCTTGTTGAACTTCATGAGTTTTGCATGGGGCCACCTCTCCAGCCTATCAAGGTCCCTGTGGATGGCATCCATTCCCTCCAGCTTATTCACCACACCACACAGCTTGGTGTCATTAATGAACTTGCTGAGGGTGCACTTGATCCTACTGTCCATGTTGCCAACAAAGTTGTTAAACAGGGCTGGGCCCAATACTGATCCCTGAGGAATGCCACCCTTGACCAGTCTCCACTTGGACATCGAGCCATTGACCACCACTCTCTGAGTGTGGCCATCTAGCCAATTCCTTATCCACCAAGTGGTCCATCCATCATATCCATGTCTGTCCTCCTTGGAGGAGGTGCTCCTTGAACATTAACCTAATATCCTGGGTCCCTCTTCCCTCTAGGACTGTATCCCATTGCACTTCATGTTCATCTCACTGTCCCCCAAGGCCTCCAGGGCCTTTTTGCCAGACCTGTTCCCCAGTCTGTCAGTGGCCAGTCTGTATAGCTGCCAGAGATTCTTCCTTCCTTGCAATAAGACTCTGCATTTTGCCTTGCTGAACTTCCTGAGGTTTCTCTCAGCCCCTTTCTCTAGTCTGTTTAGGCCCCTCTGGATGACAGCCTTTGGATGACCTCCAGCGTATTGACTCATTCCAACCCCAGCCAAATTTAGTATCTTCATAAAAATGAATCAAATCTTTTCTGATTGTAATAGTCTTTTTATGTAATACTCTTGATTACAAAATGGAAAAGTTTAGGAGAAAAAAAAAGACAGCTAAAATATCAAAAATATGTAATAAATTTCTACTCCAGGCATTATTCATTCCCTTGCATTCTTTATAAGATCATGCTCTCAGACATTTGCATTATCAGACAGGCATTTTCTGTAGTGATTGGTAAACGAATTTAGAATCATAAAATCATAGAACGGTTAGAGCTGGAAGGCACCTTCAAAGGTCATAGAATCATAGAATGGTTAGAGTTGGAAGGGACCTTCAAAGGTCATCTAGTCCAACCCCCACCCTGCAAGGAGGAGGGACATCTACAACTTGATCAGGTTGCCCAGAGCTCCATCCAACCTGGCCTTGAACATTTCCAGGGATGGGGCTTCCACTACTTCTCTGGGCAATATGTTCCAGTGTTCCACCAACCCTCATTGTAAAAAAATTTTTCCTAATATCCAATCTAAATCTACCTCCCTCTATTTTAAAACCATTACCCCTCATCCTATCACAACAGGCCCTACTGAACAGCGTCCCCCCATCTTCTTTGTAGGCCCCCTTGAGGTACTGGAAGACCACTATCAGGTCTCCCCAGAGCCTCCTCTTCTCCAGGCTGAACAGCCCCAACTCTCTCAGCCTGTTCTCATACGAGAGGTGCTCTAGCCATCTTATCGTCTTCGTGGCCCTTCTCTGGACCCTCTCCAACTGGTCCATGTCCTTCTTATGTTGGGGGCTCCAGAACTGGACGCAGTACTCCAGGTGGGGTCTCACCAGAGCAGAGTAGAGGGGCAGAATTATCTCCCTCGACCTGCTGGCCATGCTCCTCTTGATGCAGCCCAGGATGCGGTTGGCCTTCTGGGCCACAAGGACGCATTGCCAGCTCATGTAGAGCTTCTCGTCCACCAGCACTCCCAAGTCCTTCTCCTCAGGGCGGCTCTCAATCCATTCTCCACCCAGCTGGTATTTGTGCCTGGGATTGCCACGACCCAGATGCAGGACACTTGACCTTGTTGAACTTCATGAGGTTGGCACGGGCCCATTTCTCCAGCCTGTCAAGGTCCCTCTGGATGGCGTCCCTCCCTTCCAGCATGTCAACAGCACCACACAGCTTGGTGTCACTGGCGAACTTGCTGAGGGTGCACTCTATCCCACTGTCCATGTCACTAACCAAGATGTTGAACAGGGCCTGGCCCAACACGGATCCCTGACGGATGCCACTTCTGACTGGTCTCCACTTGGACATTGAGCCATTGACCACCACTCTCTGAGTGCGGCCATCCAGCCAACTCCTTATCCACCGAGTGGTCCATCCATCAAAGCCATGCCTCTCCAGTTTAGAGAGAAGGATGTCATGCGGGACAGTGTCCAAAGCTTTGCACAAGTCCAGGTAGATATCTGTTGCTCCTCCCTTGTCCACTGATGCTGTCACCCTGTCATAGAAGGCCACCAAATTGGTCAGGCACGATCTGCCTTTGGTGAAGCCATGTTGGCTGTCACCAACCACCTCCTTGCTCTCCATGTGCCTTAGCATGGTTTCCAGGAGAATCTGCTCCATGACCTTGCCAGGCACAGAGGTGAGGCTCACTGGCCTGTAGTTGCCCGGGTCCTCCTTGTTCCCCTTTTTAAAAATGGGGGTTATGTTCCCTCTCTTCCAGTCATCGGGGACCTCACCAGACCGCCACAACTTCTCAAATACAATGGCCAGTATCTTGGAAACTTCATCCACCAGTTCCCTGAGGAGGCGCAGATAGATCTCATCAGGTCCCATGGACTTGTGCACCTTCAAGTTCCTCAGATGTTCCCAAACCTGCTCTTTGAGTATAGTGGGTGGTTCTTCATCCTCACAGTCCTTGCCTGTGCCTTCCACAGCTTGGGTGGTGAGACAAGAACCCTTGTCAGTGAAGACTGAGGCAAAAAAGTCATTGAGTACCTCAGCCTTCTCCATGTCTCGGGTAACCAGGACACCCATTTCCTTCCAGAGGGGGCCCACATTCTCCTTGGACTTTCTTTTGCCCCCTACATACCTGTAGAAGATTTTCTTGTTGCTTTTTATATCCCTGGCCAGATTCAATTCTGTCAGGGCTTTAGCCTTCCTCACCCGATCCCTGGCCGCTCGCACAGCCACTCGGTAGTCCTCCCAGGCTACCTGTCTCCACTTCCACCCTCTATGGGCTTTCTTCTTCACTTTCAGTTGGTCCAGGAGCTCCTTGCTCATCCACACAGGCCTCCTGGCCTTTTTGCCTGACTTGTTCTTCATTGGGATGCACCTCTGCTGAGCTTGAAGGAGGTGTTCCTTGAATGTGGACCAACTTTCCCGGGCCCCTCTTCCCTCCAGGGCCGCCTCCCATGGCACTTTGCCCATCAGGTCCCTGAAGAGGCTGAAGTCCACCTTCTTGAAGTCTAGGGCTGAGAGTTTGCCATGTAGTTTATTAGCTGCCCTGTGGATCTTGAATTCCACTGTGTGGTGGTCACCGCAGCCCAGGCTGTCCTTCAATTTCACATCCCCCACCAGTCCCTCCCTGTTTGTGAACACAAGGTAGAGAATGGCACCCCTCCTTGTTGGCTCCTCTATTGCCTGCAGGAGGAAGTTCTTGTCCACGCATTCCAGGAACCTGCCTGTGCCCTGCTGTTTGTCTCTCCAACAGATGTCAGAGTGGTTGAAGTCCCCCATGAGGACCAGGGCTTGTGACTGTGAGGCTGCTCCTATCTGGCTATAGAGCGCCTCATCTGCTCTGTCCTCCTGGCCAGGCGGCCTGTAACAGACCCCCACCGTAACATCCCCTGTCCGTCCCCGTCCTCTGATCTTGACCCATAAGCTCTCTGGCAGCTCCTCCTCCATCCGCAGGTGGAGCTCCACGCACTCCAGCTGGTTGCTGACATAGAGAGCGACACCCCTTCCTCATCTCCCCTTCCTGTCCTTTCTAAAAAGCCGTTACCCCTCCATGTTGACTCTCCAGTCATACAAGTCGTCCCACCACATCTCCGTGATGCCAACAAGGTCGTAGCCCTGCTCGTGTGCACGCATCTCTAGCTCTTCCTGTTTATTTCCCATGCTGCGTGCATTGGTATAGAGACACTTCAGCTGGGCCCCCAACAAAGCCGACTTGCTGGCTGAAGCGACAGGCATTCTTTTGTACCGCGGTTCAAGTTCATTTGCACATACTCGCAGTTTAAGTTCATTTGCACATACCCGAGATCCTTCTTCAGCTTCTGTACCCTTAGTGCTGGCACCGCCACCATGCTGACAGCAGTGGGCTGAACTGTGCTCCCCCTCCCTCAGCAACACTAGTTTAAAGCCCTCTGGGTGAGTCTGACAAGCTTTTGTCCAACCACACTCTTCCTCTTCTCAGTTAGGTGCATGCCATCCGCCCCTAGCAGCCCGGGCCCCATTTAAAATGAAATGGAAGAAATATGATTTGATACAGCATAGAAAATCCTGCACAGTTTATGCACCAGATTGCTTTGCAAATGCTTTCCTTACAATCTGCATTTAGGCAGCTAGAATTTATAATATTCCTATCAACAGATGCTCTCCTCATAAAGAGACAGGAAATAGACTTATACATATGCTGCTCAGAACCATAAAATATTTAATATGATACAATCTCCCATAATGCAGTTTTCCATAAACAAAAATAAATATGTCAAAGAGTGACTAGATAGCAATGTCCTGTCATCTTTTAGTGGTGATATTGTAGTTTTCATAAAAAGTTAAATGTTTTAGTAATATGCAGTTTGCAGTGGACATGTGTCAAGGACCCTTAATTAAATCTGTAGTTTTTCAGACTTAAAAGAGACAGTCTTCCACACTGTGAGGACTCAGTTATAACACGGAAGAGCAACTTCTGGTACACTGAGAACTGTAATAGTCAAAAGGAAACACCAACATCCTGCCCCCCAAAAAACCCCACAAAAATAAACACCCACACCCTCAGACACAAAAGTTAACACCATTCACTAGGCTACACTCTAAGAATTTCAGTTTTAGACTTGACAATCAGAGGTGAGAACTAGATTTCTCCTTCTGACATTATCTAATGCCCTAGTAGAGGCTTGACTTCCTCACTCAGATATGGTGAAGACTCCCTAAAGAAGATTATTACACAAGGAGTGCTTAAACTGTCATAAATCTCCCACAAAAACAACTGTGTTGTGCCAGAAAAAGAGTGAAGAGCAAATGGCATTCTTCAACTACTGTTTTTGTAAAGTAAATTTTAGTGTCTTCCAAAGATACCTTCCACATTTTCCACTACCCAATACCATTCGCTTTTAACTAAACAGTGAAAACTATAGGCACTATACACAATTAATATTACTCACATCTGGTCTTTCAGTCTAGGGTAAAGACATTGACGATTGGAAGGATATATGGCTGCTGTGTTTATTCAGATTGTCCACAAATAATCAATTAGTGCTTAGTAGGGTGTGAATAGCCGGCCATTAAAAAAAAGGGCTCTTACTAGTAGCTGCTGTCACAGAGACCTTAAGTGGTCATGAAGAGTTAATGACTTATCATCAATATACCTCCCAAATTGGGTTTGAAACAAATGACAATCATAATAAAACTTCTCCAGTGAGCATGAAGAGCGACTTATCCTCCTGTCATCAAAATATACTCACTGACTTTTTCTGAGAATAACCTTCTACTTAGAGACATTTGAGGTCAATGCCATATCTATTTCTAACCAGAATGCACAGAAGACAGACATTTACTTTCTCTTGTCAAAGGCACAAAGTGAAGTCATATATGCAAGGAGGGATGTAATATTTTCCATATAACCAGGACATAGCAACAAAACCTGAAAATCAGGGATGAGAAGGAAGTTTGTTGTTTTTCCTATCTCCTGCTGAACTGTTTGTTGTAATGGAAGGACACAGCAGACTTTGCTTTTAAGTTTTGGCATGTAGAGCTAAAATACAATTAAAATTCCAGATTCCATTTCAAATTATTTCAGTTGGGAACTTTTCATGTTGAATTCATGCAATTTCAATGAAAATTATAGGATTTTATTGTAAGCATTCTTTTATTTTTTAATGTAAATTCAAAACTTATCTCTTTTTTTTTTTTCTTTTCGTCCAGTTATCATAGGGTTGTTGGGGGTGATTCTAAGGTATTAAGTGGCATGTCATAAGTAATTCTTCTCAACTGCTGAACAACCCATTATGCTTACAAAGTTATGCACTGTGAAGCCATTTGTCCTATTTTGAAAACTTGTTTCATTTTCAAAGTCAAAACAACGTTATTTCTAAGATTATGAATCTTCATTTTATTCTCACTTTCTTGTCCGACAGTCACACTCAGTGTACAAGATTTGGAATAAAGTTTCACACATTTATACAGCAATATACTTTTCAGGCTTGTTAACAGTAGTAGCAAAGACAGAAATGCCAGAGCTTTGACAAGGTATTAATAATCTGTTTCCTTTAAAAAGGTTAACCTTTTGGCTTCCTGCCTTCTAATATGGCCATTCCAGAGACACATGACATATATAAGAAGCAGTGCAATGTTTCTGTTATTGCTAAAATTAACATCAACAATGACTGTTATCCTCACCTGATGTAAGTCAGGGACATAGATTTCTTCTTAATACAATCTAATTTGAACAACAGGAAAAAAATGAATCATAGTAAGAAAAAAACCCCTCATTTTATAGAAGAAGCAGCACATAAAACAGTAATTTTGATGAGCACATAGCTAGAGAGATTCTGACTTACATTCCATATGCCTAGTCATTAAGATACATACTTCAGTAGATAAAAATGCACTGTATGTAGTTTCATCTCAGTGTAATGAAAGCTGTTTTGCTGATAGCAATTTATTTGATAGGCAAGAAACGCCAGTAAAAACCGAGTGGTTTTGTCAACGATCACTAGTAAAATGAAATTTATTAATAAAATCCAAGCTCTGATATATTTTTTTAAATATCACATCACATTTGCAGATCCTTTAAATCTGAAAGCAATGTGTCTCTAAGTTATGGCATCCTTAATAAGGGTATTGAGTAGATTACCATGGATATTCCAGAAGGAAGATTTGCAAAATTCTTACTATACACAGAAAATGGAGTATGTTCCATTATGAAAAAGAGAAAAATAAGTCAAATGTTAATGTAATTTAAAATACATCCTCAAAGTGATGTTATTCACCACAACTGAGGTACCTCTTTAGTAAAGAACGTGGGAGAATTCAGCTATTTTTACAGTTTGGGGAGAAAATTGCTATTGATTTTAATCCCATTTCTCAGGATCATGGGAGTAAAAGTTAGGCAAGACCTATTATAATGTCTCGATCAACCTTTTGTAATACAGGATTATTATCTTGCATTATGTATGATATGTTTTCCAGTAATTTTGCTGAGCCACTTTAAATCACATGTGAAAGTTTGCATTTCTCTTTGTAAGATGTTTCACAGCGTCCCTGGAAGCTTCTACTGTTCTGATGAGAAAATAAGCCAGGAGGCAAGGAACCTGCTAACCAACAAGGAAGTCCACTGCAAGTGTAGTTCTGAATTTGCTGGGGGACTTAATCTAATCCTGGACTCTGACTATAGGATGCTATGAGGTTCATGTGGTCCTGCCCATTAAGACTTTTTTCCTGTGACACCAGACCTGGGAGGGAGGGTTACTGCATGCCTGGCTGTCACACTGATAAGACTGAGCACCCATTAGGACTTAGGAGTTTGAAGCTCTTCCAGGACTGTCAATATGAACATGGCAAGTTCCTTTCACAAGACACTCCAAGACTCACAGGTGTTGAAGTGGTCTGGTTGGTTAGTGTGCCAGAAGGAAAACCTCTGCAAGACTATTCATTCATTTGGGAGATAGTATCTCAAGTTTTAATTTAGGACCCTTCTGTACTCTTTGGCTTTTACTTCTCAGTGCTTTAAATTAGAGTTGTGTTTACTAATTTAGTTCATATTGAAAGGCATAAAAGTACTAATTGTATAATGGTATTGATTTAATCAGTGTCAGCTGCTTACTTTCCAGAGTGCACAGTGGTGATTCTGGGATAATATTAGTAACCAATGAAGCACTTGATTTTAAATCCTTTTTATCTCTTACATGACAGAACATAACTCACAGTAGTTTTCTTTATTATTGCTGCCTTTTTATGAAGGCTACAGTATTTTACATTTTATAGTTTTACCAAACTGCCTTAAAACCTGGAGTTTATTATGAAAGAAATCACTGAATAGAAATAAAAATTGTTTCAACTGTGTAACAAAGAAGTTCTTAGAAATCTATGGACATGAATTAACTATGTTTAATTTTCTAAGAATTTAAAATCAAGCATATCTACGGTACTGAATTTTAACTAATAGAGCTGACTAGTCTCTTCGAGACTCACACCCACATTATACAGAGTGCGTACTTGAAGAATAGTCTGCCAGCAGCCATGACCTTATCCTCAAAAAAGAAATTAAGTCTTAATGAAATAAAAGTTTGCTAGTGAAGAATTACATAAGGAAGGTTGTTTTTTTTTTCTTTATTTTCCATTTCAAGGATAAAGTATATCCTCAAAGAGCTTAACACTTCTCTTATTCTGCTCTGTTAGCTGTGCATTTCACTTTATAAAGCACATGGGTAAAATGCATAAGTAGTCCTCAGAGAAAACACCTGAAAACCTCCACCACACATCTCCCTTTCCAGGCTACGCAGAAAAAAAATGTCTTCCTCTGAATGGCCACCTGGGTTTTCTACACAGGCATGTCAATGGAGGAATTGAGGCATCCCTCTGGTCTGAATTCTCTCCACCAGCTGATTATGATGTTTTGTCAAAGAGGCAGTTCTATGGCTTTGAAACCACTCTGTGAAGAAAGGTCAAATTCCCAGATTTCATGATTTGTAAGTGAGCTTTCACTTCACGGCACTAGTTCACAAAAGTGAGGAGAGAGGAGCATGGCATCCTGAAACTTCAAGTAGTCGGGACCTCAGAAAAAAAAAAAAAAGACTCAAAGAAGACTACTTACAGTTAGCTCTGTTTCTTAAATTCCTAGTGAAACAGTGGATTCAGTAACCAGTGAATTAGCTGACCGTTCATTTAGCACTGCGGAAGGTTTTATTTTCCTCTGAATTTTGATAGGAGACACCATAGGCCAGCAGGTAGAGGGAGGTGATTCTCCCCCTCTACTATGCTCTGGTGAGACCCCACATGGAGTATTGTGTCCAGTTCTGGAGCCCCCAACATAAGAAGGACATGGACCTGTTGGAGAGGGTCCAGAGGAGGGACACAAAGATGATAAGAGGGCTGGAGCACCTCTCCTATGAGGACAGGCTGAGAGAGTTGGGGCTGTTCAGCCTGGAGAAGAGGAGGCTCCGGGGAGACCTGATAGCGGTCTTCCAGTACCTCAAGAGGGCCTACAGGAAAGATGGGGACAGGCTGTTCAGTAGGGCCTGTTGTGACAGGATGAGGGATAATGGTTTCAAAATAAAGGGAGGTAGATTTAGATTAGGTATTAGGAAAAATTTTTTTACACTGAGGGTTGTGGAAAACTGGAACAGGTTGCCCAGAGAGGTGGTGGATGCCCCATCCCTGGAAACATTCAAGGCCATGTTGGATGAGGCTCTGAGCAACCTGATCTAATCGGGGATGTCCCTGTTCCTTGCAGGGGGGTTGGACTAGATGACCTTTGAAGGTCCTTTCCAACCCAAACTATTCTATGATTCTATGATTCTACGCTTCTATAATTCTATAATTCATAGTCATGTATGCACTATGGGCACGGACAACCTAATGAAAGCTTCACCTAAGCAAGTGAAAGTAACTGGCTAGATGGTGTGCAAAAAAAATCAAAGTTTGGCCTATATAATCATGAAAGCACTCTCCTGAGAATTGAAAATTTTATTTAAAATAGCAGTTATTCACTCAAGTTTAGTGAATACAAGGCTTTTCTGCTTCAGTGGCTCAAACAGCGAATCTGAGCTGTGCTGAGTTGTGTGGCTATATCAACTTAACAGGCACTACAGTGGAGTTCACCAAGATTTGTTCAAGGCCAGACAGGAAATCTGGGACAGATCATGCTAATAAAACCAGATCTTAAAGCCATCTTTCTGTTTTTGGCAGAAGTGAACCCTCTTAAGTGCATTAACCTCTGTATGTCAAAATGGTGAGATCCTGTCATCATCTGAGCACACACATTTTAAAGAGGCTGAACTGTGAAAGAAGGATCTCTCAGTAAATCATAATAAATGACTGTTCAATTAAGAAAAAAAAAAGTAAAGGAAGCAAAACGTGAGCCACCAATATAGAAACACAAAAATCTATATTACAAAGGAACTTAACATACAGTTTCATGCTTCTCAAAGGCATTTGCTAATTAGCTCGCTAATTCAAGGACACCACATTTTTTCAAGATACAATTAAATAACATTCTGACTGTGAAATAAGCAACTTGTCCCTAACTAAACATAATTGGCTGTTTTTGAAATATGACCCTGCTAACTTTGAAATCAGTAGGCAAGATGGCAGAACCTCTGCAGTAGTGACAAGAGATGTATTTTACAGCCCCTGAAAGACACTGAGCTGAGAAAATTCTGTTTAATCCATGATATGGAAAGCTTTGTACTTGTGACCGTAAAGAATCAAGTTAATTGCTCTTTTTATTAAGGGCCTGAAAAAGCCAATAGTGTTTTTACGCTTCCTGTGAGGAAATATAACATTGTTATACAACAGCTCTCTCTTCCAGCTCTCAGCATGGCACCTTGCTAGTGAGGGAGACAATAATATTCTGCATATCCTCATTAAAAGGAGTGAGAGGGGTTTACTTTTTTCCCCAGTTGTTTCATTTCCCTACTGGGTTCTGCAGATCTTACTGAAGAAGAGTCTTTAAAATGCCAAGAGCACATTTGAAATGCTACATATAGATTATTTTTAGGGGTGTGTGTCCTTGATAAAATATTGCAATTCATGTATATGCAACATGTTAAGTATACTTCAGCGCTACAATCTTGATTTACGTTTGCAACAGATGATAATTAGTGTGCCAGGAGGAAAATAAAAGGAGAGATGATGATGTGGTGAAGAACTTGATTAGTGACAACTCTGAAGAGGGTGAGACATGACAGCGAAGAGACTCATCAGCTTATACTTCTCCTTTTTTGCCTTGCCTTGCCTTCCCTTCTCTCCTTTCCTTTTTTTTTTTTTATTTTACATTTTCCCTTAATTTTCCCCTTTTCTTTCTTTAGTGCATTTTAAAGCATCTGACTATCTCTAAGTCCAGAAATAAAACTTTTTCTTCATATCTGTAAAACCACATTTTTAATGAGGTCACACACTATTTCACTGTGAAAGTATGAAAAAAAACCCAACAAACAAACAAAAAAATGTCACAAGTTTAAATAATATTTGCAGGGGAGAAGGCTCACACAATTTTTTCTCCTGTGAGGATTTTAGGATTCCCACAGTCAAGAAGTCTCTCCATATCTATGCAGTTACTGAAGCCCCTTTGTCTCTGGGGGCTCTGTCATCTTTGGTGAGTCCTGTGGAATGATACTCTTTGAGGAATATTGGAAATAACTTTATATGTCCAACAGAATGCAAGAAACAAAGGTAAGGGTCAGAAAAGAACATCAAGATATTAAGTAGAAAAAGACATAAGATTTTACAGTGAAGTCAATATTTATATGTTCTTTTTTTTTTGCTTAAAAGCAAAAGGGACCTCTAAAGAATTAAGACAATCCCCAGAGACACAGCTACAAATATGAAATCAAAAGAATAAGAAAATGGTTGGTTGGGGAAATAGAGACTAATTTAAAATATCTTCATATTGAAAAAGTGCAAAAAAAAAAGATAAATTAACAGAAAGAGAAAGCAAAGTAGCAAGGAAGAAAATGAAAATTTTCTTCCAAAAGGAAAGAAGTTTTGGGAAATAGGAAGGGTAGATGCTGACTTAAGGGTAATATCTGGAAAATGTCAAAGAGAACGGATGGTAACACCTTCTACAAACAGAAAAAAAAAAAAGAGAGAAAGAAAAAAATACCAGTAGATACAAGAGTTATGTCAAAAGCAGGAAAAAAGATATTTGAAAGGAAGCTGGTATTAAAGAAGAATTAACAGGTTAAATAGAGAGAGAAGAAGCATGGACAATTTAAAAAAAAAGCAAAAATGAGAATATGAAACTGAAGTTGAAAGACTCATGATAGAAGTAGTAAAATAATCCATAGTACATCCTTAATTTTGCAGAAATTGTTAGAATTTTCAACTAAATGGATGACAGCAAATGTGAAAGTACTCAAAATAATGAAGATTTAAGAGTTCCTCTGTGGATTTCCTGAGCAATAAAGGAAAAGGTAAAAATAAGATGAGAAAGTGAAGGACGGCAAAATGACTCAGGAATGGATGGCCAGAGGGAATTTGCAGATGCATGACTTCAGTGAGACTTTCAAGAAAGATTTATGATTTTACCCTGGTGTCTGGAATCAAGGCTAACACTATTAATAAAATAAATTTTGAGAAAGTGGGTATGAGAAGATATGAGAGTTTTTGGATACCTTTTTTTTTCCCCCTTGAATAACTATCATATCTGAATTTGATTAGATAATATAGAATATATAGGCATGTTTTTGTTGGCTACCCATTTTTATGTTATGAATAACTCCACGATGCTTGACAGGCAGAAAAATCTTACCTTCTGTCTCTGTCTTGTTGTGATACAAGTTTGCCATTTCTAGGTCTGTTCTGCCACTGAGTATCTTTAGCTGAATTCACTGGCTATTCGTGGGGAACCGCTGAGGTGATACTTTGACATGGGCTTCTGTGAAGTTGCTAGCTCAGTACTACTAGTCTGTAAGTATGATGAAATGGTCCAAGTAATCTGTGTTCAGACAAAGAGTTTTCTGTACTTCGGAACAACAGTTGTATTTAGCTTTTTGGGGAGTTTTCAGAACATCTGTGATGCTCAAATCTGGTCAATAGGAATGTCACCGTAAAGTTACCACAACGAATTTGGTGTGATAATGTAAAAAACCCATGAGAATAGGGAGTTTTTACAGTGTGATTTTAATATATCTTTCCAATGTTACTTTATGTTTCTGTTTATTCTTAACTTTCTAACTTCTCTAGCTGGCCCAAGCAAAATCAAGGATTTAGTGTCAAATTATTTTGGAGTTGAGTGATACAGCAGATTTGAGTGACACAACAATATTTTTACCTGCCAATACTTGAATATTCAGACACTGTAGTACAATTATGAGTCAGAAAATATGGCACTTCTCAGCTCAGTCTTTGACTTGTCACATTAAAATAAGATATTTAATCTATTGCATTATTTTTCCATCTTTTGTGTATAAAATTATTTGCAATTTAACACTCACAGTTTTAGTAGGCTTCCCTACAGAAAATTACAAGTGTACATAAGCCATTACTCTGAATTTTTTTTTTTATTACCAATCATCAGAGTAATTTCCTGCTCCTACAGTAGAAAAATAACTGCTGTGCATAATTTTTTTTTTTTTTTTTGTTAAAGATGTTAACGAGCATTAACTTGCGTTGGTAACCAAGACATTGAGCAAATAAAAATATTGCCTGTGCTCTTTACTGTCCCACAGTTTTGAAATAGATGATCTTTGAAATTTTCTTCTAAGTGGTAGAACTCTTTTCCTTTTCTATTGTTTCATGCAATGTTTATTAGAAGTAGCTTGTTGCTGCAGAGATCCTTCTTCTTATTTTAAATAATTTTGTCTGACTCCTAAAAAAAAAATCCTTTTTCTAAGCAGATTATCAATTTCATGCTTACATGCCTACATATCAAATGGGCAGTGCCTTTTTTTGGCATAAATTTTCTAATTAGATGAACATTTCCAAAAATAAAGAGAGTATTATGGTAGCATATTAATTTCTAAAAAATCTGGAAAATACAGGAGTGACGTTTTGGAACTAGCATTAACACTCCCTTAACTACAAATTGTTTCTATGTTAAAATATTTTTGACATTTCATATATACTGCATTCCTCTCTTAAAGAGACTGTAAATTAATTTTCCTGGAATTCCCTCAGTATAGGTCATAAATCCTAACATAGTTACATGGATCCTTACTATGCTATTCATAGTTCTTTATGCTTAATTTAAAAGTATGCTGTTTGCATGACAGAATATAAAGAAAGGAAGACAATAAATAAAAAAAAAAACAATTGAAGATCATAATAAAAGTTGTTATAATCCCAGACACTGCTCCTCTTTCAGTGTATTCTAAGAGTTCAAAAAAATCTATTTCATTTTATTTTTTGCTGTTATCATCACCAAAATAACCTAAGTGCTTGTGAGGGAAGAAAAGAACACAGTCCATTATGTGAGGGGAGCAAATAAAGGAAACAAAGTCAGTACTGTAAAACAAACTTTAACACTGTATAATACACAAGTAACATAAAGACTCAGTTTATGTCTTTGGAGTTTAACATGAATCTCTGCAAAAGTTATTATATGTAAGAGTTATGAAATATTTATCTATTTGTTTAGTTTTTCTGATAGTTTGCATAAGAAAAAATGGTGCCTCTCTCTCCCTTCCTCCTTATTAATCAGAGAATATACCTGCTCATGAAATATTTCAGTCAAATATTAAATTATTTAGCATCTCTTTACCTTCTGCCACAGGAAGAAGGAAACTATCCTAAAAGCATAAACCTTATGGTCATTAGGATACTTCAGTCCTATAATGTAGATCAAAATCTTTAAATTCAATACACTTTTGGCATGATCGTTGGTATCTTTTACAATATAAATGTCTTACTATTCATTGGATTTTTGGGGGATTTTCTTTTTCATGCACAGGGAAAAATCCATCAGAGTAATGTCAGCTGCGTTCTAGAAAATGCCTGTGTGGCAGTCTCTGCTAATCAATAAAAAAAAACTTCCAAAAGTAATTAATTATCCATAGATGAAATACCAAGGTCTTACTCATGCCCATACTGCTATGCTCTCTCTGCAGTAAACTGGATGAGTCTGTGGTACATAGCAGCTGGCTCTAGCTATTATTCAGTTTTATGGTGGTGCACCTCTAAGATGTAACTGATACTTAGATTTTTTTAATGGTGGTGCACTCTAAGATGTAACTGATACTTAGATTTTTTTAATGGTGGTGCACTCTAAGATGTAACTGATACTTAGATTTTTTTTTTAATTCCAAAGGTTTTTAAAATAGCTTTCTGGTGGTCTTCACACTATTTTATTTTCCCACTTAGGATAATTACTTCCCTCATTTTGTTCCTGCTGTCATCTGTTATACAGGGATCAGATCTGAGGACTGCAGCAGACCTAGGTTTTGTATAGGCTAATCTGGAGGGGCAGGGAGTCCTCTTGTGGAACAATCTAACACTCACACAGATGTCAGCTTAAAAACTCTGGTTGAGATTTATCTGACTTATCTTTCTGTATAAGATCTTACATATATGTAGGCTCTTGTAGTTAGTTAATGGACAGAATTTAGCATTTATCTTTTTATAAGGTAAATACCTAAAATAGGTAAGATACATTGAATCTAAAAAATACCCATATCCACCTTCTACTACGAAGGTGCTTGACTGCTTCATATGTGGACATCTGTACTATAGACGTCTGAGATATTAAGTGAGACACAGACAGCCTTCCTCAGTGCCTGAATCCAAACTGATGGAGATTGTGCAACTTGAGCTTGTTTGGTGTAGAATATAATGAGTGTGCAACTAAGATTCTATTATACATGCTGAGGAATCTTCAGAGGCTCGTGTCTACGAGCTGCCTACTACCCTTAAAATGTGCTAATATAAACCAGCCATATTTTATGTCATAAAGACCAGCAATTTTCAAAATACATATTGCAAGTAGTTCAACATCCTGTTATTGTCCAAGGTAATTCATTTACTGTTGTATTGATCCACTCAAAGAATTGATTCACATAAGTCTTCATAAATTTTATGTTCTCTCCTTGGTACAATAATGTCACATAAGAAATATTACAGCTACTGTTCATGGTACAGTCTAGGGAAGATTAGTTCAGCTTGTGTGATATCCAGGAAATCAGTCATAAATCTTCTGGAAGACAACTGGAAAACATCTGGAAATGGCAAAGAATATTTATTTGGACCCCAAATTAGAACTGATCTTCAGTGATGTACAGTGAAGATAACATCACTTTTCAGTTGAGCAGGCTTACATATTCCTTCCCATCCTTTTAATATTTTTCCCTTGTGGACTCATCTTCAGCTACACAGTACAACATAATTCCTCTTTTACCAAACTGTTTCTATAATATTTCAGTTACAGAAGATAATAAAATGTCCTGTAAATTACTGTGTAATTATTTAAACAAACAAACAAAAAATTTATTGAATGGTAAATTTTACATAAAAATTAAAATTAGAATGTTGTCTGGATTTCAAGCAGTTTAAATGAAACCTGACTTTTAATCATACAAAGTAAGTATCAAATTCTCACTCAATTACCTTTGACTTAGATTAGAGTCTCACTTTATACCTAAATGGTTTAAGAGTTCTTGTCTTCAGTGATAATTAAAGATTAAATATTCTAAATATTTAAGTCAGTGGCTCAGTGCACCCTGTATACATGCAGAGAAAAGCCTTCAACATAAAAGAATCTGAGATTTCTAGGGAAATATCATGTTAAAAAAGGCTTAAAAATAAGAATCCTGGAATATGATTAGTACTCAATTAAGTGAATAGTATTTACTTTAAGCTACATCAATTCACTAAATTTTTCTTAGAGTAATAGTAGCACTAATATTTGTGGTACAATTGTGTAAAAATTGTTGATTTATAATCGCCTAAAAACACAATTATGTTGGGAAAAAATCTACAATGTAGAACAGTGGTTGCTTGTTGCTTTCCATCTTGGTCATGCTGAGCAGCAATTAATCTGATGCTTTATGTCCAATATTAATAAAAATCCAATTAGATCACGCAAAGTAAGATTATATATTTAATTTGCTATTACTGGAAAAGGTAAACATTTCTAATAATTTAAGTGATTATTTGCAAAATTTTCTCATTAAACATTTCAGTGCTGCTTGTCAAATGCTAATATTCAGGCAATAGCCATTAAGTATGAAATTCAGAAGGCAGCATACATTATAGTATGAGAGAGAGAGAGATTGAATCATCAAAACCAGATTTTCCCTCCCTCTCAAAGAAAATCCTTTGAAGATGCCTTGCAAAGAGCCTTAGAATAGGACCCTTGAAAAACTATTTGGTGCTTAGATACTAGATGAATTATGTAAAATAGAAATTCCATGGCCAGCAAGTTTTATTAAATGTCCCATCCCTTCCCTTCCATTCCCTCCTTTTCCCCTTCCCCTTCCCTTCCCTCCTCTTTCCCTTCCTCTTCCTTTTCAATAAGCTGTTTGGAGGGAACACTAATAGATTTGTAGATGGCCTTCTATCATATTTTGAAAGTCATTAGATAATTTTTTATAAATTAGTCCTCATTTGCATTTTAATTTGATAGTCATCGTGATTAAAACCAGAATACAGGATTTGCACCTGTGTTCCTAGTTCTAGTGGCTTTTAGCATTATTTCACATTAACATTCATTATGGTAATTTTGCAGAATGTGTACAGTAAACTGATGCTTCATACAACATGGACTATCCTGTGTACAGAAAGGAAAACTTAATTTTAATTGGAAATTTTTCTCAGCAGTTTTGGACAGTCTGACACAAACATGGTTTGCTTTTATTTGTAGCATTTATGTTAAACTGTATCCTGCCACCATGTTGGATCGCAGAGAGGAGAATAACTTAAAATATAATTTAATTGAATAATTTCCAGAATAATTGTGGGTTTTTTTCGCTCCTCTTATTTTAGTAGTTACAAACTCTCCTATTTAATCCTGAAGTATCCCAATTCACATGAATTCTCATGTACCCATTTAACACCTCTTTATTGATAATAATAATAATTTCATTCCCACTCCAGATTCTCCTCAGTTCATCTATTCATTTCACAGTTACTATTCTTCTAAAAAAGAAGAGCAATCCAAGCAACTAAGCTCCAATTAATCTTCATTTTTGCTTCAAATCTCCTATGACTTTGCCTTTCTTTCTCTTAATATTTATAAGCAAAAGTCTATTTGTACAATCATTTTGTCTTTGACATCAAAATATTATTGGGTGTCTTCTAAACATAAATAGGAAAAAGAAATGTTTTAAAGCTTTCTCAGTCTTTGAAGAAAAGCTTTTATCTTCATAGTTATTTATTTTAACAATTGAAATCTATTATTAGTTGAATCATTAATTAAAATAATAGCAATACAGGGAAAACATTCCAGCTAATCAGAAAAAAAAAATCGCTTTATTGCATTGATTCCCTGTTAATGATGAGTGCCTTCATATCTGAAAATATATTAATTATATCTCATTAACCAGAGTGATTTGTCATCACAGCACTTTTATACATTCATATATTTCACAAGAAGCTATAGTGTAGTGTTTGTGCAGAAAAGCTAAACATTTCACAGTAACATTTCCCTGTTGAAAAGGGTGATTGCAGAGATTTTAAAAGTAATTTCCTGTTCACTCCGAAAACCAGAAAAAGGGAACTCAGAAAGAGTAAGACCATATTAAAGTGCTCACATTGTTAAATGGAGTGGTTAATAACACCAAAAGAAACAATTTCCAGATGATTTCAGATGACAAGCTCAGTGAGCATAAGTGGAAATGAAAGAAAAACAATGCAGAGTAGATATTAAAAAAGTACCTTTTCACCTGTAGAATAGTAAATACACAGAACTGTCTAGCAGACAAGGATGCTGAATTAGAAATATGAGGATCTGTGAAGGAACAATTAGAATGCATTCTGGGAACAAAAAAAAAGGTTATAAAGGTGCTTTCATAAATGTCCACAGCTTTCCTGTCCTGAACTCCTAATATATTTTTTTTCTTTTACTCCATTTCCTTCTCCATGCTGTTTTCAATCCTGTGAACATTTTTGATTTAAACAGGTGAATTAATTGGTTCCTGGTTTAAAAATAAAATAAAATAAAATAAAATGAAAGGACCATAATCACAATTATATACTGCGATGGAATGAGTCCTCCTATGCAGAAGCCAGGAACAGGTATTTATGGAATTGATGAGTATGAAAATTGCTCTACTGTGATATTTATGCCTGCCGAAATATAAGCAATTTTAAATCTATAATTTTCTGATGATGATATATGATATCTATGGTAGATTTAAAAACCATGTATAGAGGTCTTAAAAGTCTAAATTGAAGGTTGGTTTTTTTTGTTATATACTCTCTCTGGTCTATATGTGGATAACTCTTAATAAAATCAAGTAAACACTTCAATAAAAAACAAAACAAAATCAAACAAAGCAAGATTCAGTAATATTGAATATTGTCAGACAGATTTAGATGCATTAGTATTGAACATCTTCCTTAGCTTTTCATATTACGTAGTCAAAAACAGCTTGAAACTTCAGGAAAGAAGAAAATATAGATAACGTTGCAGTTGTAGTGGGGAGCAAAACTGAAGCCAAATGAACTTGAATTTCCATTCAATTTTCAAATTCCAAGCTGTATTTTTCCATTCTTTTTATTCTTTTTTTTTTTTTCCTCACCCCATTCTATTCTATTAATATAATTACCAATTAATAAAATGGTGGTGGAATTTCTCTGAAATTTGACTCAAACTTTCACTTGGAACAACATGGAATAGAAAACTTGGAAGATATAAGAGAAAGTGATAGCCATTGAGATGTCATTTTTAGTTTTAGAGGTAGTTTTGACCAGTACTTGCATTGAAGAGCACACATAACTCAATTTCCTATACTTAGCGAATATTCATTGGAAAAAAAAAAAAGTTAAACAACTAAACATGCTTATGTTCACAGACAAGTTAACTGTGCAAGGTAAAGTTCAGGAGCTACAGACTATTAAAAATATTTGGAATTAGTCATCTACCTAAACAGTGTAACTAGGACAACTAGTGTAATTGTAGACATTTAAGCATATCACATTGCCAAAATTTTTATTATTTAATTATTTGATTTGCATAGAATACATAATCAGTTTGCCTGTAGTGACAGTAGAAAAAAAAAATCCATGTGGTGAAGTAATTGAATTCATTGCAGATAACCTGAAGGATATTTTTGTTTTCTACTAGGCTTTAAAAAAAAAAATCATGCCATGGAGTTGAAGAATATTGTCATTACATTTTCTTTTTTTTTTCAAAATCCAACACCCAGTAAATAAATCTAGTTATTTTCTGTAGAGAATTATTTAATACTGATCCCAGTTTAAATAGATGTTTATTTGTGCTAAGTAATGAATATTACATATATTTGCTGATTAAGGAGAATCAAGTTTTCACAGTACCAAGATGAAGAGCAGAAAGCCCAGGTAAGAAGTCCTTATGATGAGCTCCTTTATTTATTTATTCACTTGTTGTTTCGTGCAGCATTAATTCCTGAATACACCTTTAGTCATGCATGTTTTCACGAAAAGGTGGCAGGTCTGACCCAGGATGTGGGTCCATCCTTCCATCCCTGCTATATCACAGAGCTTTGTCAGAGAAAATGTTTCTTTCCCCATTCTTTTTGTAAGGATGTATGGGTGGTCCTCCTTGGATGACCATGACCAAGGAAAGATAAATGCTAATTCTAACTGACCATATGGAAAAGAAAAGACATGTTGCCTTGAAAAAAAACTGAAGAGTCTCTATCTAGTAAAAGCCTCCTAATGAGGAGGGTGCTCACCTTGAGAACAGAGAAGCTGCAGAAATATCCTTGCATAGCAACAAGTGTGAGATTATACTATTTGTGGGAGGGTACAGCATTGGCTAGAATACTGTGCTGAGGGGTCATGCTGATGCCTCATCCAAGCATGGAGTCACAGTCCCATGGTTTACTAATTCACAATGACTGTTTGCAACTCAACCATGTAACTATACATTCACTGAAAAGATTCAAATATGTTCTGGCAGGATCACATAGATTCAACCGTGCTATTTGTTGCATGACAGTCTAAAGAGATACTCTTTGTTATTCCCATTTCGGTCTGACATTTTATCAAATATTTTGCTTCTTTTTAAAATTTGCATTTATGCTTTCAGACAAGCAGAAATAGGAACTGGAAAATGAATTATTTTGGATAATGAGGTTTTATACCACACTATACTTAATTTCCTTTTTTTTTGTCACATTAATTTCTTACAATATTCATGTATATCTGGATGGAACTATATTTCCTTTCCTGTAATTTTAAAAAATTTTTATTTTTTTTTCTTAGCCGTTTAAAAAATGTTTATGGAGTAGGCTGCACTATAATGCTAATTCTGTAAAGAATTAAATCCCTATTTCTCTCTCTCTCTTGCATAAGTACTCCAGACTATACATATAGGCAAAACTAAACACAAATGTATGTGGGATTTTGGTTTTAGTTTTATTTACTTTTTTTTCTCTGGATAAGACCTCATAACTGTATTAACCCATGGTAACCTAAGCATGTTCAGAGACAGATTTTCTTTCTAACCCTCTGGGTATTGAACTACTACTGGCAAAACTACAAATGTGAAGAAAACACAACAAATCGTTTTTTCCTAGAAAAATAGATGTTCAATTACTTTTTTTTTATTCATCTCCAGGGAATAAGGTAATAAAATTTCATTGAAAAAATACCAGAGTGGAACATATAACATTTTCATATAATATTATCATGCAGTTTATGTGTCATTGATAAATCAGTGCAAACTGTAGAGACAAAAGGGAGAAAAAAGTATGTCTTACAGTATATGGTTAAGAAACAAGACCCTAAAAAAAAGTAAAATCTGGTGTGTTAAAGTAAGTAAGTTTAATGTTTCCACACAATTCTTAGCCCCACAGAGGGAAGAAAAATGTTACATATAATGATCTTAGCTTTAAACTGCACTTTTAGCAAATAAACATTAGAATTATCTGCTATATGCTCTGCTTTACACATTGCATAAGAATACAAACATGTTTTTTAACAAATCAGACTAAAAGACCTAGATCTATGTCCCATTTATGACATGGATTAACAGTGACATCTGAGGATGCATATACTAAGATCCAGGGAGACTTCTAATGATTTCTGCACCTGTACACTCTGCCAGCCTTAGAATAGCTTTCCGTGACTCAGAAACAGTAGAATCCAAATGTTGTATTTTCTACATGGTTTCATTCAATAACCTTTTGAACTCATGCAAAATTTTTATATCCAAAACATCTTACAGAAGGCTATTCCTGTTCCCTCTGGAAAGAAGATATCTGAGCACTACTGTGTAAGGAAATGCTTCCTCTTATTTACTGTAACCCAGCGTGCTAACTCCCATTCATATTCCTGTACTGCAAACAATAAACCTCAAACAGCCTCTCCCGGCAACTCAAAAAATTTTAAAACTTTGATCATTTTTCAGTTACTTAGCCCTTTTACAGACCTAATCTATTAATTGGACCTTGAATTAAAATAATTCTGCATCATTCTTGCCCCTGTCAGTGATTTTTTCTGCCTTCTCTGTCTGTTATATCCTATTTGAGAATAGGATATAGAGGAACAGTAACTGAATATGATATGTAACTTGCAAGTTACATTGTGGACTTGGAGTGAAATAGTGAACTTTTCTTCATTTGTTTTTTGTTCCTTTCCTATAAATTTTCTGTGACTTTTTTTTTTTAAGCTATTTTTGAACATCCTTTTAGACTGCTTTGCAGAGCATTTCTTCTAAACTTCTTACAAGCAATACTATGAATTTTTATGTTTTTCAAAAGAAGTTATGTAGATATTCAGGATAAATGACACAAAACCAGCTTATGACTTTGACCTTGTGGTAGATGCTATTAGAGGATTAATTCTAATGAACAGTCTTGACATTTTAAAGTTCAAAAAACCGCTGCTTAGAATAGAAAATTAAAGACAATTAATGAACATGTAAACTTATGAACATGAATATTAATATTATCTATAAAAGTTTGGACCAGTTTAAAGATAACCACTTGGAAGTTAACAACTTTAGTTAACAACTGCAGTTTCCTAGGCCTTTATGTGTATATTTCTATTGGAGAGAGTATACGGAAAAAAGTCTCTGACCAGCAGATGTTACCATTCCCATCACCGTAAATGAGAAAGACTGAATGTATCTGAAAGGATATTGCAAGAAGCACTTTCCTAAGCTTACTCCCTTATTGCCATAAGGCTATTAGTAGACTTCAGAGTGGATTTCCTGCTGTGTTATGCTAGTAATCAGAAATACAAGTAACTCTATTGCTTATGCTAAATCCTAAGCTAGAAAAATAAATAAATAAATAAATAAATAAATTTCACTTCCAAAAAGCAGTGTTCCAGGGGCTTGTGATCATACATTTTAGGTGTTATGCTGCAGTATCAAGGCCCTTAAAACAGTATTACCTTGTGGGGAAGCAGTTTGGATTAACTACTCATCACAAAAATCTGTCACCTGCCTTGGTAATATATAATGGCTTCAGAAAGTTAATAATGTAAAAAGTGTTATGAACATGTGTAAGAGATAAATAACAGTTATTTTGTTTTCTTTTTCTTCTTTGGTATTGGTAGATCTGCAGGGCCTATGATTTGTGATAAATGTTCTGCCTAAAGTGGAAGTAGGTAAAAAAGGAGGTTGAATATCATGGATGATAGCTCATATTTCCCTAAGAAATTCAGGTTCTGACAAAGTTATCTGTATTTATGCTAGCTAACAAGAGGGAAAACCAACTGGGGAGAAATGAGAGGAAACTGCACTGGGACTAGAGATGTTCGTATGGGATTATAGTCTTGAAAATGAGACCATCAGACCTCAAAGCTCCTGTACACCACAGACAGAACAGGTTGGGGAAGAGATCCAGATCCCAAAGGACGTGTCACCAGCCCTTCTTGCTGGCACTACTTTAAAAATCAGTAGTACTCAGTGAGTGCTGAGGGAAGTCTTCAGCAGATGTAAGCTTCATTAAGAAATGCAGTCTCTCAGATACACATAGATACAAGGTAAGCAACACTGGAAAGGTAAGCAATGGGGAAACTAGTCTAGGATTCCAGTATATGTATTTTCTTTGTGTTGTTTTCACATACACAGCAAAAAAGCTTGATCTGTTGTTTCAACTTTGTTGCAAGTTATCTGCCCTTAACCACTGAATAATAAACCTTTTCTGTAGTATTGAGACAGTTCCATACTACAGGGACAAAAATGTTGAATCCACAGTGAATCTAGAAATTGCTACTCCAGACAAGGTATTAAGTTTCAGTAAAGGAGGACATGCATGTACGCTGAAGAAAAACGTGCCTGGGCAGCTGGGGACTGATTCTTGCAAACTGCTAGAGGAGTTGCATATTTTCTGATGATAAGTTTTAGGAAGATGATCAGGGGCTCATGTGGCTCTAAAGAAGCCTTAAAAAATCTCATATGTAATTAAGCAGAGTTTCCAGAAAACCAACTATTCCTAGATATGCTTCAGTAGTTTCTCAGGATAGAAAAAGTAGAGTGGAGAAACACTTGGCATTAGACAGGTGTAGGGAGGTTAAAATCTCCTCATCATCTGTTGACTTGTGCTTGAGATTTATATTTAATTATCAAATTTTTGTTAACATAAAAAAATTATTACTGTTGTCATAGGACTCAGCCTTATAAATCACGGTACACAGCTGATCCATTCTTGAAGCCCTGAATTCCAGGTCACATGTGTGTAGTTGGTAATGGTAAATAAATAATAAAAGTTTTCTGCATTTTTTTTTTTTTCAAAGATTAGAACTTAATATCAGCATAGATGATTTAGAGAGGAATTTTGGTAAAATATCCCTTTATTACATCTTAAAGTCACATGGACTTAGATGTATTAGGCAAAATGCAGCAGTATGTTATAGACCCTCAAGTTATTCTAGAATAAGCTGACATGTCTGCCTTGTACAGTGTAGCCTTGGTGAAGTCTCCTAGTACTTGTATTAAAAGGTAATTCAGTCTTTTTATCTCTACTTCCATGCTAATGTGCACAGTCCAAAATTAATCCATTGTGTTTTACCTTGGGAACTGTGACTTGTGTTCTTATACATAGGACACATAATGTTTGGCAGGATGTTCTTCTGCAATTAATTATGTATCAAAAATGCATAGGACAAAAATGAAATTTGCTAGTGGCCCCTCAAGACTATAGACTTTTTTTTTTCAGTTATGATATTATGATAAATGTCATATGTTTGTGCTGAAGAAGAAAGGCTGCATATACAGATATGTTAGTGAAAAATAAACCACAACACAGCTATTTTCAGCACTTTTCACCATAAAGATTAGAAGACATTAGGTATGTGAGAAGCACCTGTGCTCTCACTCGTGTATCACTTTGCAGGTAAAGTATACCACTGAGAATAAGAGCTAGAGCATTGTTAAGCATTGTTGCCAAGAAAACACCCTCAGTGGGACTTAAACTTTTTGTCTCAATCCATCTACTGTTTTACTTGCCTGATAAATTTTCCTACTTGCTCTAATCCAAGTGCACTGCAGGAACCTTATGCCTTGGCTTCTTTCCCAGTTGTTGCTGTAAATCTGTTCAGGGAAAGAAGTTTCTGCAAAGAACAGAGTTCTGCAATGAGCTCTATTAAATAAAAGATTTTGACAGGTTCATCTAAAACTCTTTCAGGCCAAATACTCTCTTCCCTTCCCTCAGCTAGAGTTGCAGCTTTGCTGTGTCAAGGATTTGCATATGGCAGTCATAGTTACAGGCAGCTCTTCTCCTGAGACTGTAGAAGCCCACGCCCACAGGAATGTTATAACACCAGTGAAATTTTCCCAAGTCTTATCTCCATCTTGCACTAAGTATGGACTTCACATCCAGTCCATTCAGACTATCACCAAACCCTGCACAGCAACACATTGGAAAATGAAGTGTACTGAATCTCTCTATCTCTCTATTGAGAACCCCACTTGCGGAAAAGTCACTGCTACTGCCCATACTGCTACTCATATGCATTTAGGACAAGTGTATAGGAAATCACTAGCTCATTAATTCTTGTTAAAAAGTGAGACAGAGATTGCTTTCTTCCTAATACTATCTAGAAGTTACTCTTGGTTCAGATTAAATTTGGATCTCTGAAATTAAACCTATGTGAACAAAAGACTTCAGAATTTTTTTTTTTCTGGGAAAAAAACCAAACACACCTGTAAATCCTTTTGTTGCAAACAGTAATTCACTGATCTCAGCAAGTTTCATTCAAGACATATTTTAAGCCTAATCTCAGATAAATTCTGAGAAATTTTTTTTTTTTTTTTTTTTTTTTTTTTTTTTTGATTCTCAATAGATATACTAGAATTATCATAGAATTGCCCTGGTTGGAAGGCACTTCAAAATATTATCTCATCCATATGTTCACAGGAAAAGGAGCTTAGATGAGATTATTTAGCACCCTGTCCCATTGCATCTTGAAAACCTCCAGCAATAGAGATTCTGCTATGCCCCTGGGGATGTTATTCCAGTGAAAGGTTGTTCTCACTGTAAAAAAATTTATTTCTTATATCAAAATGAAACCTCTACTGTTGCAGCTACTATCCATTGCCCCTTATCTTCTCCATGTGGCTTCTTGTGAAGAGAGAGCCTCCATCCTTCTTTAAGTACTGGAATAATGTGATGAGTTCCACCCTAACTCTTCTCCTCTCCAGGGACAAAAGCTCTTTAAGTCTTTCCTCACAGAGCAGGATCTCCAGTCCTTTGATCGTCTTTGTGACTTTTCTTTGGACCCTTTCCAGGCTGTTCATGTCTTTCTCTAATTGTGGAGACCAGACTGAAAACAGTACTCCAAGTGTGGCTTGATAAGTCCTGAGTAGAGTGGGATGATCATATCTCTGTCTCTTGTAGTAAAGCCCTTACGGATGCAGCCCAGGATCTGACTTGCCTTCGTTGCTGCTGTGCTGCACTGCTAACTCATGTTCAGCTTGTTGTCCGCCAGGACCCCCAGGTCCCTTTCAGCAAGGCTGCTCCCCAGCCACACAGATTCTAGTACAAAAGATGGGTTACAGCAACATGACCTGAAGGATAGTTGGGTGAAGCTGGACAAACAAGTCTTAAACACTGTTGGTGACCTTAAAAGTGAATATTTTTTTGGTCTTGGAACAATTGTGTTAAATGTGGTCCCACTGAAGAATAGTAATCTGAAAATTAGTAAAATTAGAATTCTTAGGTAAAGTTCTAAAAAAAAATCTTGAGTTTAAGAGTTTCTTAATTATCTAAAAGAGATTTTTTTCAAACTCAAACCAAAGTAGTAATATTCAAAAGGCCTAGAAATTATGTTTTTGGAAGGGAAGAGTCTGCTCATAACTGTCCAGGGTCTAAATGGTCAATTAGAGCAAGCACAATTTTGAGTAGATATACATATTAAGAATAAACTACTTTAAGGTGGCATATCCAAGTGCCAGAGGTGCACTTCATTTCAATACAGTTAGAGCACAGCAGTCAGAATGGAAAAATCATTTCATTGAACATCCCTTTGTATTTACGGCTTGAGATTTTTTATCATAATGAGTAGCGCCTCAAGATATCTGATCATTTCCTCTTGCCTCTAGTTCCCTTTGGAGGAACTAACATTTGGAAGAACTGATTACTGAAATTCTGGCTGTTATTAAGAGTAGCATGAGTGATTGCCTTCTGATTATGTGAGCAAAAAGAGTGATATGGTGACTTATTACTGACATATATTCTAAGAATATTTGATGCTTCTACAGTTCAGATAGTTTCCACTAAAATCAGAAAAGAAATATGTTAAACTTCTTAGAACTCCTGATTCATACTTCATCCTTAGGAGTTCAGCTAAATTGCAGTTATTTTCTTTGAATTTTTTCATCCTTGGCATCAGGTACTGTAACCAGTAAAGAATAACCCTATCTCAGGTGTCTGGTCACATCTGGCAAATTCATTTTATCTTTGAACTAGATCTGTCCCTGTCACGAATATTGTTCTCTAAAAGGCTTCAAAAAATATGAGGACTCTTATACACGTTTCCCTTGTGTATGAGGAAATAAATAAACATACATGTGTGTACATACATCTACAAATATGTGGTTTATGTATGAAATCGAGCTCAAGGAGTAGTCATTTCTTAGAAGTGTTGTGAATAATGGTTTTAATTCCTGCAGTTTACTACAGTTGTCACACTACAAGGAAGTATATTTTGGGGATTACTTAACCATCACCCCTAGTTTCTGTCTAATAGTTTACTGAATATATGGGATGATCAATTTAAGCTGCTAAAAATTCAAGTTATTTGAAATATTGTAATTTATGTCTTCTTTTTCAAATCCTTTGTCCCTCAGAAAGGCTTTACAAATTTTAAATAGTTACTTTTAGAAAGTGAAAGCAGGGAAACTCACATAATCTAATTTCTAATATTTTATACTGATATATCTTTAAGTAGTTCTATCAAAATGAGTTCAAATTGAAGTAAGCCAAAGGACACTAAGTGCAATGTCTCACAATGTAGGAAACTTAATCTATAAGAATATGAGGACAAAAATAAAGACAACTATTTCATTCATTTTTTATCTAATAAGAGTTAATTAAAACCAATTTTCTGCTCCTTTTCATAAGATGAGAGGTATTAAGGTTAATCATCTGCTTAAATTACAGCTTGAGATTTTTCCTTTCTCAATCATGATTCTCTATAAGTGGAATAAGCTCCTTCCGTCCTACCATATTCGTTGCTGTAGAGGAAAATCTAACCTCTGGAGTCCTACTCTTCTTCAATCTTTTCTGATTTCGTAAGTTAAAATCTGTTAATATTTTTAGAAAATTTGGAGGTTTTCTCGGTTACCTTCTTACCTATTTAGACTTCTGAGTATCTCATGAAAATATAGTTTACCATTCCTCGCAATCAATTTGTTTTCTACTAATAACTTGTAGAAATTAAGGGGGGGTAAATTTTTCTTTTAAAGACTTTTTTTTTTTTTTTTAGCTAAAGTATCATATAGTCCTTGATAAGAGGATCCAAATGATATTACAAAAATGAAGAGGGAGCCCAGAGCGCACTTAAGTGGTGGATCACTGATTTTCCATAATCAAAATTCAGAATTGGCTCATTCCCTGTTTCCAGACCAGTCCAACTCACCTATACCAGACAGATCTGTCGCAGAGGAATACAATTCTAAACAGTGTGATTGCCAACCACACCTGCCACTTAATCTCAGCACTACTCAGCAATACTTTTACAGCCTGAGACTACGATTACAGTAGCAAACTTAACATAGATAGGACACACGATTAAGCACTACTAATTACCTGTTAGTGTAACCACTGGCATTGGGTCAGTAGTCATTCCTGCAGTTCAGAGTTGCAATGGCCTTACATAACACCTTGGCACACTTCAGGGGATAAAATGGGCTACAGAAATATTGATGAAACCACTTTGGTTTCTGAGGGGGAAAATAATTATATCTAAGTATAGGGGCCAAGCCACATGTGACTTAATTTCAGGGTTATAGAACGGACCTCGTTTCCTTGTACTTACCTGTTAGACTATGGTTGAGAACACATAGCTGTGTGGAACATAGTGAGAAGGATAGAAGGAAGATAGAGGAGAAGACACTTGCGTAGCTTTGAGAGGCAATGGTTAAAGATTTGTGAGGAACAAAAAAATGGATGAGAACTAAAGTACTAAACACAAGAATTTTAAAACTGATCCAAACAGCAGATCTATAGCAGGGAGTGCATGTAAGCAATGGAAGACAGTCAGTAAAGCCTCAAGATGGAGTATTTTAGGGACAGCATCTTTGTAAAAAAAAAAGAAGGAAAAAAGCCAAGAGGATTGACTTCAGGCCAGGCATGGTACAATCTCTTTATAAGAAGTTTAAGATATATCTTATTTCAGGCTGTATAATTTATGTAGGACAAGCATAATATAAAAAGTCTTATGCTACAAGGCTCATTGACCAGATACAGAGAGAAGTAATTTTGTCTGTCTTCCTATTTGACCCAGCCACCCATTTTTCTGATGGAGATACAGAAGTCTATCACTTTCAGGACACAACAGAAGCTGATTTTACTATGACTACCTCATGCAGATTTCATTTTGCAGACCTATGCTCTGTTGGAATCAATTCACTTTTCATGTGATAATATTGTGTTATCCTAGACATAGTAGAATAGCTCTTATTTGCAAAATATTAAATATTACAAATACTATAGAAGATTTTTATCTTTTGACTCTAGACTATTTGTTTCTTTGAGAGGAGTATTCATTTTTTAAGGTCAAATTCTAAGAACCACTTGCCGTTTAAGGAATTTAATATGCTTGATTTCCAAGATCCTGATTACCATATTCCACAGTCTGATAATGAATTTCATTTAAGAAACTGAATGAGAATTTGAGTCTCATCAGTTTAAATTGCTTCTACTTTAAAAACAAAATTAAAATATTCTTAGACTATTATGGTATCTGAATTCTTTCCCTGTGTGAATATATACCAAAATCAACAAAATAACTCATTATTTATTTTCATCTCCAATATTTTTTCAGCAGTCATTCTTTGGAAGTATGAACAAATTGCTGGATGTAAAATTACATGAGTAAAGTGTTCCTTAGTATTTCTACTTATTAACTAATGAAAGAGAGTAAGTTGCTCTCTTAAACATTCTGCTTCAGGTATACGGCAACTTTTTATTTGTACAGAGTGTTGGTTAAAATGCTCTAAGTTGTTTCAGCTGAGAACTGCAATTAGGATAAAAAGAGTTATTCAGCTTTTGCTTATGACCTTTAAATGTGCACTCATTCATGGAATTCTTTTTCCTGACTCATTCATGGAATTTTGTGTCCTGAAATAGAAGCAAATTGATGGTAACTATAGCATATATCAGTAAATGATGCCTATTACAAGACAGGCACTGAAGTATAAAAAAAAAGGTTAATAGCAGATAAAGTGAAGTACATAAAGTGAAGTAATTCTGAGGCAAAGGAACTTTCTCGTAGCAGATCTGGTACTACCTTGTTGTGCTCTCAAGGCATGTAGTCAAATGCTGTGATCTAATATCTGATTGAGTGGAAGTATTTTTCTTCTTTGTCAATAGAAAGTATTTACATGCTGCTATATGTTGACATACAATGAGGTGCAAACACTTTTTTTTTTTTCCTGATGTAATACATTATTTTTATTTCCATGCATGTCACTGTGTCACTGAAACAGAAAAGGCTTTTCAGACAATACTTTGCAAAGAAAGTGCTTATGCTTTACTGTACCTTTAAGTATTGGGTTTGGAAAGCTTGCAAATGGCATTTTAAGTCACCATTAGAAGTTAAGTATTTGTTTAAGGCTATTTACAGACTAATATTGAGCATGCATATGTATGTCATTGTATCGGGCAAAGACAAACACAGAGCAATTCATTCCTTTCTGATAAAGGTTCTGGTGAACTCAGATTGTCCTGGACTTCATCCTAACTATCCATAATCATTACGTGATGTATATAACTAGCTCATATAATCACAGAATGCTATTGTAGGTACTCTTCTTTTCTCTTAAATGTGTCCATTAGTCTTTAGTGTGTGAATCGTGATGTTAATTGGATAGTAAGACCTTCATGACAGGAAACATATGTTTGTTAATCTGCTATTTTTGTATACTGTTAGAGTCTTAATGGATGTCAAGAATATAGGTGCAGTACTATTTTATGACTAATTACTCTTCCTAATACTTGCAAACAATCTTAGTTCTCGAAGGAGACATTATAAAATTTGATTTTTAATAACTACTACAGCTTGAATTTGTGTTTACCTTGAGAAGTAATATTTGGAAATTACTAAATGCCCAACTACAACTTTCATATTAAAAACTGCTCCTTTTTATAACTTGTACTACATTATGTTCATTACATTTACTTTTATTATTAAAATTATTTTTGAAGTAATACTCCATTCAAATAACTACCTCAGAATGATAAACTGTTCAGTGATTTCAGTTTCAAGTTCAAAATGTTGAGACTCTGGAACCATACTTCTTTATGTTCTTTGGACTGCTGCACAATTTTGTTGCTTCTAGCGGTATAAGTTGAACTCTGTGTGATTTAGTGTCTCAGGATCTTTTCATGACAACCTATGTACCCAAAGTTCTGACTTTCTTGGAAAAGATGTTGAAACTGATGATAAGTCATGATAGAGTTTAAATAGAAACAGATTTAAGTAAACAATTTGTATTACTGCCACTAACTTAGTCATAATTATATATATGTGAACATGTGAACAAGAACCAGTTTA
This sequence comes from Tetrax tetrax, assembly GCA_009806455.1. Lineage (NCBI taxonomy): Eukaryota > Metazoa > Chordata > Aves > Otidiformes > Otididae > Tetrax > Tetrax tetrax. The sequence goes on from WHYT01017487.1 coordinate 123,192, forward strand.
GAAGAATACATGGACACACCTGTCTGAATGTGTGTATGTAAATATACACACATGCAAGTACATATGCATACAAATACATACATGTCTATGTTTGTGTTTGTGGATGTGCATATATGTGCGTGTGTATGTATGTGTGTGTGCGTGTGTATTTACGTATAGTGGGTAAATAATTCAAATTTCCATGGACTTTGAAAAATCTGGGGACCACAGAGTAAGAATGTATGTGTGACCTAGAATTAAAGTTATCTTGAATCATACATGGCAAGACATGGTAAAAGAACCACACATGACATACATGGTAAAAGATCACATCTTAAAAGAATAGCAATCTTCATCTGAAGACAAAGTCCGCTCTGTTGGCTGATTCAAATTTGAACTGATTGTCTGAGATTGCATGGTCCACAAGATGCAGAAGTTATCTAGAAATATTTTAAAGATTTGCTAAATAATCACAAGTCAAAGTGATATAACATTTTAGAAAATAGAAGCCTTCTGTAGGAAAATCAATTAGTCTAGACAAGGATTCACAAAACTCGACCAGGAGGAGAGCCATCAAAGTTCATGACAGCTAACAGCAGGGAAGGACCTCTCTCTAGAATGAGTGTATAGCCCATAGACTTGCTTGTTTTACAGGTGCCCCATTTGGGATAAATCTTCCTGAATGCCTGTAAGCCCTGGTGCCTGGCCAGCCTTGTCATTGCAGTGAGTGGTGGAATTGTCTCCGTCCCTGCCCTTCTTCACGCTCTGTGAAGGTGTGTGGGGGTGTGTAGGTGTGTGCGCATGCATTTGTGTGTGGGGAGTGTGTTCTGGTCATTCCCCACAGTCTCAGCAGGGATTCTGCTAACAATTATTTTAAATCCCCAGCTAATTCAGAACCTGTTTTGCCTTTTTAGACTGACATACTGCTGCAGCATTGACAGTTTAAGCTTTGCTGTTGTGGGGGTCAATAAGGTGGATCTGGAGTTGGGAGGCTTCTCCCATTAACTTTTCAGCTATTAAATTTCTGGCGCCAGCCACACCATTTTGACAGCATCTGTTTCTTCCTTCCTTTCCTTGTGCAGTGATGATATTCTCTATTTGTAGACTCTGTTCTTGTCAGGATTCACTTTTTGATGTTTGCATGGCAAAATGCTCCCACAACTGCTTTGGGACTACAGCCTATTAAGCACTGCAGAGATATCTGTCGTGACTACAAAAATTTCATTCATGAGCATCTGCTCATAACATTCCTCAAATTTCTCTTGTCTCAAGTATCTTGATGTAGTATCCCTTTTTCAGCAAAGAAGTAGATTCTATAATTTCAAACTCATCCCTACAGATGTTATTAGACTAGCAGAGTTAACAGGGCTCCATAGGCCTGGCTCCAACCATTCTGTGGAAGCTGAAGTTTCCGCTCTTTGTGTACTCTGATAGCACATCAATATAGTGAAAATTGATGCATGCTATAAAATATCTTCATCTCTAATTTTTCAGCATTGTGTTAAAACACTGTATGACAAAGGCTTTTACTTTGCTATTAGCAATAAAATGGTGAACTTTATACTGCTTTAGCAGCTTGTTTAAAGGCTGGTTTAATTTTTTTTTTTCCTCGCTCATTGTGTAATTTCTGAACTGTGTGACCCATGTTACAAATGGTTACAAAAGCCCCTGCATCTTGAGAGTCTGTTTTGCATTTTAGACCAAAGGCCCAGCTATGGTCTGCCTGCCATTGTGCAGCCACCTCTGCCACAACAACCTTGTTTCTTCTAAAGTGCTTCCTTGTCACCTTATCTAAGTTGTAAATTTTCTGATTTATCAACCAGGTCTACCACAGTCTTGTATTCAGACCAACTGTTGTCCTTCTTATGACTTCAAAGAGAGGATTTATACCCTGAAAGTTTTCCAGCTCCTCAGAAGCGTAGAAAGTGAGTGTGTATTTATATATGTTTGGGTATTTGAAGCCCAGCTCTACATTTGGTCAGATGAACAGTATCACAAGTGTCAAAAGTGGCAAAAGAATAATGTCCCTAGCTCATATCTATAAATGTAGTTACCTCATAACTATACCTGTAGTTACCAAAGGTGGGGCTTAATTCTGTCTTTCAAATGGTACAAGATGAACCTCACTCACTCAGGGTACCTTACACAGAGATTTAAATTCTCTATGGGAGCTGAACACTTTGAAGTCTAAAGAATTACCACATGTATCTTTTGTACAATGCCCCTATAACTGTAATACCCCAAGCAATCCTCCCTTTCTGTAAAAATAATTACTTTTCACTCTCTCAGACTATTGCAGTCGGGGGCTCTAGCACATTGCGCTTTTAGTTTCTTTGCTTGCTTTAAATCCTTCAATATTGGCATAGATGAGGTATAGTTCACAGCTGGAGCTGTTCTTGGCCTCAAGATGGAAATTTCCACTATTGCAGTAAATAATAGGAGAAAGATCATTAAGGTATGTCTACAAGGCAATGAAAAAAAGTGGGCCAGAGAATGAAGTTGAACATTAGATCACAAATCGTCCACACATCCGAATTGATAGCTCATATCCTGATAACGTTTTGGATCAAGCTATTTAATACTTTTTTTTTTCTCTTTTATTTCCGTTGGCAGTGAGGTAGAAATATGAACTGATCTCCATTATCTTCCTGCAATTAGTCCTAACGGAAAGGTATCTTTTATTGACTTCACTAGATAGGATGTAATTCCTAAAGTTCTTAATTTCCGACAACCATGAGTTGTCAGTGTCAGCATATAGGTCACTGCAAAAAGATATGAATATACATCATAATCAGTCAGGTAATCATACTTGAAGTATTCTGACAGAGCTGTTTTGAAAAACAAGTATAAAACAAAAGATAGTGAAGTGCCTAAGTGTTGAAATGCTGGGGATCTAACAGGTACATGACAGACTTTTAAAAGTGTGGATGGAATTTATGAAAAGTACGTTTTAAGTGGATGGCTCTGTTGGGGTCTGACAAGAAGACAATAACTGCAAGTCATGTATTAATCTTAAAGATAACGTAGTTTAGAAAAAAAAAAAGCCAATTATTTTTATTTACCAGGAAAATGTGGGGTTTTTTTTGTTATGAAAACCTACTTAAAATTAAAAAAAAAGGAAAAGCCAAAATGTATTTCAAGTTACTGCAGATTGTTATTAATTTAGTATACATTTAGACTGGAAAACTGTAGTTGTATCCATTTCTAATTAGAGACTTTCTGAATAAGATTAAAAATGAAATAGCTGTTTTCCTTTGCAAAAATAATGCATTGATGTTAAACTTATAGAGGTAGAAGACATGATTTCAAAAGACTGAAGTTACAAAACAGTCTTTAAATACCCTCAACAATCTTCAGTTACCATATTTTTAAGCTTAAGCCTCATCAGCACTTGAATCATGAAACTTTAAAATACAGAACACAGAAATGAACTAGCTAAAAGAATGAGAGAAAAATTATTATTAGTAGTAGCAGTAGTAGTAGTGGTAGCAGTAGTAGTGATGATGATATTTAAGAGCAGGGAAAAGCATAAGAATGAGGACAAACACTGTGCTGTAATTTGGTGTAAATAAAAAATGAGTCTGTAATAAAATGCAAGCTTCATAAGTAAAAACATTTTAATCAAAATGTAAAACTTCAGAAGCTCAGGGTTTTTCGCTACCATGAAATGTTCCTTTTACCTTTTGCATGTAGGATATATATTATCACACTAGATGAACTTTCTGTGTTCTTGATGTACGCAATGAAAATTTAATATGAAAATTGAAGCCAAGCTTATGTTCAGAGAAACTTAATGTCATTTATTATCTTGCAGCAGCCACACATTATATTTTCCTAGAGATCAGAGGAAATAATTAGACTAATATGGAATGGGCCAGATTGCCCAGAGGATGCCAGTTTCTCAGAAGTTGTAAGCACCTCCTTTGGGTTAAGCATGAAACACACATGTTGAAGCCACTGCCTATGTTCTAATCATGCTTAACTACTTTATTCTATGGGTAGTTAGACTTCCAGTTTTATTTTCCTTCATTGATTTGCAAAAACATCAGGTTTGATTCATCAGTTGAAATGTATAGCAAGCTGTGAGATGCTTTTGCAAGAGGGCTGGAAGGACTTTGGAAAACCCTTGGACTGGCCGGATGAGGTGCTTGAGGAAACCTCAGAGGGCACTAGACTGCTATATGCAGGGGACACGATCAATCTCCACCCTTTCTATCATTCACATTTGAATACTGAAGACTTACAATCAGCCTTTAGGCAAGAATTTTCTCTTGGTTGTAAACACGCCAGGATGGTACATGCTGATCCCTCTAGTCACATCTCACATTGCAGTGAACTGCTACACAATGTTACTGAAACATGGCATAAAACTCTTTTTAGTCTCCTGAACTTAATTAATTGTGTCCACAGGACATTTCTGACAGTAGGTCAAAAGGTTCCCTCACAGAAAAGCAGAGAGAGTCCTTACTAAAAGGGCAATGAATTTCAACAGCTACCATCTAAAAGTTGCTCATCTGATTTTAGTCATCCAGTCTCCTTCCATAGTTAATGAAGACACGAAGATTCCTCCAAAGGGCAAATAATCCTGTGTATAAAATTAAGCAACTATTTTAAGATAGGTTGAAGAATCTTATGTATGTGTGTCTCTCTCTTATTGTTGTACTTTAGAATGACTAAGGTTAATTTTTACTATGCTATTATCCTCATCTTTATTTACACAAGGGACAAAAAAAAAAAATATTCAAAATTAAATAGGTCTTTATTACTGTAGAAATGTGAAGACATCTATTTCATCATTGTGCTTATCTTGAGTACCTATACATCTATTGCTCTGACATTTTCACTAATTGTAATTAATGCTTGATTTGATGATTAAATTCCGATACCACTCTTTTCTTGCTCTAGGAGAGGGATGAGTGGGTGATTGTTAATATCTTAGCATCAAAATATTAACTTCCTGGTTTTATTCATTCACTCAATTCCCACACCTACAAGATTCATCTCAGCATTGCATTTTAGGATTTTTGTAGTAAACTAAAGCCACCAGTTTTGTAGAAGGGTTTTAAAAATCTTTGACAATATCAGTATGATTGCTGCACTTTCAAGTATCTCCCACATCACTCTGTTAAACTATTTTGTTGTCAAGATGAAAATGAAAAAACTTTGAGCCAGGTGCACTCACTGGCCGAACCTTTGGATGTGGGAGAAGGAGGATGGAACATCAATTAGAGAGATAATAAATACGGATGAAGTATAGAAACGGTCAGACGATATCCTCCTGGCAATAATAACAAGAATCCAAGTATCTCTGGAGATGCACAGTGACCTCTTTGCGTAGTCTGAACTCCTTGCTAAGCCTTTGTAAAGAACGCATGCTTAAGCCTCAATGCTTAACATTTTTAATTTTAATAAATTGCTAACCCTGTGTGTACTTAATATACCTATAAGCAAGTATGACATTTCATTAATTTAAAATGCACAGCTATGTGATCTTTATCATCACAAAAGAACTTAGACATTTTATGGATCATGTTAATTATGAATCATTGAGATATGCCAGAAGGTTTGTAAAATAAAATACAGTGGGTTTATGACATCAGTCAGCTGGCCCATCACACAATAAATACATGTCATGAGTAGAGGACATTAGAACATTCCCATGGATCCTGTCAAATTACTGTTTGCCATAAGAATAATATTTTTGATGGTAAATACTAAACCCAAGCAACTGTTGACTCCATATAGCAAGCATGTTATTTACAAGGACAGGAGACCACACAATCAGACAGAATAAACACACACATGTATTGGATGCTATTACAAAGATACTCAAGTGTAGAGTGTTAAAAAAAAGTGATTGATTGGGATTTTTGCATGGGGAATTAGCTTTCTCAGTCAGAATGGTCATCTACTGGCTGGATGGTCACAGAAGTCTGTGTTGCAATGGTCAATGTCATCCCCAACTGAAGGGCGTGTGCCTGCTCTGTGTGGATGTCTCAAATGCCCCATGAACTCCCACATGACACTGTAGGTATTGAAAGCTCTCTATGCAGAACAATTTAAGTCTCTAAAGTTAGATATCTAGAGGCATTTTAGGTGTTGCAATTTCAAGATGCAATTTCACAGATCTCCCATAGATCCTGTGTCAGAGATACCAGGTCTATGCAAATAGCTCAAGTATTCTAGGGCATCTAATATTTCTCTAAATACATATATATATATATATATGTTTGGACATTTAAATTGCTTTTCTACATTTATACATCTGTGTTTAGTTGTACATAGTCTGATGCTGAGAAATACCATGAGGGGTTAAATTCTGTCCTCTAGTGGTTTCAATTAATCTGAAATATTTTTGAACTCTATGTCAGGATGAAATGAACCCCATCCTAAAAGTGCTGGCTTTATTTTGCAATTTAGCAAACAGAACATTTAATCTCACAGGTTGCAAGTACACAAATGAATGTTGAATTGCTTATGGCAGTATACATATCTTCTACAGACTCTGGAAAACATAAAAAATTCCAGGCTGCCCTGAAGGAAACAGTGTTCCAACACTGTCGCAGCAATCTAGCTCAGTGCAAAACCTCCTAGGAAGGAATGATGAATGTATGTTAAAACACAACTGGTTTCAGTCTCTCACACTCTCATACAACCCCCAGGACATATGTAAGCAGTTTGAGAGCATGCAGGCACTAAGACATCTGTATCCAGGTAGTCTGTGCAGGGTTGCTTGCAATGAAATGAAGAAGCTGAGGCATCAGGTGTTGAGTCTCTCCCCACACATTCTGGCTTCCTCCTGAGAGTGTGCTGGTTTTGAATGTGTCTCATTGTATTCTTTAGGAGCTGACAGTGATTAGTCTTTCTATCCTGCCTCACCTCTGTCAGTCATCAGGATTTAGTCCCTGTCTCCATTTCAGATCTGGTTGTCCTGAGCAATTGCAGGTAGCAGTGTGCTAGGATTTGGTTGACTTGCTACTGTAAATGTTAGCAACACGTGACATTTTTATAATCTGTATCCCACTGATATTTTTCCCCTGTGTGTTCACATTCACTCTGCAGACATACCAATATAAAACATTTTCACTGCAATTTTCTACAGCTCTAGAAGATTCTTAGGCATAGATTTTTCTAATGCATTGTTGCATTTTGCTACCTGCTTGCAAAAAAAAAAATAAAATATAGGGTCAAATTTGATGATTCATAGGTTTACCTCTCAAAAGATTACCAAGCTCCTGGTCTTGCCCCTCAGTATTTCCACAGTATAGTATGGTAAAGGCAGAGACCAGGTAGAAGAAGCAGGGTAAGTCACTTAAGTAGAAATTTCTTTGCTGACTGTATGGCTGCAGATGTTTTAGTCATGATCTAACAGAACTCTGAAGGTCTTAACGAGAGGTAAAGGGACACCTCCACGGTATAAGGGACAGGGAAAGGGACATTCCTTTCCCATGGGAATGCTGCATATGCAGAGGGGAACGTGACTCCTGCTAGCACTGACCAAGTGGTTCTCCAAGCGATAGAGTGTGTGCCTGGAGCTCTAACCATGCTCCTCACCTCATAAATCACTCTAGTATCAAGCTGGGTAGCCACTTGATTACCTCCTTTGGTGTCATTGTCAGCCTCAGCTGCTGTGGCCACCAGCCTGCTTGCTTCTCAATACCATGGCCACGACACCTCATTCTTTATTCTTCCTGTGATGTCAAAGGCACTCACTGGTGCTGATCTGCCTTGAGGGACACTGCCGCCCTGTAGGAGTGCTGGCCTGGGAACCAGTAGGGGGAGACCTGGGTCCACTCAGAAACCACCCAGGCTATAGCCAGAGTCCAGGTAAGTCCTGGTGATGGGTGCTCAGGGTGGAGTTGTCTTACTGTGCTCATTTTGGCTGAGATGATAGAGTTAATTTTCTTCATACTAGCTAGTACGGAGCTATGTTTTGGATTTGTGTTGGAAAAAGTGTTGATAACACAGGGATGTTTTAGCAGTGCTTACACAGTCTTAAGGCCTTTTCTGCTTCTCACAGCACTCCACCAATGAGCAGACTGGGAGTACAGAAGAAGCTGGGAGGGGACACAGATGGGACAGCTGTCCCCAGCAGACCAAAAGGATGTTCTACAGCATATGATGCAATGATGGGGAGAACAGGTTGGGCATGTGTCACTTAGAATCATAGAATCATAGAATGGTTAGAGTTGGAAGGGACCTTCAAAGGTCATCTAGTCCAACCCCCCTGCAAGAAGCAGGGACCTCCCTGACTAGATCAGGTTGCTCAGAGCCTCATCCAACCTGGCCTTGAATGTTTCCAGGGATGGGGCATCCACCACCTCTCTGGGCAACCTGTTCCAGTGCTCTACAACTCTCATTGTAAAAAAATTTTTTTCTAATATCTAATCTAAACCTCCCTCCTTCTAATTTAAACCCATTACCCCTTGTCCTATCACAACAGGCCCTACTGAACAGCCTGTCCCCATCCTTCCTGTAGGCCCCCCTGAGGTACTGGAAGACCGCTATCAGGTCTCCCCAGAGCCTCCTCTTCTCCAGGCTGAACAGGAGGATTGTCATTGGATTTTATTTATCTCTCATTGTTATTTTCATTTTCATTACAATTTATTTTATTTTATTTATTTCAATTATTAAACTGTTTTTATCTCAGCCTATGAGTTTTCTCACTTTTATCCTTCCAATTCTCTCCTCCCACCCTGATAGGGAGAGGGAGCACCCGGCGGTGTTGTGCTTAGTTGCTGTCTGGCATTAAACCATGACATCTACTTAAGCTATGATATTTGTTTGGTTTTTTTTTTGTTTGGTTGGTTAGTTTTTTTAATGAGAAGAAATACTAATATATTGGTTCTTAAAATATGGTAGTATGTACTTCTTTCAGTAGATTTTCAGGTCTTGCCATCCTCTATTTGAGTGGGTTAGCGTTCTTAGCCAGCTACCCTGTTAATGTCTTGTGGAGAGAAGATTTAGTCATCTTTGTCTAATCTTACTTTTCCTTGATATGGATTTTTTTTTAGTGTAAATAAACTCTAGGAAAAAAAAATATTTTTGAGTATGTATACACTTCTGTGTATCTATGAGTGTGGGGATATGTCTTTCATGTAATTTTTTTTCAAATAACATTATGATATAAGAAGATACAAGATCAAAACTGTCATTCACCTAAAACAACCTATCTTTCAGAAACTTCGGTAATATACATGTCATGCTTGGCTGATTGGTTCCCTTAAGCCTCCTGTCACAGAACAAATGGAAATAGATCCTTTCTATAACACAGAGTGTTATAGCAACTGTTGCCTCTAGGTACAATACAGTGACATTTTACAAAAAGACGTATTTTTTTCAGAATGTCAGATTCTTAGTGATTTATTATCTGAAGTTTTTATTCCCATGTTCCTTTTAATCTGTAGACCTGACTATTATATGTTGATACTTATTTACCACCAGCATTTTTTTCATTTACTTAAGATGGAGGAACCTGTATTTACTAATGGTAATAGTGAAAACTTTAATGTTAAGCTACTAATGATGTTCAAAATAATTTACTCATACCTTGACATTGAGAGTATTGGATCTCAACTTATTACAATGAGCTCAAATACAGTTTAAAAAGAAGGACTTCAGAAATATATTTTCTAAAGGTATGGTGAATTCTACTGAAAACAGCTTTGGCATCGTCACATGAATTCTCTCTTTATCTGGAGCTCTTGAATGTTGTAACAACTGTGAAAGAATCAGGCAATCAAAATCTTGACAGCAAACTGTTTTCCTTGATGCAAGCTTTAGGCATTGTGACTCAATTCATTCTTTATTTATGAAGCTATTAAGAACTCTTGGCATACTTATAAAAATGGAAATAGTAAGTAGAAAAGGCAGTATTATGCAGGACTCAAGGTAGCATCTGTGTTTATACACAAATACCAAAAATAAAATGCCATAAAAGAAATAAGTGTTGTAATTTCACCTGGAATCCATCACAGAACTTGTGTTAGAGGTTTATAGACTGAGTATTTCCCTTGTTTTTTTCTACGAAAATGTTAGATTTTCAAGTAAATTCCCAGCTAGCTGTGTAACTGGCAGTGAAAAGTAAAAGTGTTTCTGGTATAAGTTCTTTGTTTTAAAAATATGAAGAATTATCTTTTAGAATAGTTGGTCTCAAATGGGAAATTTCCTTTTTCATAAAGTTCAACCAAGTTACAATTTCCCAATATACTGTGCTTTCTTAGTATGATTGATCAATAAATTCCTGTAGTGTAAGAAAAACAGACAATGGCGACATGCTCATGAAGCTCAGGGAAAATGGTAGGGAATGACTGACCACAGCTGTTGCAAATAAAGCTGAAATTGTCTAAGCACAAAGGGAATCAGGGATAGCTTTTATTTTAAATGAGTGGTCACAACAGATGAGTGGATCAACTGACTAAATTAGCTGACCAAATCAAATAGTTATATTAGCTGAGTGAATCAACCAACTGTGTTACTGTTTGTCCCTCAGTTAACCAAAAGATTATAAATATCTTTCTGAGTGAGTTAGATCAGTATGGTGGGGGAGATTGTATATATATGGCTTAGTCCAATATGCAGTATAGAAACTGAACGATCAAGAGGAAGAACTTGAAAAGAACAGTGGGCTTGATTTAAACACATATATTCCTTTCCAGATTTTGGGGAGATTCAGCATTGGTATGGTGAGTATATTATAGGGAATGATAATGAGAACCACATTTATATTGTAACTCAAATGTGTATTGCAATTGCTCCACTACTAAGCATAATTTGTGCTTGTGTTGTGATTTAAGTACATCTCTGTATTGTTCTGCTAAATTAAAATCCTCTGTAACATCAAATATCTTCAAGCAAGTAAATTTACTGTTAAACGTTAAATCCTCAACATGAAGAATGTTTAAAAGAATCTAGTGAGACAGTGTCAGACTCTGACACTTTGTTGCTATCTTGTCCTTATAAATAAAGAGTAACCCTAGATTCCTTTCCCTTGGAAGCACCTTCATAGAAAGCTTAACTTCATGCTCCATGAAATCTCAAGCCTCTCCAGCATTCTGGCAAAGCTGAGCTGTAATGCAGAAAAAGAACACATAACTTCAAGGAGTCAGAGGCACAGAAAGTGAAAGAAAGCATGGCTGTTTAATTTAATAGTCACACTAAGCAACAGAAAAGGAGAGGCTCTTGGATTACGGATTCCTTTTCAGGTGTTTGCTTATGTATTTCAGCTAATGACTGTTTAAAGCATTACCTTTCTGAAAGGAAAGGATAAGAAAGACTATAAGCACAACTCTATGACATAGAACTGTCAGTGTTGCCTCTTAAATTAAAACTCTTCACGCTGTTTTCCCAATGAATAACCATAAGGCTTCTGGAGAGAATAACAGCTCTGGATCTTTATATATGAGCCAGGTGCTTCAGCTTTGAATAACTTTCTGAGATTTCAAAATAGAATTGTCCTTGAAATCTCTCCTAAGTAAGTCTTCACAGCTTCTTCCTTTCTGTAAATAAGTACAGCAAATTGTCTATCACTCCTCCGTAGTTATGATGTGCTTACCACCATAGTGCATATACCAGTTCCCAAGGCAGAAAGAGATTTTTCTAACACATAATGCTTGAGGGCCTAGTTCCTTTATTGGATTTAAGTTCTGAACTTTTTTTTTTTTTTTCCATAATATTAAAGCCCGGTAGAGCCACAATAATTTAGGAAAATAATGCCTTAATCTTCCTTGAAGATTATCTTATAGCCAGTAAAACTCTGGGGGAACGGTTGGAATACACTGTTTTAAGCAAAAGAAATGTTTTAATACCTACTCCTACAGTAATTTCTTCGTATCTTTTTAAGGTGGGATATAGCATACATATACTTCAAAGCATTATTATTTTTTAGCTATGTTGTTCTTCAGTTTTCCACTCTGAAGCTTATTTTACATGTAGTAGTTTTTCCAAGTCCACTCAGTTCCCTCTTCTATGGTATTCAATGTACTGTAGAAGTTGAAAGGTTCTTTAAACAAGCTCCTATGCCTGCCTTTCCTCTTTGTTGGAATTTGTCTTTGAAATAGTATTTCGGCAGCCATTCACTCTTCTCATTATGGGCAGAATAATGAACATGAAAAACTATGGACCCTTAGCTATATAAAGAGTGTAGAAAACATTATATGAAGGAATTTTTCAATTATGGTTTTTATTAACATTTTAACTGTGAGGAATTCAGCAAAACCAAACAATTTCAAAGATTCTGAAAAAATGAGCAGTTGCAGCATCTTCCTTTTGAAGATATAAAGACCACTGTAAATAATAGATGAAGGACAGAGGAATATAATGATGGTGGGAGCCTTTAATCTCTCAGTTACTAACTCAAAATTAACTTATGACAATGTAATGCAGATCAGAATAATATGTGAAGTTCTTTTTAAATATATATTATGACCTCAATTAAAATTTGAGTTCTTGTTTAAAATATATTATGAGTTTACCTGGTCTTACAACGTCAATATGCTAATAGTTGTTTCACATTATCAGTCATTAACAATTCTTTTCATTGCAGTCTCAAAGCAGTCAGAAGAACCTACTATTAGAAATAAAAAAATTACATTAATTCCCACAGAATATTGATAACAATGATAAAAAAATAGAGTAAAATAGGGTAATATTTTTTAGATATGAATGTAAATACTAGAGGAAGCTATCTTAATTTGAAGAAAGTTAATTATTTAAAATCCAACAACAACAAAAAAAAAACCTCTATAAGATGTAACTAATACTGTATTTGAAGGAGGAGAAGTCTTTCAAGTTATTAATTTAGGATCATTCTGTTGTGTCAGTTGTGCTTGATGGGGTCTTGAGGAGCTGCTGTCATCTGATGAAATGATTATGTTTTATGTGACAAGAAGAAATATTCCTTTTTTGTCCTTGTCAAGTGTGCTAGGTTACCAACAAAAATAATGATGTCTCTATAATGCTGGAAAGGAAGTGACAGAACAGCTGTTGAGCATAAAAACACAGACTTCTCTGAAACACATCAAGAAAACTGTATTATTCCACAATACAATATTTATACCTGAAAATATTCAGATGATGTAGTGATTTTTCTTACCACAATCAGTTTAAGATACTCAGCAAAATAAATAAATGCATTAGCTGTCCTTTAGGAATTAAAAAGTTATGTATCTAGAAAAGTTGAAGACAGACAGAAGTGTTCTATCTTCTCTCAACATTTTCATTAATATGGTTTCTTGATAAATACCAATATATACTGATATTCACAGTTATTTGTGTATCTGATTATTATTCCAGGGTGAAAGAATACCCTTCAGACACATATGACAAGTTTAACTAATAAAAAATATCCACTAAATCTCTACAAGAGACAATTTTTCACTCAGATTTTCTAAAGGTACCTCTGATCAAACTGGCTCAAAATGACCACTCCCCCAAGACAAATTATTGACGATTAACCTATGTATGACAGATCCGTCTTAGCCTGTTGCATAATCACAAAATTAAATCCTGTAATAGTATCTCATCCTTAAATGTAGTTTAAGTTAGGAAGTGTACATTTTCTATTCTTCTTAAAGAAGTTATAATACTGCATAGACAAAATAATTCAGAATTCATTCAGTAATGGATAAGGAACAAAGGGGACTTTGACCTTCTAACCAGTTGAGAAGGTGATTTTTCACAAAGGACAGACCTGGGAGGCATCTTCTCTGAAAACTTAATAATTATTAAATTAAACAAGACCCATTTGCGCTGATGCAGGTAGAGTGAATCTCTCAGTACAGAAGAAGGGAAAAATGTTCCTCTGTCTCCCAGTTCAGAAGTAGACAATGATATCCAAGATTATTAGCAGAACAGGATGAACAGTAAAGAAATAACAAAGTAACAACTGTATATGACACAGAATCCTCTTTAGGTAAATCTGAAGATAGAAAAAAAAATTAAAAAGAAATCAAAGAGCAGAAATGGAAGAGGTGAAAATGCTATTCTAATTATCTCCAAGGCTATAAAAAATAGTTTTGTGTATAATTACAGAAGTAATGTGGATTATTATATTCGCAAAGTATTTTATTTACCATCTTTGAAATTTACCTCCAGGTAAACACTAGTGAGCATGAGGAAAAATAAATCAAGTAGCCCTTTCTACCATTAATTTACTATCAGAAATATTGCTTCCTACTTTAAAATTATTGTGCTGAGGAAAGTTATTGTCTTGGACAAAAAATGTTGTTGTCTTTAACCACTGATAAATAAATCTGTTTCATGTTTAGCTGGAACCTATAGAATTCACTCATGAATGGGCTAGTGCCTTTCAAAATCATGTAAGTGTAGTCATCCCGGATAAATCTACTTTATAGTAAAGCATGGATGTGTATGTAAGAATTCATTCCAAGGTCTCAGAACACTTCGAATGTTGTGTTCTCATACATCATTTATTGATTTATTCATTCGATTCTATTATTATAAAAGGACACGGTCTATGGGAATTTTACTCTATACATTAATAATGAAAACAATTAAGTTTCATTTTGCTTGAATGAACGTCATATTATTGAATCAAGTATTTCTTTTTTTTTTCATATAAACTGAAATTGAACACAAATGGGGCATCAGCTTTTTTTTTTTAACCACTGCTACTCTAAAACTACAGATTTTTCTTGTGAAGAGTTGCCACATAAATACAGATGACTAATAAAGCAGACTGAAAATTTGCTATTTAACTTTATATAAACTTTTGTATGTCTAGGAGCAAAACAAACAAACAAAAAGGAATAGAATTTGTAAAAATGGCTACTCACAGTATTTAATCATACTTTACTCAGAGGCATTTTTTTTTTTTTTCCCCCTGACTGTAGGTTCAGAACACTGTGTGGTGCAAAGAGATATTTCCCTTTTATTAAAGCTGTGGTACTAACTGGCATTAATAAACAAATGAGGCAGAAAATTGTGTAATATTTTGACTGAATTGGTAGTATAGAAACTGAGTAATAAACTCAGGTTCTATAGGAATTGGAGTCAAAGCAACAGACATATTAACGGTAAGGAGTGCTGTAGAGTGAAATGCCCTTAAACTTCTCAGAGGCCTCAGGGCAACCTATTTCCTCTAGAACTTCAGTTCCATGTCACTGGAGTATATTTCAGTTTTGAGTCAGAACCCTTTCGATTTCTGGTTCCTAATCTTACGTGTTCTGAATCTGCTATGCTAAAGGCTAGACATCTTTTTTCAGGAGGATATTATTCATTATTTTCTTTGTCATGGGTTGTGACACTTGCTTCTGATTCTACTTTTAACTGAAATAAATAGTCACAGTTTGTTTCTATGTGATATTGCCTCCTTAAGTGTACCAAATCTGGGGCATAAAGTCTGTTACAAAGAAAGGAGATTCATTTAAGAGTAAGATATTACAGATATGATGTACTGTCACATATCTGTAACTTGCTACATGCATAAATAATAGTAACACTTAGGTGTTCAGCTGCTGAAGATCACGAAGTATATTTTACTATTGACTATGTATAACTTTGCTGATGTGTCAGTTATAAAGATGCTATCTTTACCATACATTTGATAGTTTAAACTCTCCACTTCCAATTTTCTAAAATGGATGTTTATATTAAGTGTATACTCTCAATCATGGTAAATGAGTGAACACCCTGTAGTCAGAGAGGGTTTTTTTGTTGTGTTTTGTTTTGCTTTTATTTGTTACTTGGTATTATTTTTTTTTTTTTTGCTATAAATCCTTTGATTTGGCTTAAAAAAATATACAAGGCAAAGTCATTCTACATAATTGTTTTTCTCTGATAGGGCAATCATGCTGATTTTAATGAATCAGATGATTATTAATAAGTTCTATTACACAGGCTTAAAACTAAAGTCTATTTCACATATCCAAGGCATCATCAACAGTAAGAATGTAAATAATGAGCTTTTTTTTTTGTCCCTCAGCTTAAACAATAAACTGAATTTTTAAACTATTACTTTCTGAAGGGCACCTATCTTGAACTATAGTCACTTAGAGTACTGAAAGCTGACATCTACATCTAATGCTTTGAGATCCTGAACTCGGAACATAGCTAGAATGGAGGATGCTGGGAGACAAATTCCTCTTTTTCTGACTAAATATAAATCTAACCTAAAAATTTAGGACAGATGAGCATAGTACAGAAATATAGCTGTAACAGCCATTATAGATTCTTGTAACCTCTGATAGGTCTTTGTAACCTCTGGCAATACTAACTTGCATCAGTGTCCTACGGAACATTATGCTCAAACAACAGATTCCATTCTCCTATACCCAAACTTATTTTTCCAATCATTTCAGGTGGCCAAGTAGCAATGAACAAGAACATAGATAATTGTAGTCATATGAAACATCAAATTTTTGCTGCATTAAGTAAAACAGAAAAATGAAACAATATAAATAGTATTATATATATTACATATCATTGCTTTTGTTCACAGCTGGCTTCTAGTGACAAAAGAACAGTGACTTCTGAAACTTGTTCACTGTTTCTTCAGCCTTCAGTTCTCACCTTGCTAGGCTCTGTCTTTCTGTCTTTTTTTTTTCCTTTTCTTTTTTCCTTCCAAATGAAGTTATTACTAACATGATACTAAATACATATAAGTGCCTTAGTTGCTGGAAATACAAGTGTTTGGGTTTGGGTTTTTTTTTTATTACTGACAGCGCATTTGTCTGGGCTTGCCTTGGCCTGACCTAATTGTAGCTTGCTTTAACATCTGTCTAGAGGTAACTGTCTGTAGAGTAAAAGCTCTGGAAAACCTAGGCGCTCATCACAGTGCAAGCAGTAGTCTTTTATCTTGATTTAGGCTGGGGGAGAGTATTATGGAACTTTCAAACTTTAAGTGGATGCTATTAAGACAGAAGCAGGTTGTATTCAAAAAACTCATTCAGATAAACACCAATGTCCCTGTAAGACTGGTGAGAGAAAAATCCCCGAGCTTTGGCGTGCTGAGATGTTACCATACAGCTGCCTTCTCAATTGTTCTGGAGACTGAACGTTCAAATGCAGTGCAACATTGGAAGGATAAGCACAGCACCACAGAAAATTAATAGATATTGGAGACTGTTGAGGTTAATTCTGTGTAGGAATATTCACTGCGCTTTTCTATGTCAATTCAATAATCTAGATTATAAGAGCATTAAAACATAAACTAGAGTAATAATAAATTATTGGCTCCAGAAACCTAGTGTGTTCCTTTTTTTTTTTTTTAACAAATAACGAAATTCTGGGTGTAGCATGGTAGCATATACATAGTAATCATTGATTTGATTAAATTTGCAGCTCTTTGTGTTAATATGGGAAGAACAAGAAAGAAGAAATAATTCCGTATTGGTCCTTCTTACTTAAGCAAAGTTAAACCTATGTACAATAAATATCATTACTTTAATTATGTTCATGTCCAAAGAAATTTCTATTTCCTTATAAATCCTAGGACTAATCCTAACTATGGCATTATGCAGTCTCCAACTGCCTTCTGGCAGAACTGCAGATCAATAGAAATTGCTGGCCTTTAAAAAACACTACCTCCAATTTATTTTTGAAGTCTGGTGCAGACTTAACAAACTATTTTCTTTGTTTTTGCCTTTTTTTTTTAGTACAAACCTTGGCATTAATTACAGCCAGCTGTATATAACACGTAGTAGTTGTCCATAAGTGTATGAACTTCTGTAACCTCCTCACATTCCTTGGACTCTAGGTCACACAAATTTTGAACATTAAAATTAAATATTAAGCTCACTTCTTATGAAGGTATAATCATAACAGAAACAGGAATTTCCACCCTTATCTTAGCTACAGATAGATATGTACATAGCAGAGTAGAATACCAGCATAGGAGCCTGAATTTTTTAACACCTTAGCCCTTTCTTTAGAAATACTGATATTTCTCCAAGGAAATGCAATATACAATGGTTCTGTTTAAATTTAAGTCTATTTTAAAGGGATAGAGTGCACTCTCAGCAAGTTTGCTGATGACATCAAGCTCTGTGATATGGTCAACATGCTGGAGGAAAGGGATGCCATCCAGAGGGACCTTGACAGGCTGGAGAGGTGGGCCCATGCAAACCTCATGAAGTTCAACCAGGCCAAGTGCAAGGTCCTGCACATGGGTCGGGGCAATCTCAGGCATAAATACAGGATGGGCAGAGAAAGGATTGAGAGCAGCCCTGAGGAGAAGGGCTGCTGTACCCTCCTGAGGGGGTACTGGTAGATGAGAAGCTCAACATGAGCCAGCAATGTGCACTTGCAGACCAGAAAGGAAACTGCATCCTGGGCTGTATCAAAAGATTTGTGACCAGCAAATCAAGGGAGGTGACTCTCCCCTCTATTCCGCTCTCGTGAGACCCCACCTGGAGTACTGCGTCCAGCTCTGGAGCCCCCAACATAACATGGATGTGAAACTGTTGGAGCAAGTCCAGAGGAGGACCATGGAGATAATCGGAGGGCTGGAGCACCTCTCCTATGAGGATAGGCTGAGAGACTTGCGGCTGTTCAGCCTGGAGAAGAGAAGGCTCCATGGAGACCTTATAGCAGCCTTCCAGTACCTAAAGGTGGCTTCTAAGAAAGGTGGAGAGAAGCTCTTCAGCAGGGTCTGTTGCGATAGGATGAAGGGTAGTGGTTTTAAAATAGAAAGAGATTGTTTCAGACTGGATATAAGGAAGATATTTTTTAGACTGAGAGTGGCGGAACACTGGAACAGGATTCCCAGAGAGGTGGTGGATGCCCCACCCCTGGAAACATTCAAGGCCAGGTCGGAGCAACCTGATCTAGTTGAAGATGTCCCATTGCAGGAGTGGGGGAGTACCGGGGGGAGGGAGGGGTGTGTGAAATAGATGACCTCTAAAGGTCCCTTCCAAGCCTGATTATTCTATGATTGACCCTTGTCCTGTCAGTAGGCAACACTAAGAAGAGTCTGACCCTATCTTCCTTTTTCCCAGTCAGTAGATATTTATACAAAGTAACAAGGCCTGCCCTCCACCTGCCCCCCACCTTCTTTTCTCCAAGCTGCAGTTCCAGCTTTCAGACTCTTCTTGTATGATAGATACTCCAATCCTTTACTATCTTCACAGGCCTTGCCTGGATGTAGTCCACTATGTAGATCTCCCTTGTACTGAGGAGTCCAGAACTGAGCACAGTATTCCAGACGTTGTCTTATCAGGGTTGAGTACACAGGATCATCTCCCTTGAGTTGCTTGCAATACCCTTTTTAACTTACAACTTAGTGAGGTATTTCTGGTAAGGATCCCCATCATCAGCTGACATTTTCGAAAGCCCTCTGACACTGCTAAGTAGTACGTGTTCTGTGATCAAATTATAATCCTTGTATTTAGACATTTACAGTCAGATTCTGCCTTAGAGAACATACGGCTGGTATTATGCTATAAGGATATCTGGATTTTGCCTTATTTATACTATTTTTGTTCTTCCTGTGTGATATTCTGTATCTTGTATTTGCTATATGTATTTCAACATCATCAGCAAAACTCAGCATTTTATATGAAGATAACAGGTGGAAAAAAAATAAAACAAGACCATTCTGAAAAAATCACTAGTTGAAAAAAAATTAATCTATCTTGAAACATCATTCCAATCAATCAAAACACTTTCATTTTTATACAAATTATGTTTCTCTTTATATCATAATGATCATCTCTTCTGTCTTTCTTTTTTTTTTTTTTTTTTTTTTT
>WHYT01017487.1:155380-169418 GCA_009806455.1 Tetrax tetrax
TTTTTTTTTTTTTTTTTTTTTCCTAGTTCAACTAATGGTTACATAGTGCTATTTCCACTATTTTTTTTTCTAATGAAGAGATACATAGTCTGATGTAGTTCCTTTCTCTGGGGAAGTAATTATAAAAATCAGATATGATTAGTCTTTAGTATTCCATTTTGTTGTTTTTTTTTTTCTATAAATCTCTAACTCTTTAGTTTGTCTATCCTCCAATATTTCTTAAGTCTTATATAGTACTGAACATGCCTCATAACACCACTGTTGGGGTCCAGTGGCATTTGCCCCTAAAACTTCAGTTGCCTACTTAGACAGGACTTTTTTGAATTTTCAATACAAAATCTAAATTCCAACTAAATATGACTGAGTTCCTATGCAGTTTGCTGAACATGAGCCTAAGGGTATTGCTGAGAGCTACATTGTAGCTATTGGCATTTTCATTTGCTTTAGAATGTCTTAAACAAGAAGAGGTTTCTATTACATACATTTTTTTCACCTGAAAAATACTAAATCTGAGACATTCTATATCCATTTGAAAAATTAAGTTAAAAATTAAATGTCACCACAGGACATTTCCATCTTGAAAAAAAATGGAAATAGAAATTCTCAGAATCTAAGAGATTTTGAACTGGCTTCCACAGCAATATCTAATGTGTACACTTACCTATGTGAACTTGCAGCTACACCTATTTAATTTAGTTTTCATGCACATTTTATTGAGTTTCTTCATAGTTCCTTCATAAATAATCATAAGTAGAGTCACTTATGCCTGTGGCTATAAGAGTATTCAGTGTTTCCTTAACAGTGTTTTTCTCCTTTGCAGGATGTGAAAACTGCTGGTGAAGGGAACAGCAGTGGTAAATCCTGAAGACTTTGTGCTTGTCTACATCATTTTTCATGTGGACAGTTGTGAGTACCTACTCAAGGGGTTAGGTGCAGATAACCTCTCACATTTTCGTACTCACTCTGTTAACAGGCTGTAAGGTGTTACTAAAGCTAGGCTGGGTGTACCAAATTCAAAGGACACCATCTTGCCTATTTAAATCCCACTGTCCCTGGTTATGCAAGGTAGAGAAAACAAGGATGTGATTAGCACAGACTTCACTGACATCTGGATTCAACTTTTTACAACTTGTGGTCAACTAAATGAATGCAAATTAGAATAAGACTCTAAAAAGCTAAAGTGCTGAGTGAAATGGATGCTTGGCCCATATCATAAGGCCATATCAGAGCAGTTAAGAGATGGATGCTCTGATTTAGTGTGGGTCTCAGATCACACTCAAATTGATATCTAGGCATCAAATTCTGATTTGCTCTCACAATGATACACTCACAGACTAACAACCTCGTGGGTGTAAGAAAAAAAAGTGAGTAGGCACTTCCAAACATTTAGACAAATAACCCTTTCCTATTCAGAAAATAATTTTAGATTGTTAGCACACATGAGCAGCAATATGACTGTGTTTCTAAGATACAGATCTACAAACGAGATTTAAAAGAAGAAAGGAAAATAACCCACAACAGTTTATTTTGATGGAAAAGTCCTTTACATCAGTTTATCTAAAAACTTCCCCTTATTTTATTTTATCTGCCAAAGTAGCAGCTGAGCAGATATTTCCAAAATTCTAAGTAGCTGTCTCTACTGCCCCATTAATTGGAAATAAATAAAAATATTCCTCTTCTGTTTCTTCAAAACACTACAGATATCAAGAGGGCAATGCAATTATGAAAGAAAGCCACTAGGTGTTCACTGAGAACAAAATCTACCAAAACCCACTTTTAGTTGTTTAGCATTTCTTCCAAGACTGAATTACATTTTCACACTTTTTAAAGCAAAGCAATAAGAACAGTGTTGTTCTTATACCAAAATAGTTTGAAAGCCAAAGCAATTATTGCAATCTTTATAAATTGTTTTGCAGCATAATTGCATCAATACATAATTTTCCCAGTAAGATTATTTTACTGCAAGAACAAATTCTAACTAATTTAATCACAATTACTTTGAAGGCACTATGTACAACACATGCCATTCTACTTTACGATCTTTATTTGCCTAAGTCAAAGGAGAAAGATAAACAGTGGGTTAGAGAACAATAGGATATATTACTATGATATTGTATAAGGAAGTGCTGCAATGTCTTTTTAAGATAAGGAGGTTACATTACCCCTATATCTGGCTTGTAATATATGGCACACCATGAAAATTCAGAGTGGTAAAGAAGTGTAGCAACAGTGAATAAAAGTACTCCTATAACTGTAAGATAAACATCAGTATCTTTGTGCAAATTTAATTCTTCTGTCCCATTGCATGTATCTTTCCATGTGTTTACTCTTCTGTGGTTTAGAGTTGACTAATGTTATCCACCAGAAATCAAAGAGGAATATTAAAAGCATTGGACGTGTTAACCAATACATTTTAAGTTCTCTTTGCAATAGCAGGATTGTGTGAATGTATAGTCACATTTGATGTCTCCCTGAGTGCAAAGAAATACTTATGTTTTTTTAGCTGTTCACCTAGACTGTCAGATCAAAAGTGTGCAATGCTGTTGTTCCAAGCTTCATAATTACTATATGCAGGTGAAATAACAGTTTTAATGATTCACTATCTCCAACTTGACTTGAAAATATATCAAGAATATATTTCATAAATGGTCCATATCAATCTATGGATAAGCTAATTTAAGACAAGCTTCTCCCATCAAAACAATCCTTAAACAAATATAAACCCAAATCTCTCATGCTATCACCTAAGTAGGTCTTTTTTAAAAAGAGAACTTCTACTTGCATGAGGAAAAGAATATATTGAAGAATAGGTTGATTAAAATTATATATTTTATTGTCAAGCAGATATGACTAATGTACTATATGACCCTTCTTTTTATCCTAAAGCACCATTGGTATGCAGTGTAGAATGTGTTAAACATTAATCTTCAAAATATACTATACTTTTGACAAAAGATTTCACAGTATTTATTTATTGATAACTGTTGTTTCTCTGTATCTATTATTTGTCAGGCAACAAATGAAGAATTCTTCCGACATAAATAGTGTAAATGTATCAAGTATAAATGTGTCAGTCTAATCACTCTTACTGCTCTTTAGCTTCAAAACCCATAGAAGGCAAATACTTCTAATGACTGGTTTAGATGAAATATCAGACATCTGGAGAAATTTTCAGATTTTTTTTTCTTTCATTTTTTGAGGTGTTCAGAGGTTTTAAAAAAAAACCCCACTTATTGAAGTAAATCTGAAGTAAAGTAATCACCCCTCCCCCTATTATTCACCATCCTTAAGGAGCTGAATGAAAAAAATTAAATACATACTCCAAAATAATAATGCTGCAAAGTGCAAAATAATGCACCTGATGAAAGACTTGAAATAAAATATCCAGATCTATTCAGTATTCATCAGTAGGATCATTTCAGGCAAAATGTATCGCATAGGGGTCATAGCTTAATGATTCTTGCAGCTACTGAGCTATAACTCCTTTTTTCGAAGCTATGGCATTTGTGAAGTATCTAATAGGAATATTTTCAACTGAATTTGAATGAGTATTTCCAAGAAACAAGCAAAACTGTTCCTCAGATTCATTGCCAAGGTCATCTGCCATTCCAGTTTGTCTCTCTACGGCACTAAGATCTCCCAAATGAGAACATTCTTCCAAATTATACGTGATGATTTTCACTGTGGATCAGATCTATGATTGAAATTCAAAGAAACAGCAGAAAAGGACCAAGAAATTCGTTTCTTAATTGGGCAAGGTTTTACTTGTTACAGCACTGCAAACTGGGTATAAAGTTTTCTCATTTTGTGACATAGTTTCACGTTGTCCAACTGTCACGGTCCACTCGGGACTCATGATGGTTCTTTTACTGCAATCTCAAAGTGCAAAATTACAGTGAACATGCCAAAGGGGTTGTTTTGAATAAAACAGCACAAACTTTATTATTTTTCCCATAAAGCAGCATGCGATAGGTGAAAGGGAGTGAAAAGGAAAAGTAAAGATAGAAAAAAAAAAGGATAATAGCTACTACTGCGTGTCCAAAGTGTTCCTATGGTCCTAGATCCAGGCAGCGTCCCACTGGTCTCCACGATCAATGTCAATATCAATCCTTGGTAGGGAAAGCTCTCCGGGGTCTCTTTGTTAGAGGTTGACCTTTTATGCCAAGTAGAAAACCTTGCTCCTCTTCCTCACTTCGGGGATATCCACCTGTTTGCGGCCCTTGGGATAGAAGTGTGGGTTTTGTACATTATAATGAGCAAAGTTCAGTTAAAGGGCACTTTCTCACCGTTGTTTTTGAGATAGTAGTTGTGATTCATCCTCCTCAATAGCACCTGCATGGTTATCTCTGCCAGTCTTGACAACAGGGATGAGCCGTGGCACCTCCACGCCACTCTGTCCACCATCTCAATGATGTTATACATTTTGTTGTTAAGCTAGAGTCAGCCTTGTCTGTAATAATTCCATTCCCTGGAAAAACAACTGTGTCTCAGGCAGGCTGCTCCCAGCAACTCATGTCAAGTTATGAGCCTAACTTTTAGGGCACATTAAATCCATAGTTCACCTGGAAGTGCTCGATGACAAGGCTGAGACAGTACTGATTTTCTGGCCGACCTTACACCAACTGAAAAAAAATAGTGTGTGTGATTGTGTCTGTGTATGTGCAGGGATGAAGGAGAGAAAAGGAGAGCACAGAAATTACTGAAAGTGATATTTTTCATATATATATATAAACTTATTAACGTAACTAATTCAGAGAGTAGGTTTTTTTAAAAAAAAAAAGACTGGAATTTTGCAGGGAAGATGCTGAGGATGAAAAAGCAGAGAAAATTCTTATCACCAGACAAACCGCGAGTACTGAGCCTCCGATTAATTCTAGTGTAACTACTGTAATGGAGATCTGTAAGTAGGGTCAAACTCATTCTTCTTTCTTCTAGACTGCTCTGTCTGCCATGTAGATATTTTAGACTTCATATGTATTAGGTTTGCCTATATTTGCTTAATGACATTGCACATGAAAAACTGCATTGCTGATTTTATCTTCTGATTATTAATGCATCTTTTGCTTTTGATATTGAAACTGATACAGAAGTACACTGGAAGGATGATAATCTAAACAAAGCAAACCCAAATATGGCAGCTTTAAAGTAGTGAAAATAAAAACTCTCCTTACTGTGTGGCATTATAGTTTATGTTGAAACAGACCTGTAAGGCATAAAACTATTTTCTCCATGTGAGATGTAAATTACGGTCTCCCATGGCTGCATAAAGACTGAAGACTTTTATCCTACTCTATCTTTCTTGTAAGACAACACATCAAAGTGCCTGCCAAGAAAAGGTTTCTACAATGTATCACTAGCAGAAGACCAGCAGTGGTTTCTTATGATGTAGTTATATGCCCTGCAGCACAGATTTGGGATTTTCAGTGAGTAGCTCTGTGATAACCTTAAGAGAAAGCCAATTTCCATTAAAAAAAAAACCCCAGACAAAGAGTACATTAAATGACTGGAGCCAATCTTTTTTATTACTCAAGTCTATCACTTTTTTTTTCCTTCCCCTCCCTCCCGCCCCCCACCCCACTCCTCTGGAAGTGGGAGAAAGGGTGAGTAGAGGAGAACCGGAACAGACTAGTGCTTAGGTAGCATTGATTGAAAAAGGAAGAAACTGTCTCTCTACAATTCCAGAAACTGCTAGACCTCTTGCCACCTTGTATTTCCAGGAGGAAATGGCTGCACACATTTGTCACTGCAGTTTAATTCCAGCAGTCTTTATAACAGAATGAATAATTGCTTGTGCTGTATCTATTCTTGCAATTGCTCTTGCTTCCTTACTCTTTTTCCACAGCCATAATCTATAGGAGGAAGGACTTTTTCAATACTTTTATTCCCTAGTGTTCTGATTCCTTCTGCTTCCTTATATTTAGTATTCAGATTTCGCCAGTTTCTTCTTTCTCACCTATGTGTACATTAACCTATATTAGCAACATTCACAGGGGAGAGGGGGCAGAGGGGACAGACTCCAACTTGTCAAGACCATCCTGGCCCTTGCTGCTGCTGGGGCCATGGTGCCGCAGGGCAGGAGGGAGAGAAGCAGGGGAGAGGTAGCTAGGGACCTAGTAACTCATTGGGATATACACCTCACTAGTTAATTAAGAAAAAGAGACATCTCCAGAGGATGATTCAGCTCAATAAATATCTCCTCTAGAGGTTGCCCAGGCTGATCAGTAGACATGATGTTTAAGGTGCAAGCAACTTAAAATATTTCATGATCCTGGCATAAATGGCTTCAGCAAGTAACACCTCATCATAGTATTTCCTAGACTCCCGGCATGGTAAAGGGACCTAGTGTCTCAAAGAACAAAACATACCTTCCCAGGAGGTATCACATCTGGTTTTGTTTGTTATTTTTTAATAGATAGTCTTTTCTTGAGTTCAGTGTTATCACAAGGATCATGGAACCCACATTGGTTTTCTTCTTGGATCAGTGAAGATGGCTTCAGAAGTGAGAAAAGGGATACCCAAGGAAATCTCAGATGCCCGTTTGAGACCATGGCCGTGTCTGAACCCTGGAGCTGGAAGAGCTTTGCAGCTCCCAGGTCTGAATTGACCTGGGCCACAAGCTGGCCTGAGGTCAGAGTGAGACCTGAGCAAGTTCAGGCTCTCAGCATACTCTTGTAGGGTCGTAGGGCCAGCTGCAGGACAGCCTGGGAGCAAATGGAGCTCCTTTACAGTATAACAGCTTCTGAAGGGAAGCACAAGAGAATAAACAATGTGGCTCTCATAACGTCCGCTGTCTCTGGTTCTATTTGCTTATGATTTTGTTTATCAGTGTCAAGCTGCTTTAGCTTAGAGATAATGAAGAAAACTGGCAAAAAAAAAAAAAAACACTGTATAGGACAAAAATCTTAGAAAAATTAATGTAATTATAAAATGGTAATGCAAGAATTCACGTTGCACAAAGTCAGTCTGATAATCATGTGGTTATCTATCTCTCTCTCAGGCAAAGTAACGCCAGCAAAACAGAAAAAAAAATTGCACTTGACAGCATAACTGTCCTTATCTCTTTGCAGCAAGGGATCAAAAAATTTATGGCAGCTAGAATCTCTTTTCTTTTCTAAAATTGACAACCTCCACATTTTTTGACAGAATCTGAGGCAGACTCTCAGCCTCAGTGATGGAAAGGATGCTGGCTCACATCTACAAACAGCCAAGAGAAAACATACAAGAGGTATTTGTGGAATTATCATCTCTGGAAATTAGGAAGGCTCCAATACATACACTTCATAGCCTTGGAGAAACTCAGAATAAGCAACTGCACTTGGACTAGATATAATGTGAACACTACAGGTACCAGAGGAGGAGGGAAATTATATAGTGACTGGGTTCTTAATAAAGTGCTAGTCATTTAGCTTTTAGCCATTCCAGCAGCTTCAGGCACCTGAAATTCAAGGAACTGAGATCTTGTCCTGATTTTAGTTTAATTATTTTTAAAAACATTTAATAACGTAGCACATTTCCCTACATTGAGTTTACAAAATGAGCCTAGTATTATGATATACTTATTATTTTCTACCACTGTTAATGGAAAAGTTGGACCATGAAATCAAGGTGATAAAAAAATAATAGTTGAACTAAAGAAATAACTGTGACATCAAATGAAGCATCTAAGTAATTTTATCAGCTCTCGTTTGACCTTTTTTTCACACTTGGATGTTTAAATAGACTGTGAGACAGTACTAAGGTAATGTGCTGTGCTTTCAGCCAAATAGCATGTCAGTGCTGGCATATATTTCATGACCCTGAAGAGTTCAGATATGTATCAAACACTCAGACCTAAATCTCTCTTCTCCCTTTGTCCTTTTAAGTTAACTTAGATTTTTTTTTTTATCATTGCAGTATTGTTGTTTTTTTTTTTTTTCCTCAGCAATCAAAAGGAAAATTAAGTTCACTTCATTTTATAGGGATGCACTAACTATCAAACATAAATGTAGAATATTTAATCTGAGAAATTTATTTTAATTCTGCAAATTTTTACATATATACTTAAATGAAGAGGTCTATTACATGAATTGGATTGTTAATGTGCCTAAAGATAAACATTTATTTGGAAAGTAGGATCTTTGTTATACTGATAATGCAATAAAGTCCACAGTGCACATGCAGGTATACTGGAGTGAAAAATTGTGCTGCAGTGGCCTAATACACTAGGAATACTTATCTCTTCCTACAGAGAAGATACTATTTATGCAGCTGTGTCACATTTATTTCTGTCTCTCTTTGGGGATCATATGCAAATGTTTTCTACAGATATTTTAGAAAGCCTTAGAAATTTGGTGTCTGGTATAGAAATGCAACCTGGTAAGCCCTAGAGTGATCACAGAACAAGACAGAAAGATATCCTGAATAACTATTTCTGAACAGTAAAATAGCCCAAAGGAACAGGAAGGATAATACATGTTTTACTATTTTCAGACAAGCAGAGTAAGTATTTTGCAGTTACAAAATGAAATGAATTACTGTTGTTTCCCTTCTTCAGCTCCATATCTGGATTATAAACCTCTTATATTAAAAAACCCCAAACCTAATTCTTATAAAAATAATTTAGAGAGATGCACAATTTCACAAGCCTGAGGGATGTGAAGCTAACACCTATAGCTTACCTTGTGAAGTTATACGGAATTACATCAGTATGCTATAGAATATGGTCAGGCCTGCACCTGCTACTTAATGGGGTTTTATTTGATTGTTTAGGATCTCTGAATTTTAAAAATTTGCAATTATTTTTATTTCCTTAAGAGAAAAGCATTATGGAAATTTATTTGATTATATGTGTTTACAGACATCTGCTTGTGTCCATAGCTGTTTAATTGACAGGAGACATGCCATAGTTTAAGCTGATCTCAACATATTTCTTAAAAAAAAAGAAATTTTGGTGGGGTTTTTCTGTTTGTTTTGGCTTGGTCTGAATTGTTTTTTTTTTAGTTAGTGATAGACTTTCAAAATCTTTGTTCAACATCTTTGTCTACTGTTCAACATCTTTGTTGGCGACATGGACAGTGGGATAGAGTGCACCCTCAGCAAGTTTGCCGATGACACCAAGCTGTGTGGTGTTGTCGACACGTTGGAAGGGAGGGATGCCATCCAGAGGGACCTGGACAGGCTGGAGAGGTGGGCCCGTGCCAACCTCATGAAGTTCAACCAGGCCAAGTGCAAGGTCCTGCACCTGGGTCGTGGCAATCCCAGGCAAAAATACAGGCTGGGCAGAGAATGGATTGAGAGCAGCCCTGAGGAGAAGGACTTGGGAGTGCTGGTGGACGAAAAGCTCAACATGAGCTGGCAATGGGCACTTGTAGCTCAGAAAGCCAACTGCATCCTGGGCTGCATCAAAAGAAGTGTGTCCAGTAGGTTGAGGGAGGTGACTCTGCCCCTCTACTCTACTCTCATGAGACCCTCCACTTGGAGTACTGCATCCAGTTCTGAGGTCCCCAACATAGGAAGGACATGGACCATTTGGAGAGGGTCCAGAGGAGAGCCATGAATATGATCAGAGAGCTGGAGCACCTTTCCTGTGAGGACAGGCTGAGAGAGTTGGGGCTGTTCAGCCTGGAGAAGAGGAGGCTTTCGGGAGACCTTATAGAGGTCTTCCAGTACCTCAAGGGAGCCTACAAGAAAGATGGGGAGAGGCTGGTCAGTAGGCCCTGTTGTGATAGAATGAGGGGTAATGATTTTAAAATAGACAGAGGTAGATTTAGATTGGATATTAGGAAAAAAGTCTTTACAATGCGAGTTGTAGAACACTGGAACAGGTTGCCCAGAGAGGTGGTGGATGCCCCATCCCTGGAAACGTTCAAGGCCAGGCTGGATGAGGCTCTGAGCAACCTGATCTAGTCAGGGATGTCCCTGCTCCTTGCGGGGGGTTGGACTAGATGACCTTTGAAGGTTCCTTCCAACTCTAACCATTCTATGATTCTATGATTCTAAAATATAACTTAATTGACTTGTCAGTGCTCACTGCGGCTTCCAGCAGACTGGTTGCAGTACTCTGAGCCTGTTCCAACTTGGGTAATTGCATATATAAGCTCAATTTCTGTAGAAATTAGGGTGCAGATCTTGGTTATTTGTGTCTCACTCCAAATCTGGAGCCAGTATGAAATTAGTGTGGGGAGATGAGAAGTGATTTTTGGTTTTCTGAGTTAGGTCATAGCTTTATTCAAATAGGAAAAGGCTTTATGAGATTGGGTAAACCCATATAATAATTTTCAGAAGAACAGGAAAAAAAAAGTTGAAAATGTACAATTAACATTTCATACTTGGAATTTGTAAGGGACCAAATATTCCTGTCTATATAGACCACAAACACAACTCCAGTGTAAGCAGCACAGACAGAACCATGGAGAGTTCAAAACCTTAGACTGAAACATTTTTATCTGTACAACAATGAAGGACAAACATTAGAAAACGAAAATTAATACCAGTGTCAAACCCAGAAATAGTACTGCTTTTAAGGATACATTCCTAGTTGAAACTGAGGGGCATCTTTCATCTTTAATTAAGTCTCGGAATACACATAAAGCTTTTGCAGCATTGCCTCTGGATGATCGACTAGTGACCTTGTTTGTTGCCTGTAAATATGTTGTAATATCATCACTAAGAAATATTTTCTATTAGATCTTTTTTGGAGCAAGAGATTCCATATATTTCTGAATTCCCTTACTCCAAATCCGTGTATGTTACCATCTAAATTAAGTTTTAATATAAAACTTTTAATTAACGAATTAAAATAAGATTAGAAGAAATTGTGTCTTTGCCTTACTGAACTGTAAATAGCATTAAGGTTACTTCAATCAACCAGCTAGATCCATGCAGACACCAATCCTACAAGGATGTGCAAGATAGACATTGTTTTCTGCGTATTCCCTCCAAGATAAAGAATTGACAGGGAAGGAGAAGTCAAAACCTTACCGCGCTCTTTCAGGGTCAGAAACTGAGAAGTAGACTGCATTCTTTCATATAGCGTGTTTTTTGTGTTCCTGTCCATTCTAACCCTAGAAAAAAAATGAGAAAGAAAGAAAATGACAACTGAACATTAATTCCTTACAGTTCTTACACTGCCTTATGTTCAATTACAATTTTGCAGTAAATTCATATTGATTCAAGATGTAATTAAAAATTCAGAAGATATTGATCCCTTGCTTATGTAGCACCTTGCACTAATAACATAACTGGGATTATTTATGGAGCATTGTATCAGTAAGGAAGGGTTTCTCTCAAAGTCTACAGAATAGAAGCCTGATTTACCCTGTTATAGAATGTATTTTCTCTCTAATTGGAGAATAATGGACAATCTTTTATAAACAGTAATTATTTCCCCTTGAGCAATCAGAGCAGATATGCACAGACTACTACATGTAAAACATAGACTATTCAGAGCAGTTAAGCACACATTGCTCTGACTTCCAGCTGGCCATGAATTCTTTGTAATTAGCAAAACACCCAAGGTTCTTTTTCTTAGCCGTTGATTTGGCTTCCAGCTTCCACTAATGCTTTTCAAAACCAGAAATTGCAACATAACAAAATCTTGCTTGTATAAAATTTTTTTGGACCTACAGAAATAAGTTATGTATTTCATATGGTTTTATGTTTCCATAACATTTTGGCTCAACTTTTCCTCTGGATGCTGCTTCAAGTCATTTTTGTTCTGGCTGGAAAACATTGCATATGCTCTGGTAATATCTACTAAAACAATTGCACTAACTATCACACGGCTGTTAATCACAGATACACAAGTTTTGTGGTGGAGCTGCAAGTCATCTAGATCTTTAAGTTGGATATACCTGCTCCTCTATCTTAAGTAAGTGCTGGTATCAGAAACACTGAAAGGGCTTCTAATCTCAAACAGTCTGATTTATAAGAAAACAAAACCAAACCAAATAAAATCCTCTCCCTCCCAAAAAACACCTTAAGGGTTTTAGAATGAACTTATAACACATAGAAAATTAGATATAGTCAAGATAGACTGTAATATAAAGGGTACGATAAAATAAATATTCCATTGACCCATTACAGAACTACACCTCTTCTTTTTTTTCTTAAACTAGCAACTTTTAGGATCACTTTAGGGGGCCACAATCTTTAATAGACCTCCATGTGTTCCTAGAATAAAGTGCTATTTCTTCTGTGCCTCCGGAAAATTACATATTTGTTTTCCAGCTGGCGTATTCAGTTGCTCTCCGAGTTTGCTGTCTCTCTAGAGATTTCTGCCTGACTTTGACTAGCCAACAGGAGACAGCCTTACTCTCTGTTTTCCTCTACTTTTAGAAGAAAATAAGCAGCACTAGTATTTTGGTTTTGTTTTGCTTTATTTTGGTTTGGTTTTCACTAAGTACCTCATCTTCCTCTTTACCAATAGGTAGTGGGCTTCTATGTCCACTATTATATAACATAATTTGATTTTGGATAATTTAACTAGACTATGACATAGATACATCACATATCTCTATGAAGAACTGGTTTCTCTGGAATATGATTACAATCAAAACAGGCAGACACTACTTTTTTTGCCCTTTGATTTTAAAAGATGCCTGGGGTGGCTGAACTCAAATTAACCCTCTTGGATACATTGCTAGAATTGAATAGGGAGAATTGAGTAATATACACATATGTATCTCATCAAAAGATGTATTAATTATAGTTTCAATATCTGCTTTTGTATACGCACATATATATGTATACGTATGTATATATAGACAGACATAAATAAAATGTGGAGTGTTTGTACTTGCCGCATTCGTATGATGAAGCAACTACAGTAGAGTATTAGAATGCAAATAACCATTTGTATAAAAAGTAAAAGATTAATGCATGAATATACTAAAACTGTAGGACTTTGGTGTTTTAGAGGAGGTGTTTTGGGTTTCTTTGCCATCAGGACAATTCTGATTAATGACAATAAGGCTTACTGGGGTTGTCAGAGAGATATAGCCAAAACTAAAACATAGCCAAGTTTTTGTCTTTTTATTTCAAGAAACTTAACTTGATAACAGCTTTATATGATACATTGAAAAGCTCAAACTTTAGACATTATCATTTTAAATATCCCTTCAATGCTTTTGAAAACTCTGAGATAAAACTAAACACCCTCTTCTAAGCAAATAAAACCCAGCTAATTTGTTTTACTACAAGGCCAGTAAAATCGACTTTTTTTTTTTTTAATAGAAAATCATTAAAGAGCATATATGCATGTGATTTGTTTTTTTAACTTTAATTTTTTTTTTCCTTTTTTCCCCCCTCTTTTTAAAAACTCTGCCATGATACGCTATATTTTAATAATGCATAAATGATTCTTTTGAAATAATACAATACAATAATACAATTGACACTTTTGTTCAGCTCTAAATTAACAGAACTGAAAATGCTAGGCTGTCTAATAAAATTCAGCATCTGCTTTTCACTGTTATATACCTTACACGCTAATGTGGAGGTCAAGGCAGGTGGATAGAAGGTTTAATATTTTTAGCTGAAAATAGTTCTGTTATGAATTAAGTAGTCAGTTGAGCCTTACTAGAAACAGTACTGGAAAACTTCCTAAGCGGCTTTGGCCCTGCATAAAGTTAAGATAGTAGGGAAGAGATTCTTTTAAAGACACAGATCTATTTCGGGTTCACAGGAGATGGTTCATATTTTATCACTGATTTTGTCTTTTGGAATGTGTATGTCTTGTGGAGACATCTAATCTTACTAATGTGTATACACATGATGTTTCATTTTCTGCAATCTGTTTCACCAGGTGAGAGCTGATCTCAAATTTGTCTAAATAATGACTTTTGTCATTTTTTGACCTGATAGCGGTCTTCCAATACCTCAAGGGGGCCTACAGGAAAGATGGGGACAGGCTGTTCAGTAGGGCCTGTTGTGATAGGACAAGGGGTAATGGGTTTAAATTAGAAGGAGGTAGGTTTAGATTAGATATTAGAAAAAAATTTTTTACAATAAGAGTTGTAGAGCACTGGCACAGGTTGCCCAGAGAGGTGGTGGATGCCCC